>VWZX01007460.1:11610-41617 GCA_013399015.1 Galbula dea
CGGCTCACGGTTAGTGGCACCGGGCGATCGGCAGCCCCGATGCAGAGGAGTTTTCTGGGCGTTGTCAACGCGCCGGGGCGGGGGGGGCCTGCCTTCTTCCGGGAAAGGGGGATCTCTGGGACTCCGGAGGCCTGCTGGGAGCACGCTACTCCCCTCTCTCATGCCGAAAGCGGAGGAGCTCTGCCCCCAGCGCTAGAGAGGGACAAACTCAGGCTATGCGCGCCTCCCTCACGGCGGAGAATGGCGCATTGGTAAAAGCGAAGCTCCCGCTACCGCACGGCCGCAGCCGCCATTGACTTCGGCGCGACGGAAAGTGACAGCGCTAGGGACTCTGATCTCGCGCTCGTACTGCTGTCCCCTGACACATCCGCAGCCCCTGCCCGGAAACGCGGGCAGCTCCCAGTACTCGCTGCATACGGAACCGACGGATGTACACGAAGGGGCCGGGAGCCCCGGCTCCTCGCCCCTGACAACACTCACAGTATGGAGCCGCGGGAAAGGACTTCCCGGGCTACGGGGAGTCTCCGGCGCTATAAATACGCCCTCGACACGGCCGCCGCCCCGCCCGCACGGCCCCACTGCTAGCGTGGGGCTCCCCTGGCGCCAGTCCAGACGACAGGGGCGACGCAGTGTGGGTTCAGTGCGCGTGCGCGGCTGCCAGGGCTTCCCCGCAATGCGCGGGGCTCCGTGGGCGGCACCGGCAGTGGAGGAGGCTCTGCTGGAGCGCTTGTGACACCGTACTCCGGTGTGCCCGATACGCCCGAGCAGCGCGTCCTCGGCCGGGTGCGGAGCTTGTCGGCGTCCCAGCTTGCTACGGCGGGTGCTTCCTTTGACGCAGACATGGCGGGGCAACTACAGGTGCCTTTGTACCCGTTTACGTCACTGTCTCCTGGCCGGCCGCGTCCGCAGGCGCTCTCTCGGAGCTGGAGCGAGCAGCCCTGTCCGCAGACGGCGCGCTTGGAGCTGGCTGCTGGCTTTCCCCACGTGGGAAATCGGTTGCATAGTTCACACCACTAGGTTCTGCCGCCTTTTGTGATCTGTATTCAAACTGCGAACAACAGCAGGCTTCTATCTGTCCGCTTTTATAAGATTTAAACCTGCCACAAGCACCGTTTGAACTGAGTCGCTGTAATTATGGCCGTGCCTGGTCAGTAGCACTGCACAGTGCTTTCCGCCGTGATGCATTTCCGCCGTGCAGTCAGGTACAGGTTGAAGCCATGCAATGCCTGCAGGAAAAACATAAAAAGCTCTCGCTTATCTGCAGCCAATGTTACTCGATGGCAGCTAATACACATCTGTTCCTTGGTACTCCTCTTTACGTAGAGAAATTACACTTGTTTTCAAATGGCAGTGCAATAGGCCAAAGCTCTATTTTGAAAATGTGATTCGGTGCTTTTTCTTTTTTAACAAATTTGAATGTTCGGCTGCAGATTTTGAGAAATCCCATGTATAATGATTATAGCTAGTCTGTGATTTCCACCAGCCTGTCACAGTTGGGAGCCCTGTTAGGGCAGAGTTACAGAACTTTTGTTTTTTCTACTAACACTGTACACAGTTGGATATCTTGAGTACGACAGTATTTGAGGTTCTCACTATTACCAGTGGAGAGAGGTGGGTTCTGCAGAAGCCAATTCACCCTGCCTCATCTATATATCTGCCCTAAATGAGCTGGATGCCTGCCTGTAAACATCCCACAGATGACTACAGAAAGATCCTGCATTTTTTTTCTGCATCCATATGCGGTCTTTTTGACAGTTAAAAATTACTTGAGATGAATCATGAGTTTTGTTTTGCTTGCTTCTTAGTAGAAGCTGATACAGACTCTTTTGTATTCAGCTCCATTGTAACTTTCAATGTTTGGGGGTTTTTTAGCTGTTTTTGCATTCAAACTCATTTGTTGTCTTATTGTGCAAGGAAAAACATCATGGTGCCTTTACAAAATATGTTTCCACACAATTACAGCTTTGTCTCACAATTGTTTTTCATAACTGCTGCTTTTATGACCGCACCTTACTTCCAGGTCTTGCCAACCTATACTGTGCCTAAAAGTAGAGTGGTTGCTGTTACTACTAGCACTGGGTATAACCGACTTCAGCTCTGAATGCAAGAAAAGTTAACCACCTTTCCTATCTCTGTAGTTTTTCTACTGTTCTAATACAAATTTTGGGTTAGAGACACTTTTCACTTTATCCACAAATGTATTTTCTTCATGTCTGGAACACCCATTGATTTTTGGTGATGTTCCATCACTTTCTTGCAGAGATGCTGGCTTTGTCTGGATATGTAATAATAACAGCAGCCATCATAATTTCCTCTAAGTCTCCCACTAGTTGTTCAAAAATACATTTGGTTGTCTTTGTCCCAAGCCTCCGATTACCTCATTCTGTTCTCTATGTTTCCTCAGGTACTGTTTTTAATATTCCAGGCTGTAAAACATATTTACATAGATATCCCATTAAAAAGTTTCCTTATTCTCTAATGTTAACATTGCCTACTTATTACAATGTATTATTCTATAAGCCTGAAGAGTTAGAACTAAGGTGTATTCCAGCTTTTTAAAGAAATGCAGTAGAATTGTTTTTTCCCCTCATACTTCCCCAGAACCAAATCACCTGATTTAAAAAGCTGTGATGTTTTTATGTATTTCACTGTAGGACATTCTGCGGATATTTTAAACTTTTTGTCATTCGTTATGCTTTCTGTGCAGTTATACGTATTACAATAAAAGTCTATCACGTTTAGATAGGACCACAGAGGGAACAGATACAAATGTACTTTCATAGTTTGAAATTAAAAAATACATTTAAGCAGCCTTTTCAGTCCTATGTGGACTGAGAAACAGATTTTTATCATCAGTTTCTGAATGCATGACTTTGCTTTAATGACCAAGATGGATGTCCCTGTGTTTGATGCAGAATATTTACCCTATTCTGGTTTGTGACTTTTTGATCTGTAACCAGCTCTAAAGTGCATTACACCCTTCGTCTGCAGCAGGATTTTCTAACCACAAGATGGAATCGTTCCCTGGTATTACTGCAGGAGCAGGGTGTGGTCTACAAAATTAAATAGAGCGTGGGTTGTGTAAGAATCAGGTTGCTTTTTTTTTCCTTGATCTCAAGACATCACAGGTAAGCAGAAAAGTGACATGAAAAATTTTCCTCAGAAATCTAAGGCAGCTGAGGGTTTCATCATCGGGTTTTCATGCTCTGATTTAAACAAATCCTTTAAAAATATTTAATTTAGGATGCATGATTAAATACACTTCAAAAGCCTGCAAAGGTTGTGTCATTGCAAAGAGTTGCTACTACTTGAACTATTCAACCATTTTCCGTCGTACCTCAGGGAAGGACATAAAGGTTCAGCATGCTCAGACCAAAAGACAGAACACAAGATAAAAAGGATCACAGCAGATCACTGTAGAAACAAGGCTTTTGTTAGCCATTTATTTGTCATCTTGTTTGGTCTTCTTACAAGTAATTTCAAGCTTTTTTTCCAATAGGAATCTAATTGTTCTTCCCTTCTCAGGCTGCTGCATATAGGAACAAAAGGGCTGCAAACACTTTCTTAGGTAGCTGCGACTCTGGAGTTCCCAAACATGATATTCCTGACAAATTTGTGGTAGCATCCAGGCCCCAAATGCTGCTCGGAAATAAACTGAAGTGTAGAAGTGCCTTCTGGGAAGGTGGCAAGAGATAAACTGACCTCTTAGCTGAAATAAAAGCTTTGGGTAGGGATATAAGGGAGTGTTCGCATGTCACCAAAATGACTAGAGGAGATGCCTGTTGGAATACCCAATCAGTGCTGAATACAGCAGGAGGCCATTGAAAGAAGAGCGCCCTTCAAAGTATGCAAAAGTGAGGAGCTAGCAAGGCTTTCTTTTCAGCAGCACCAAACACATCATCGCACACACTGCTATGTACACGAGATAACTGGAAAGTCTCTGACAGCCTATTTTGCTACACTACTACACCATACTGTGGCATCACAATGACAGTACTGAAAGTCTGTTTCCCTTTTTCAATCAATAATCAATGGGGTTGCGCTCACTTATGCACACAGCAGTCCCTGCAAGTGTGTGACTGAACAGATACAGATTTGCAAAGTTCCAGTGTCACAGACACGTGCTATCCAGTGCAACAATGAACACGTCCTCAGCATCCCCTCAAGTGACACGCTGGTACTGAGAGATGCTGCAACATTTACTGTTGGAGCAGTGCCTGGTAACTCTGCTGCACTGTATCCAGCATTCTTCCCAGTCTATAAATTATAAACCAGGGCAGTTGCTTCTGCTGTTGAGTTTCCTGGTTTAGGATCTTGTCTCTTTTTGCAGGTTTCTCTTCCACCTCCCCCTTTTTTATTTTTTGGGCAAGTGAGATTTGAATAAAACCCCCCTAATACTGGGCAATTAGAAGCAAACATGCAAGTTTAGGAAGATACTTTACTAAACTGTAGTGATGAGTTAGTTGTGGCCCAGAGTAGAAGTTGGAGTGGTTTTTCAGATAAGAGAAGGAACAAAAAAACCCCAACCTCCTGATACTCACAGCTACTAACAGTTGCTTTAAAAATATTTAGAAGAGAGTGGGAAGCCTCAGAGAGAACATTGCTTGCATCTCTTTTTATTTGAATGAGCGAGAGCTTCTTAAATGATAAAGAAGTAAGCTCAGTCATGTAAAGTTAAATTATAGGCTGTGTACTAAGCTAAATGTCGGAAGGGTCACTCTATGGTCATTTTCTGGCACTACTCACTCCTCCCCCTATCTGCTCCTAAAAATGAAAGGTGAAGAGTATCACTGAGCAAGGTCAGCTGTGAAGTCCATAAAGGACGTTCAAACAACAGCACACATTTTAGAAGAACAGCAGTTCCTCAGTCCAAAACCTCTAATGCTGGATAAGACATATCTTCTCTAAGCAAACAGTCTCAATATGTAAAAATTTTCCATGCTTCAGCAGCGTATATTATTCTAGATTCACCTTGCAGCTAATTAGTATCGTTACATCTTTTGCTGGAGTCATAAACCATCTGTTCCCAAAGTCCGCTTTTCTTTGTAAGTGTTTTGGAGGTCGCTTTCAAACCATCCTGTATCTATAAGTACATAAGCATCTTCCAGTATAATAGGTTATCTAGTCCTTGAATCAATCTCAGAAACAAGAAAATGTAGCCTTACTCATTCATAAATGCAGCTGTTAGCAGGAAAGGTGAAGATGTAATTATTTTGCCAGCTGATTATGACTGAACTTTTAGCAACTTTATGAATAGCTGAGTAAGAAATAGTTTCTTGTACTACTTGGCGTGGGCACCCTAGATTGCCAGTGGGCTGAATTGTCCCCAATGACAGCCATCTGTCACTGTGAGCAAGGTCCCAATGAACAGTTCAGATCACATGCCAAGACTGCATCTGTTCAAAGGTAGAACTAATCCCAAACCATCTATATTTTTACGTAGCCAATCACTACCATAAGCCTACCTAATTATATGTTCTTTTCAAAAATTCTGCCTTTTGTTGCCACATTTGGAAAGTGGAATCTCGATACAGTAGAATCCTTGGAGGTGTGTGATTTTAGGTATAAGATTAGTCATACTGGGTTTTTTGCATTCTGACGTCTTCAGGTCATGGGCTACTAATACATCAATTCACATGCTCAAGTGGAAGTATGTACTTTTCTAAAGTATGTGCTTTTCTAAA
This sequence comes from Galbula dea, assembly GCA_013399015.1. Taxonomy (NCBI): domain Eukaryota; kingdom Metazoa; phylum Chordata; class Aves; order Piciformes; family Galbulidae; genus Galbula; species Galbula dea. The sequence goes on from VWZX01007460.1 coordinate 17,295, forward strand.
TTACAGCCTGTATGAGGCAAGTTTGCAGCATTTACTTTTAAATAAAGTAACAGAAAGACCAAGGGGAGTTGCATGAGGACCATTATTGCCTGTCATGAAAATACTGAAGTATTCCAGCTCGGCCAAGACACAAAGATCAAGACAGAAGATCTTACTACTTAAATTCCTTAAGAATGACCTAGTTAACAAAGGACCCTACTTTACCTGGCAGTTTTAACTAGGTGCTATCTGTGGACTGTTTCTCTTTTGCACTAAGGCAACTGCCTCGGGGAAGTGGCAGTAAATGGGCAATACAAATTTGTAGCCTGAAGCGAAAAGGACAACAGAAGAGCATGCCTAATCTCCTTCTTACGTGGGCTTCAGTACTACAAGTCAGCAAATTTAGCGATGACATTTACTATTTTCTGTAGCACCAACAGTGCTACAAGTTGTGCTTATTTACAAGATATCAAAAGAACAAAGAGGCAAACCAGCCTGACAGTAAAAGGTTTGGGAGTTAGCAAAACACTAGGAATTCATCATGGAAACACCTATAAGTTCTTAACTATTATACTTTTCTGATTAACCCAGAATATCTATGCAGAATACTCTCCCTCTTGCTACGATGGTTCGCTAACAGAACAAAACCAGTCCACTGCTGCATACCCAGGATGTTACAGCAAGGACAGTGGCTTCATATTCTGATGCTACCCTCCACTGCAATGCTGGATAGGAAGTAACTTGAAAAAAACGATAGTATTATTACAGCAATCTACGTCATATTCTCTCTGGCCTACAACAAGAATTCAGGACGTGGGAGTTTCTTATTGGCTGATAACTAAATCATAGCAGTGAAGGGAGATTCTACCTCGATCTGCAGAGGCAATTGACTGGCTTCCGCTTCACAACAGCAACCCCCACCAGCCACAGCTACAGCACTCTCCAACGTACACTTGTGTTTGAAAATGTACTTGTGCATTGTGAACAGGTACCTTTTCTGTTAGTCAGCTTCCTACCTCATGCTAGGACATATTCAGGTGTTGTCAGTGTAATCATGCACACGTGTACATACATCACAGTATATCGCTATATATTTTTTTTTTCCTAATTGCCTAAACATGGCCAAAGCACATGAACAATTCGAAGGCAGATCTCTAAGCTACTCTAGCCTGTGGCAGCAAAAGGCAGCAGAAAACTCCAGGACACCATGCAGTGACCACAATAGCCACAGTCCCTTGGGAAAATAAAGTAGGTCGAGGTTCCTCCTCTCTTTGGAGAGCCAATGGATTTGTCCAAACTGTTAAAGAGACCTGGGCTGCGTGAGTCACCTGAACTGTGCTTGGGCTCACAGAACACTCTGAGGAGAAAGCTAACAAGTCTGAAGTGTGGACAGCCACAGAGCTATGCCAAATGCATTACAAAGCTAATAGTTGTTTAACCATATTGGAGTACTATGTCTTTTCTGTAGTATCTAAAAAGTGAAGAGAAGGAATAATAATTTTTTAATCCATTTAAAGTTCCTGAATGCATTTCCTAAGAGATTAAGTCTGACACTTAAAGAATAGTCACTTCCAACTCTTAAAAATAGGAATTTTTTCTTAATTTCTGTCTCTTCCCAGAATAAATATGGTCTTTGTTTTGCTGTGTTTACCTACGGAGCTGGCCAGGATGTATGAACAGCATTTTAAATAAGGTACTGTGAGAAGTTAATGGGAGTTTAATGCTAAGAATATACATCTTACAATTTTTTGAGTAGGAGCAACAGGTCACAGGTCAAGTGTTGAAGACTATATTGCTCAGAAACATTCCCACTTACTGCTCGTCTTCGTGGATGTTATCAGTGCTCATCCTGTATTTGATGGACAGGTACATGGAGGAAATAAGGTAATGAGTTTTCCCAAATTTCTATTCTACAGCAATTAAAAATATAGTGCTAGATAGTACTTAGGCTCAAAAGGGATTTTAAAATGCACATAATTGCCAAATCTCTATCTTCCTCTCACTTCCATATTTTTAATGAGAGTCTACCACCTATCACTACCTCTGGCAGATAACTTCTGAGTAAGATCTGTAATTTGGCTTTTCTATATTATATTCTTAATTGGCAGACACATTTTTTTTCCCCAGTTTGCTTTCATGAGTGGCAATAACACATTGCTGCAAACACCTGGGTGAACAACAGCTATGTTGAAACCACCTACAACCCTGCACCAGAAAAGATACTCTGCTCTTATTACATCCTTGGTTTTAAATCTATCCTTGCAGAGGCCCTGCTGTCATTTGCAGTGATTGCCAGAAGTTCAATAGGATACAGCCTTTTTCCTCCTCCAGTTTTAATATACTTAGTTTTAGTCATAATTGTAGCTTTAAATTGTGCAAACCCCTTGCACTTCTCACACAATTTTCTACCTAGGGGGATAGTTGTTGTTGGGTTTTTTCTCCACCTGTTCTTCAAAAGTCCATTTGCCTCTTTTCCTTTAAAAATACAGAATAGAGAATGCTGGAGGGAGAGGGGGAAGAGAGAGAACCCTCCTTAGGAAGCAAGCTGTAGTGAAACTAAGCTTGTATTTCCTGTAAGTGCCAGTGCTGCTTCTGGCTCAGTATCCATGGAAACCTGATTTCTCATCATACTGCAGGAATTAGTTGAAGATCCAACCCACTCGCTCAGAGAATCACTATGATGTTAATTCACACCAGGCTATCAGGCTCACTTTATTATCTCAGATTCTCTTTTCATTACTTTTTATCAGAACAAAAGGTTGAATTAGCTTTCATCAATTTAACAAAAAAAAGCCCATCTAAATCTTTACTTCCTCAAAATTAGGGCACAACACAGAGGCTACATTTTGGAGAACAGTGATTTTAAATGGAGATTGGCCAAAATGTCAACAACAGCAGATGAGACACAGTTGGGAGCACTCTATGCAAATCTCCTTCCCTGCATCATATGCTGAGCTCTATTTTTCACCTATGCCACTAGGTGGATGGATTATCTTGGGGCAAAGTCACTGTCCACCCTTCAGTATTAGGATGCACCTTCCTCTTCCACAGTTCATTCTGTCCTAGGATATAACATTCAAAGCGAATAAGCCAAAAGGGACTTTTGCTAAGAAATATTGGTTTTGGACTTCTCTTTGAAGGCTTTTCATTAGTTACAAACATAAGCACATCAGGTTCCCATGGGGTTTGCCTCTGGATCACCCATCTCTGGATATCTACCTTTAAACTTTCTTTCCTCTTGCTTTTATTTCCTGCTTAATTCCCTTGTTACTGTCCCTGTTACCTTCTATTTCTCCCTGACCTCTAGATCATCTTATATACTCAGACATTGATTTTCTCTATTTCCATCTTTCCGATACTTTGTATTTAGCAGCTGGTCCTTTCGTAACCACGACAACTGCATCATGATGTCAGCAAAGGATCTCGCTACTATCTGAGGAACTGAATCTCATTAAGCGCCAGGAATGCTGCTTGAGCTGATGTTTACTGTCCTGTGCCTGGGGGAAGAGTTTTGTTTTGGAGCCTTCTGTATTTTATCTGTGAGTCAGGAAATGCCAATTGCTTATGTTAGGTGGTATCCTTCATTCAGCCGCCCTTCTCCATCTTTACTTTGTGCTATTGTCCTTCCCAGAGATATGGATTGTTCCAGGAGCATTATCAGAGAAAAGATGGCAGAGATGTTATCACAGACCGATCACGCATGATCCAAAAAGTTACACTGTGTTGCTCTGTTACATCTCAGACACTGACAGTTTATGAGAAGAAACTGACTGGTCTCAAGCCATAATCCCAGGTGTTGGAAAATCCACATATACTTGCTACAGAATAGTTTTGGATTCATGGACAAAGCTAAGAAACACTGTTTTTTTCTGACTGGTAAACTCAGGCAGGGGAAAAGTGAAAGTAACATTTTGAACTTATTGGCAACTAAATACACATTAGACAAATACTTAGGAGAATGAAGAAATATCACAGGTCAGCGAAAGACTGTTTTAGAGTACAAGGACATCAGTATTCTCAAGGGAAATAGTTTTCTCTTCTAGCTGGATTTACAAATTACATCTTGTGTTATATTGTTACTCACCACCAAAACTGAGAATCCCATTTGTGATTAACACTCCTCATTCTCAGGCTGCAATTTCCCAGCATCAGACTCTTAAGGCATCTACGGATTCAAATGCCATCAGTTAGCCAAATGCAGACTTCCAGGGAGAAGAGAATCGGTAGGCAAGCACCTACTTCCCAACGACAGCAAAGCTAGACCTTCTCTGTGTTCCTTTTCTCCCACTGTAAAAACTGTCTAATTTGTACTTCCTTCCTCTTTCTCCTCAGCTCAATGAAGACCATCAGGTGCTGTGAATCAAAGTCCTGGGATAAAGTAACACCTCAGTGAAAACACCTTCTTTATGTTCAGCTGCAGTAAGAATAACAGGTGCTTTACTGTAAGAAAGGGCTGGTAGAAACCATAACGAAAATAATACAAATTAATTATACAGCCTATTCTGTCTTTCTTCACTCAGTTCAGGCTACTTAGACTTCAAAGAACTTTAAAAGAAAAGGTGAACTTAGAAAAGACAATTTCATGTGAGCTTAGAATGAAACACAATGAAACAGCAAGGCAGCAAGTCTAGAAAAAGTAAGCAAAAGTTCTTCTCGGTAGTAATCCACAATGGAACTCAAAACCAAGTGATGCTGTACGGGCCATGAGTACGAACAATTACAAAGTGGACTACCGATGCTAATGAAGGATAGATCTACTAGTGGCTATTAAACAACATTGAGAAACAGCCTCTGGATCAGGAATACCCTAATGGTGTAATGGGCAGTGGGAGCAGGAGAAAGGAAAAAAAAAACCAAACCCCAAAACCAAATCAAAACCAAAACCACTCCATGCTTGCTTGCTTTGTCATATATTATCAGCACCTACCACCGGAAACTCACAGCCAAGAATCAGACAGATGAAGGAGACCTGATCTGTCATTTTCTAACAAAGACAAAAAATACAGAAAAATTTTCCAGAAGTCTTGCTTTTACAAAAGGAACAGTTAAGATGCAACACCACTATATATAAAAAAAGAGGACTAAATAGGTAATCTCTCAGAACATAACAGTAGGAACACCATGAAACAAAAAGGAAAGATTTTTGTATAATACCTGACCCATGGAACTGTCATGAAATTCCAGAGACATTCAACACATGCAGAATACATTGAACACTACACCTGGTTAACGTGTTTCTATCTGGATTTATTTTAAAGAGAGACTCTTCCTTCTGCCACAATCAACTGCTCCTTCATAGCATATTCCAAATTAAATCTCGGTAACCACTAAACAGAAGCACCACTAACCAAGTCAAGACAGTTAACATTTTGTGCAATCATTTACCTCAGAATTCACTCAGTAGCATCAGAGAGATCACAGAATTGCAGAATGTTAGGAGTTGGAAGGGGCCTCAAAAGATCATCTAGTCCAACCCCCCTGCCACAGCAGGATTCCCTAGACCAGGTCACACAGAAGCGCGTCCAGATGGGTTTTGAATACCTCCACAGAAGGAGACTCCATAACCTCTCTGGGCAGTCTGTGCCAGTGCTCTGTCACCCTCACTGTGAAAAAATTCCTAGGTTGGCTAGACTGAATATCTGAGGGCAATTCAGGAGTTGTGTCCAGACTTTTTTGGGATGTGTTTGAAGTTTGCCATAGGAGCAACAAGAAATGGAAATTCCGTGTATTTCAGATTAAAGGGTAAATTTAATCAATCACTTTTATATGGGCATTTTTTTCCCCCCCTCACTTTAGTAAATGAAATGTTATTTTGGCAGGCATTTCTTAGTCTCATATTCATCCTCCTTTCCTGAAGAATCAAACATCCACTCTTTTAAGTATTTTGTAGAGGTTTAAAAATAAACATTGGGGCCTACAGTGGAGAAAGAACCCAAATTGTTCAGAATCTCCCAAAAGCACTAAGAAGAGTGCTACAAATTTTCTTCTGCTTGTAAATATGTTTTCTCCTCTACACATCTCTGCAAAAGTCACTGAAGTGAGAAAAATCACATTTCTCTAGTCTATGAAGCACAACATCTCTATTTCTGCCTTTGTGGCTTTCCTGAAGGCAACTTAACCAGAGATTAGAGCATTGAAGATGGGGAAGGGGGGGAGACCTTTTGCATCAGGAATTGCATCTTTGGGAGGAGAAATTTCTGCTAATGCAGGGAATGGTGCAGCCCTTTAGAGAAGGGAATCCAGAACGGGTCAGCTATGGTTTCTTACAATCATTTTGTTAGGGATAACATCTGTAATCCCATTAAGCTTCCCAAGTTTGCAGTAGGTCCTCAGATTTCCTTTATAACTGAGGTCAGGATACATAGGATGAGTGTTTCAGAATGTACGTACTGGTATTTGCCTTCTTTGGTTAGACTAAAAAGTTTACTCTAATCCATCTTTTCACAGAATAAAATGTGACTGTAAGGAAAACAGCCAACCAACCCCTGTGTAGTTTCTGCCCACCCNAGCTTTCTTGCTGAGAAAAATATTCCAACTGCAGGGTTTAGAGGATATAGAAGTCCATCAATACTCAAACTAAACCTGTGGAAATGCAGCATTCCTCCTCCCCTACTACTGGGATGCACTAAGGCCTCTGGCTTTGCCCCTTCAGTTCTTTCTATCCTGCTGTTATGTTTACTTTGGCAAAGTTTTGCCTAGTGAAGATTCAGCTGATCTGTATAAAAGAGAAAAATGAAGTACAAGAACACAATTAACAGTAACAAATTCACAGGCAACGGAAATGTTTTGCTGTCTTTCAGATTTAAAATACCTTTAGCAATGTTTTAATACATCTAATTATATGTGACATTTAACTGACATTTATTTTCCAGTTTTTCTTGCTCATCTTTACAATATACCTGTCTGCATGTTTATGCTTGGCAATGTAAACACTGTCAGTTAGCTCTAGCTCACTTCTTGGAGCCAAAGAACAAGTAACTACTTTCAAACACAGCAGCTTTGAGTTAAGACTTGAACCTGCAGCAGTCCTAAATGTTATTGCTAGTTTCCAGAGGCAATTGGTACCTTCTGAATCTAGCATATTCTAAATTATGCAGAAATATTACTAAAAAATAATTTACTAAATTTTACCAAAACCTTTTTCTTGCTAATCAGATATGCTTCACTTTACATTCAGTATAGTGGAATGTAATTAATTCTAAGGGATTAAGATATAAACTCACACAAGGTTTCTTGTCTTTTCAGATAGCAACGTATTACTCTTGGATAGCACATGACTCAAATTCATCTGTTAGCTGCTTTGGGTAACCTTCAGAGAAGAAAAGATGCAACATCCATCTCCAGTATTCAACAACACTGCTGTTGTTGCCTACTGCCAAGGTTTTTAAGATGTACAGAAAGATTTAATGTCTATACTTCTCAGCAGTACAAAGCATTTATTTACTACCTCATGCTTTATTAGAGTAGTATGATACTGCATTTAAAAACCAGACATATTCTCTATTTCATATTAAACACACAAATCATAGTATGGACAAATGGATTGAATATATTTACTCTGAGATTTCCAAATTAATTTTCTTTTTGACACACACTCAAAACACCAAATAAATGGACTTATTTTCTTAGTAGAAAGAGATTATGATTTTATGTTCAAAGAGCTAGAACTTACACTATACCAAAAAGGAAATTAGGTTTGAACATTTCTATGCTGTAAGAAACAGAAAACAAATTACAAGACCTCATTACTAACAAAAAATAACTATTTTCTCAGTATGAGGGAAAAGAGATGGGAAAAAATAAACTCTCTCTTACCTTTGGGTCTTGCTCAAGCTTACATTTGACATAAGAAGGTTATCTGTCTTCTAGGAAGCCATACATAAACAAAAACAAAGCAGTTTTGCACTTTTTTCCAAGTCCTCCATGGCAAGTTACCTGGAGAAAAAGGTATCTAGAAAGTTTATTCTATTAATGTGTACTCTTCCTTTTACTTGGCTTCAGTTTCTTGCACAATTAAAGGACCAAGCCAAAACCAGACAACCCAGAGATGCAGACAAGCAACAATGAAAATGTAGCTAGGTAGCCTGGAAAGCAAGCAACAACTGAAGAGTTGTGACTGAAGATAGAGGTGGGGTTTTGGGGTTTTTTATAAGTAAGACTCAGGCAACCATGTCCTTGTCTATGGCAATTGCAAAGCTGCTAAAAGGAAGACTGAAGACCATTATGGAATGATCTGCTACAGAAGTCTCTCATAATTTTGATTGGCAAGTCAGTGTTGTCTGAAGCAAGAATGGTTCATAGCTTAATGCAGTGTAGCTGAATCTACACCATATCAAAGCCATCTCAAATGCTTGCCTTGAGATTTCCCACTCACCTCAGTTAACACTGCTATTTTTGCTTCCCGAGCGGCCATGGGATAGGAAACATTTCTCTGCAAGAGTCTTCAGGAAACACTCATTCTGCTGTTACTGGTGGTAACCTCACAATCTTACCACACTTGTTCTTGCTTGATACCTTTGACAGTCCATACAATATCCTCATCTCTAAACTCGAGGTTCAGTGGATGGACTATGCAATGGAAAAAGAAGTGAATGGAAGGCTGCATCCAAAGAGTTATAGTCAATGGTTCTATGCCCAAATGGAGCTACGTAACAAGTAGTGTCCCTCGGGGCTCCATATTGGAACCGATAATCTTCAATAGACAGTGGAATTGAGTGCATCCTCAGCAATTTTGTGGATAACACTAAGCTGAGTTGTGTCTAGCAGTTGATAAGCAAGGGGGAAGGGATGCCATCCAAAGGGACCTTGACAGGCCTAAGTGGTGGGCCCATGTGAACCTCAAAGTTCAACAAAGCCAAGTAGAAGGTCCTGTACCTGCACTGGGACAATACCCAATATCAGTAAAGAGTGGGGGATGAATGGATTGAGAGTAGACCTGCAGAAAAGAACTTGCAGCCCAGAAAGCCCTATTATATCATGGGGTGCATGAAAACAACTGCGGCCAGCAGATTGAGAGAGGCGACTGTCCCTCTCTACCCTACCTGGTGTCCTACATCTGCCTCTGGAGTGCTGAGAAAGAGAGAGAGAGAGAGAGAGAGAGAGAGAGAGACACAGAGAGAGAGAGAGAGAGACAGAGAGAGAGACTTTTTATCAGGGCTTGCAGTGACAGGGCAAGAGGCAGTGGTTTCAAACTGAAAAAGGGTAGGAATAGATTGGACATAAGGAAGAAATTTTTTTATTATGAGCGTGGCGAGGCACTGGATCAGGTTGCCCAGAGAAGCTGTGGATGCCCCATCCCTACCCATGTCCCTACCCATGGCAGGGGGGTTGAACTCGATGACCTTTAAAGGTTCCTCCCAGACTAAACCATTTGTGGCAAATGCTGAGCTATGTGTTTGTAGAGCACAAATATGCAGGTACACATACATACACCTTGGGTCTTGTCTATGGCCTAGTCTGGGTAATGTTGCTTCTAGAATTCTTGCAGTTGTAGGTGGGTGGGGAAGGGAAGGAAGCGTAGGTTGGGGTTTTGCTTGTGTTTTTGTTTGTTTGTTTGTTTTGTTTGGGTTTCGGCTTTGTTTTTTTTTTTTTTTAAATAATTTTCCATAATGTTGACTTTGACTTACGTATGCTATAAACCCAAATATTTTAATTGTAATCTGATAAACCCCTTAATTTTAGCTATGTTACAGTGATGAATTCCACAAGTTAGAAATTATAATGTTAAAAACTCCCATGTATTAGAGACAAACCTTGTATTGTTGCAACGAAAGGAGCTAAATTTACTTTCTTATTCCCAGAGTAAGCCCAGGGAATTAATTTTCATATTATATCAGTTTAACAATACCTCTTCTTGTACTTTTGAAGGAGTAGAACAGGAGGAAATACAACATAGTTCTATCACATTCATTCCGTTAATCTTCCCATTTTCACCTCCTTTTAGATATTCAACTTCAATGGTACATGAACAGGAGTTTTTTTGCACTGCATTCAATAACATTTTAAGTACTTTGGAAAACACATGTTGGTCTGTGCCAAAAATTTCAAAATAAAGCACAAGTCTTGCTTCAAAGAAAATTTAAAGGTAAAAATTACTTCAGAATATTAAAAGATAAATCAATGCTTAAATATACAGTAAATTTAAAATCATCATCTCCTGGTAGGAAAAATTTTATAGTAGTTAGAATAGTGCTAGACTTAGGGGCTTTACTAGGCCCAGCTTGTAAAAGCTGAGGAAAGAAAGTGTGATTGTAATAAAACTAAATTGTAAGACAAACACATCACTAAAGGCAAGGTTCCCTTCCATCTCATAACTGAAATAGGCCAAGTCTGGACTGCATCCTTATCTTTACCTTTGGTTTGCCTAATCTGTTCTATTACTGAATGCTAAGAGTTTTTTATCCCAAGCTGAGCAAGAACTCTACAATCAACCTGACAGAAAGCTCATTGCTATTTCCTCATTAACATGCCAGAAGGTCCGTGTGACATTTCTATGGAATGTCTCCATTCTCTTGAGATTGATGATTCAGTGCAGAACTGCTTGGAATTGCTACAAAACTTCATCCCTTTTCACCTCTCAAATGGCTTCCTTTTACCAGCCTGTCAAGCCAAACTAAAAATAATTGCTTTGTGTAGAATAACAAGGGGAAGGATGGGAATTTCAACAGCACAAAGCAGTTCACTTGGAAGAGGAAGCTGCATTTTCAAGAGCAGTGTGAAACGCATCTCCTATTTTTAATTCTTTCCTTTTTCTGCAGGTAGAGAAAAAAATAATGGCAAATTTTAAGGTCCATATTGAGTAACACTCAAGTTAAAGAAGTAATCCATTAAGATCTCTGTAAGGTCAAATTGAGCTTTATTCCTTGCTTGTCATAGTTTCATGAAAGAGATCAAGGCAAAAAACTGTATTTAGAACAGGGTTAGTAACTGGAAAAATAGACATGCGAAAGAAGTGGAAGTCTCAAAATGAGTATAAAACCACTGAGTCATTTTGGTTTTCACAATACTGCAGAGCTTAAGAGACTAGTCACACCACAAGCTGCTCCAATACGTATAACCAGTTATTTACTTTGTATGCTGAAGAATTTATTCTGATTAAGAGAATAACGTTTTAACTAACAAACTGTATTCATTTTTCCGTATTTGGTACAGGTTTCACTGCTCCAGCTTTCTTGGAGTTTAGAGTGACAGTGTTTTCTTTGGTGCTAAGGAACTGGAAGTTTTGGCTTCCTTCACCCATAATCCACTAATATACAGACATGTGCAAAAGCAGTTTGCAAGGTCTAAATAGATATTCGCCAAAATAATCCTTCATTTCTCTTTTAGAATCTCTAATACTTTTCTTTATGTGTACCCGTTTCATCACCCACTTAACGCTGTCCAAGAAAAGCTTTGCATAAAGTACACAAAAGCAAACCAAACCAAGTCAGATAAAAAGCAGCCAAGTGGCTGGGCACAATTGTACGGAATATAATTAATACACATTTTTAAGGCTAAGAACACTACAAATATACTGGTTTACCCCTGATACTACCAGTTACAGCCAGTAGACTAAAACTTTAAAATCAAACCTAGTGTTGTTTCACAGATCACTGCCCACAGCACGGCCCATTAGAAAGAACCTGAGGCCTGATTTCACATGTGAAATCAAAGGCCAAAGCACCATTCTCAAGACACTTCATTGCTTTGTATCCTTGTTTTCATTTTGTTCCCTCTCATATATGGCCAAATGATATTTATGATTTAGAAACAATTCTAATGGTTTCTATATGCTAGGCAGAATACAAATCATTCCCCCTCCAACTGGTAGAAAAAAAAAAAGCCAACCAGCTCAGGTAACTGTACTCTCATTGCACAGGAAGTCAAGGAGGGTAAGAACTGCACAGATCTCCTCCTGAAATTACAGAATGCTCTTTCAAAGCCTCACAATTATCCATGTTATTAAATAATGACAGCTCTAGTTAGTCAACATCGTAAACCACGATGAATGCTCCTGACTGGATAATAATCTCTGGGATCCAAAAGGATTATCTCCATTGCTGTGCTAGCAGACTAAGCTGCTCGCCAGTCATCTCTAATCTACTACCCATCAACTCACAAATTCAGTGGCACTTGAGCCTGCTTGCCCAGGAGAAGAGGTTGAAATCCAAGAGCTGCCAGTTCTGGCAAACAGGCAAACTTGAAGTCCAACCCTGTGCAACTAATTAACTGCTCCTGCTATCACATTCTGCGTAAGTCAAGTGCTGCTGTACCGTATTTGAGTGTACAATGAATACACGAATACGCTCTTGTCCTCTGGGAAAAGTGTGAATGTGAAAAGCCACAAACATATGCAGAAAGCAAAATAAGCACATATTTTTTGTATATGCCCAGAAATACAGAAAAACACCGTCTATTTACTCCATAAAAAGTTCAGCTTCTGCCTGCTGGGTTTGAGACTGTCAACTCTGAGCTGGCTGAAGCAGAAGCAGCAGCAAATCTGTCTCCTTCATGAGGACATCCACGGAGGCGGAAGGCTGGCAGTTTTGACATTCATAGCATTGGCAGGAAAAACTGACATCAAGGGGGGAAAAGAGAAAGGCTCCACCTACATGAAGAGTCCCGAAGGAACACTACACTTGAGGGATAAAAAAAGAAAAAAGGAAAAAAGCTAGGCTGAATTTCAAAGACAAAAAGGATTTCAACTCAATCAAAACCAGACCCAGTCCATTACTGCTGTTACCAAGTTCCAGCTGGAGATCACACTACACCAGCTTGAGACCTCAGTACTAACCAAAACACCAAGTAAAAAGATGCCAGTAGAACCCTGCTAGATGAATTCCTCTCTTATCCCAGTCACTACAACTGCTAGCCCCGACTACCCACTTTACTCACTAGCAGGGCCTGTGGAGGACCAACTGTTGATCATAACCACAGAAAATTCTTCTTATAGCCTATTTTTCCCCCTCATAATTTCTCACACACTGTCTGCACCACAGGCTTTTCACTAAGTAAGCTACGTTCATGCTACCTGCCCTGCAAGACTGCAGTTACTTCCTCACCAATCTAATATTTAATGCCTAGCTATAGCAGCTATGTAGTATTGACTACACATTCTTTTGCACACGCACCCAGAAACAGATATTCACCATTCTCTAATTTTGCACACAAAAATTCTTTCCATCCTGTACTCCCCAGAAGTTAACTGCAGTTGCAATTTAAGTAGGTATCCTAGATGCGTAACATAATAGTATTTAATTCTAGAGTGATCTGTACCCACAGGAGCAAAAAGACTACTTAACAGATACACCTGTAATACGAATCCAAGTCCTCAGTTAACAGCTGGAAATTGGACACAATCTAATTGACAGGCAACAGCTAAGAGAGAAAAAGCCAGGACAAATCAGACTCTCAAGACCTGCATTGATTTTTACATAGCAGAAGTAGCAGGACTCTGTTAATTTTCATATCTTTATTCAACAATGGAGAAAAGGCAGAAGACTAAACACATAAGACAGACATGGAGATTAAGTTAAAACAATTTAGAAAAACGGCAGCCTTGTAGAGAAAAGTATTCGCAGGCATCAATAATAAATTGGAACAGGTGGTGGTAAGAAACAATGTAAACTCAATAGCAACAACAAAAAGACATATCTGCAACTCAAAAACCTCTCAACCTATTCTAGTGACATATGGAGATTTCAATTCAAATTATCTGAGACAGTTACTTGTCAAAATAAACTGAGAGTAAAAAGCAAGAAACTTCCAGAAGCTCTCTCCCCTACACACATCACTAACTAAGCCTCTATTAAAGCAACTTTTGTCTAGAAGTGCCACCATACACTTGTGTTCAGTTATGCTTGGAGCACCACTTACAAGACACTCATACAGAACAGTAACAATACGTAAAATGCAAAATTTAGTGCTTGAATGATGGTGGTTTTTGTCTTGTCAGCTACTATAATCTTCATCAAGTAGATGCAGCCTGAAGAGATGCACTATAGTAAGCTTTTCGAAATACTCTTTACCCAACAGAAGGGCTGTATTTACAGGTTCACGACCCTTATGCCTCCAAGGGGAACATGGCCAGGAAAGCTGTTTCTAGCAGAAATGTCAAAATAACTAAGAATGGAAATAAGGATTAGCTCCCACCCCATGGAATGAAAGCACACCTGCCTTGACAAAACCTTTGGTATTATACTCTGGGGAAGAAACGGAAGAAAAAACAATGAATCCTTTGAAAAAGGAGAAAATAAATGAGAGCAAAAGAGCAAGATATCAAAGAGACAATACACAATTTTCTTTAATGTTCTTCACAAAAGAGAATGTAAAAAGATACTTAAGAGTCTAGGTAAAAAAGGAAGCACAACACAAAATTAGTTAGGGTTTCTACATTTAAGTAATCTGCAGCAAGTGACCAAACTTTTGACTCCTTAAGAAATTAGTTAAAGAATTCAAACTCCTTCTCACAAAACCCCACAGTAACCCAAGTCATTTAACATCACTGTGCTTAAGAGCATGGGTAAAAAGGTGACAGTGTCAAGAAGAAGAGGCTTTTCCAAAGTGTGTGCTAATTCCAGACTGTTCCCTGGTCACAAAATAGACTGAGCAGTATCAGAGACAGGAGACTGGACTAGCTGAACTGCTTCAGTTTGGGTTGGCTTTTTCTCTGTTCCCCCTTTTCTGAGGTAATAGTCTTTGAGCACCACAGTGGCTCCACTGATCAGTTACTGTATTCCGGTAGCAATTACGGTATGGTCACAACAGCTGGCTTTTACAAAAACTGGCTTTTAAGTGCAGTTTAGATTCTATCTAATTAAAGATATTAATTGCCCCAAATTAACAAGTGATAGCAGCAATTCTGTAATTTTTATTCAGTTTTTAGATTCCCCAACAGGGCCTAACAAAAAGGGAAAGCTTGGAAAATTCTTTGGCTAAACTCAAATCCAGCATATTTCCTTATAATATCAACACTGAGTGTTGCTGATAAAGAGACTTTAGATTAGCTCTATTCTGCCAGAGACAGTCATTCACTAAATACGAGGCTTAGGTCATGAGAGCTCATTCCTACTTCCCTCAATAATATATTAATTTCTTATAAATGTAACAATTTATATAATTATTCAGTGTCTCCTATAAAGCAATATATGCTCTTGGGGTCTTAAGTACATCAGGACAATCCACAACTTGAATCTGAAATCTAGCACCTCCCTGAAAGCCCAATGTTGTGTATTTAACTCTGACCATATGATTGAAAAATAGAACATAACAATTTTTAATTTTTTGTTTTCAAACAAAGTCTGAATCCCCAGCCCTATTCTAAATTTGCTCTCTTTTTCCTACACTAAGCTCCTGATATGTCCTGGACCTTTCTTCAGCCTGTAACTCTCCATCTGTGATGTTGCAGATAAAAGACCTCCTCTTTGTCAACATCAGAAAGAATCTCAGACTGTCTCATTATGTTCCTATTAGGATTTCCACATATTTTGAGATGCAAGGTTAAATCTACATAGCTCTAGCTGCTTCCTGCACAATCTTATGGCCTATCAGCCACTGCTCCCATTTCTGTGTTATCAGCAAACTTAATGGGGTATACTCTGCCTCATCATCCAGGTCATTAATGAAGATGTGAAACAGGACTAGATCAAGTACTGAGTCCTGGAGTATGCTGCTAGCTGCTGGTCCCTAATTAAACTTCCTGGGACTGATCGCCATCCCATCAGCCTGGCCATTCAGCCAGGGAAAAAAAAGAAAGGGGGCAACAAAGAAAAAAGAGCCTGTCTGTTCTTCAGTATGTTAACTCTGTTGCCATGGTCACAAATTACCATAGTAACCATTAGATACATCTGTGTTTTTAGATTAAAACTGCTTCTGTTTTCACAGAATACAGATCCAATTAAAAGGAACTACTTATTACCAGGAAATACTACAATGTTCAGCGTATAAATTAGGCCAAAACTACCGAACACACAAACACACAGAAATTAGTTAATTGCAAAAGAGGGGGAATAACTTATGAACTTTGCCATTTACAGAGTTGCCTCCTGCAGCCAGAAAATGGTTTGAACGGACAACAAAAAGATTTGAGGATAATTACTCTCTAACACTATTGTTTCAGCAAGAGTCACTGGAGAGTGGCTCAATCACAAAGCCCAGCAAGATTAGCTTTTTTAGTCAGGGGTTCACTACAGTATTACTTCATATTTCTCCATTACAGCCACAGTTTGTTCCCTCCCTGCTCCTTCCCCCACCTTCCCAAGCAGGACCATCACTCTCATACATCGGAAATATTTATGTTCAACCTGTCATAATTCAGCTGTTAACAGAGAAGTCTCTGCTCTGTCATTTTCAGTGATTCTACGTTATGCTTATACCCTCTGGTGGACAAAAAGTAATTTGCAACCCTCCCTGTTCCTTACTACCTTTAGGTCAGAACTACGCTAACAGGAACTTTGTCGTGAAAATGTTCAATAAATACCAAGCATCGCTATATAGTCTCTTAATTTCTGCACTTCAAGGAAGGTCTTTCGGTCATCTTTATGTGGCTAGATCTATCTCAGCTTTTCCATTTTCTCACTGGGTTTCCACTCAACCAACACATAGCTCACCATATCTGGATTTAGACATGGATTCATGGTCACATACCAAAATAAAAATGTCATTTATCTCTGTGTGACACCCACAACATTTGAAAAATACTCTAACAGAGAAGTCACAAATGAGGAGTCCATCAACCCAGAGCTTTCCTAAAAAGGCAGCAGCATGAATACAAAAGGTTTGATGATCAGAATAATTTACCTCCTAATATTTTACAGTCACCAAAAATTTTCAACTTGCTTTCCTCTTGGCAAGTTACTAAGCTTTGCTTATGATAAAAACTTAGTTCCCTTGTATGTTAAAATTTTATATGCTTGCCTGCAGCCTCACTCTCTTCCCTGACCTGCTGCAAAGAACATGATTGGATACCTCATTGTTAAGTCACTATAGCAACGCATTTCTGCCACAAAACTTTTAGATAGTCTCAGACAGTTATGTATTACAGACGGCTTGAATTCTTGCTCCTTTCAAGTTTGTCCACTTTTGAAGCCTTCCCACAAATGTTACTTCTAACATTATTTGGCCAAACGGAGACAGAATGCTCTTGTCCAAAGGGTCTACAGTGAGAATATTTCAGATAGAACCCACTGCAAGAAAAGGGAAATACATCAACCTATGCTATTGGCAATAGATGCTCATATTCCACCTGGGAATCCAGCCTTAGCCCTTGCATGATTCTAAGTGATAGGATGAAATAATGGAAAAAGCTAAATTTCAGCTCTAAAAGACAGCTTTTTGCATGTCTCCAGAGTCTGCAAAATGGAAGTAGTCCCTTAAAAGAAAACGTAAGAAACAATTGGGTCACAAAAGGATAGGAGCTGAGAGACAGAGCAAGGAGGTAATGGTTTGCTTGCAAAGGGTTTACAGAAAGGTTTTAGTCAAAGGAACCAGTAAAGACTTTTATTTACCTGCAAAACTGCAGAAAAAAACCCCACCACTTTGCTACTGTTTCTTTTCACTTATTATTGATTCTATTTCTCATTAGAAATAGAGCACTGGCATTTCTGACATTGAATGATAGCATTGAACAGATATCCATCTATATGAGCATAGCA
This sequence comes from Galbula dea, assembly GCA_013399015.1. NCBI lineage: Eukaryota > Metazoa > Chordata > Aves > Piciformes > Galbulidae > Galbula > Galbula dea. The sequence continues at coordinate 34,904 of VWZX01007460.1, forward strand.
AAATCCAGCATTTGGTTCATCCAAAAAACATAGGCTCTGGAGGGGGGTGGTGTGTGTGTGTGTATGTAATTTCCCAGATTAACGTATCCTCTGGAGGTCAAAGCTGATGCTTCCCCAGCATAACACGTCTACTACAAAATGATTTGAGATACTTGATATTCCTCTGGTCCTCCCTGCAGATCAGCTGCCCGTTGAGGTAAAGTTCAAACTTTCTCATTATGAAGTGATGAAATGTTCAAGAATCCCTATGCATGTAGCTCAAGCCCAGCATAGAAAGCTAAGACACAGAGAGGGAGGAGCTGTAAGAGAGAAATCAGGCTCTAAACTGTAAAGCAGAGTTTTATTATTGCTTGAGGATCAGAAAGTTGGCAGTATTTCCTGGACAACCTTGTACTGTACACAGCCCATTTCCCACTCTATTCCTATCTCACAAGACAGTTTCTTAGTTGCTATGCAGGTTTATTGTCCTCATCTACTGTTCAAACTAATTGTTCTCACAAGGTACTCTGCATACCTCTTAAGATCGCTTCTAAAGCCTCTAGACTTCTTAACAATACCTATAAATAATACAACTCTGAGTTACATTTGTAGTGTCTTGCAATAGTGCTGAATTACAGCCAAAAGGTAACCAGGAATCCTTTCCCCTCAGTAACACTCAATAAGGCATATGCACTTCTGCACATACCAGCTCTTAAAACATTCAATTCAGTAGGCTCCAGACTACAAATAGCACACAGGAACTTCTGGGCGACTGGCTTTAGGTGGTCCTGCTTGAGCAGGGAGGTTGAATCAGATGACCCCCACTGGGCCTTTCCAACTCCAGTAACTATGATTCTGTGAGCTCATGCAGGTTCAGAATACTTTGCTGGTTTTCCACTTACCTGACTTTACAGGGCAACTCAAAAAGCAGCACCATAATATGCTTCAGACAGGTTGCACATTGCAAAATGTTCTTAGTGAATAAAGCAAGAAAAGCTATCGTACTGACCAGTTACATCATCATCATGATCATCATCATGGCTAGGCTTCGCGAACGAAGATTTGGGAAGGACTCTACCCATGTTTGTTGCAAGCGTGCTGGTGGCTAAAAAGGCCAATACGACATAGGCATGACAAGTTACATAAAGAGATGTGATTTGGCATCTCCCCAGCAAGCAGCAGAGTAATAAGACAATATAGTGTTCCCACCAGAAAGAAGGATAAGAATACTGTTCAAATCAACAGCTGCTCTCAAGCATACAATGACACTTCACAACTAACATGCAAGCCTCCTAGATACAATGCTATGTGCAAAACAGAGAACCAGCAGAGTATCCCATGATTAGCCCACTTCCTTCCTAAGGCACTATATTCCCTGCTGATTAAGATGGCAAAGAATAAATCACAATTTCTGGAAAGTAGGGATTCTCCAGAAACCTTGCTTTTCAAGGCAAACATTACTTGGCTGTATATTGTAAGGGAGTCATATTTCCAAGAGGGATGTATAGAAGAAAGCTCAGCACTGCAAAAAGAATGAAAAGAACTCAATTCACTAAGACACAGGAAAGCACAGCTTCCCCAGAACAGCCTCTGCAATTTCAAGAACACCAGCATATCTCTAATACACCCTTCTACCTATGAAAGAGGTTAATCTTGTCTAAAAGAAATCAATCCCCCTAGACTCTGAAACCTAAGGCTGCAGAATCAGAAACTTGATAAACAATTGTAAAAGATGAAGACATTTAGTTGAGGTGTAAAGTTTAACATCTGCCTCCCTTATATTTTCCTAATTTGTAACCTCTGTGGAGGATACTGCCAAGCAAGAAATTTTTTTTCTGTTTTATGCATCAAATCATTAAATTTCTCAGAAAGGACACCACACTTCACTATTTTTTTTCCAACAACAGAACACTGACCCATAGTATTATGAAGCATAGAAGTACATTTCTTTCCAAAAGGCTCTCATGGCTTCACTTTGTATCTCATGGTATAGGCATTTCAGGACAATTTTTAGGCACACAAAGTTTGACACATGTAGTACCATCACCCCCCACAACTTCATGTATTCTTTCTCTATTACTGCATTTCTTTTTGTGCCTGGGCATATGAGGAAAGGGGTATAAATGCTGAACACACTGGGTTCTACTGCTAGGTGAAGATTTAACCATTTGCTTAACAGCACAATAAAGCCCACAGATGATACTGAAGAGAAACTACGTACCATCATTTCCTGCCAAAAACACTGAACGACAGATGATAAAGGCATGTTATCAAAACAGCATATTCAGTGTTCTCATTAATAAGAGAATTTCTATGCAAGACCATGCCATCCAATGCAGAACTATATCTAGAAACTCACTTAGAGGTCATGTGGATGGTTGGCAGATCTGCAGAGGCTTTGATCAAGTAGAGCACAATCTAGCAGCCACTTTTGTACTGGAAGAAGAAAATAATGTCCATACTAAGACATTGTTCTTGCTCTGGGTAGATTTGACTGCTTGATGTCATCAGCTTTGTATCACGTTAGCTAACAGTCCCTGACTCTACTCCAGACTCTCAGACAACCAGAAGTAATTTAATTCCCCTGTGCAACAAAAGTCAGAGTAAGACTGACCTGTACTTACCTATAGGCTAATGACATCAAGCATCAATACTAAGTAAAAGATAATTAGCACAGGATCTAGCTCAGGAAGACAAAGGTAGATCCAAATGCCAAAACCGAAGTCTTCATAAACTCTTCCTACGCTTCACAGCAGGAAGGATTACTACAAATGAACTGATTCTAGAAAACATTCTGGAAAGTCACTGTATAAAAATCAAGTAATCCAAGACTATTACACCACATGCAAGAGGAAAGGGCATTAATATCAGTGTAAGGGGAGACGAACCAGCCCTTGGCTTCCAAATCAAGTCCCTTACAACAATTTACAGAAAAACTTGCTATGGAAATTTTTAGCTGAAAAAACATTTCAAGAAATGCGATCATAGAGATACTTAGTATATAGAGAATAATGATTCTATCTTGTTCAGTACTGTAAAATCTAAGACAGTAATTCCTCACAACTGATTCTTCCACATAATTAGTAAAAGTTTTTAACCCTCAGATGGAGAGAATTTCCTTTGGAAACAAAGAATTCCTGCTTCAGAACATGCCTTTGCAGGTACTAGTGAGATACATATACAATGTTTCCTAACAAACTAAAAAGAACAAATGCTTGTTTTTTTTCTGTGAAACTCAAATCTCAAAGCTAAATCAAGGATTTTCTGCTGGCTTCTGGATAAGGCCTTGTGGTTAATTTAGGACAAGCATTTCTGACATGATATGAGTTTCTGACATGGTCTACCAAGACTTCAATTTTTAGAAGCTACAAATAAAACTAACTTAATTGCTTTCCTAAAATAACTAGTCAGTTCATAACCATTTGCCACCAAGACAACAGGAAACAAGAAAAAAATCAACTCTAAACTTCAACTTTACAGACTTCTGAAGGGTTACAGAAATAGCTGTGGAATATTACTTGCAGAAGTGCTTCTATACGTTATCAACAGCAAAATACTGGGCTGTGTGAAGAATCCACCATAATTTCAGAAATGTGACAGCAAAACATGTGAGTAAACAAATGCCTGCACTCAGAGCTAACTATGGTCTATTGTAGGAAAGGAGGAGCCAGGTTCCTTTGATAGCTAGACTTGATGGCCTTACTCAGTAAATACTGAGTAAGGCCATCAAGTACTCATTCAGACAACCATGTCTACAATGGTGCTCCCATGTTAGTGATCTCAACAGGAACCCCCACATCTCCTAAATTCCCATTGACTCTGACAACACGCATACTGGGGATCTCCCATTAACTACACTTAGAATTCAGTATGACCTGGCATGATGCGTATTTTCTCTGCAGCAATACAGTTTCTCTCCCACAATACATACTCTACATTCAATGAAGTTCTGTCCCAAGCGTTACATATTACTTGAGTCTCAGGACACTGATAAACATGGCAAAAGGTCAGACAAAATTTGTGCAAGGGTTGCAGTAGGATAAAGCAAGAGGATCAATTAATCACAGTATTGTGCCTTGCTTTTTATCTCCCATAAATGGAATACTGGAATTAGCAAAATTCATACATCAGCTATTTATCGGTTCTCATGCCCTGAAGACCGAATCTCCTAAAACTAAGAGACAAGGGCTTCTGAAATTCTCAAGTATGCCTGTAGACCGTATTAAGCCAGACTCTCCCCAGTCATCTGCTAGAAAGCAAGAATTTGTCTGTAGTAAAAAGCATTAGGATGACAGGGAGTTCAACTACTGAACAGCAAAGAAACAGTCTCCCTGCCAACTTTTCCCTCTGCACAGGACTCACCTCTGATGCTCTCACAGGAGTCAAAGTGAACAACAGAACCTGAAATAAAATTCAAGCATCTTCAAACGGAGCCAATATCTTACAGATGCCCAATTTCCCTTCTCAATATTTAACTCTTAGATACCTGTATCTGCTCCACCACATGTAACAGACCATTTTCTTCATTACTCAGTATTTCAATTATCTCCCTTGACCTTCCAGAAAAAAAACAAAACAAAACCAAAATCTCTTCATCTTCCAGTACAAGTAAGAGGAATCTAGCATACTCCACCCATGTTCAAAAGTATGCAGCATACATTATTTCAGTTCCTGTCTCAAAGGGGATGGACATGACAGATATGGTCTATTTATAAGGAGGATGAATCATGGTGGGCACTTCTTAACAACACACAGCTGCGGAAGAGTACCCAAAGCAAGATAAGACATTTTAGGGAGCCACCCACCCCTATGGAACTCCAGCGTCTAATATTTTTCCAGCTTCTGTGCAATGGATGTCTCTAACCCTAGTCAGTTCTTCCAGCAAATATTCTCCCCAACTTGGGTTATACAGTGGAAATTCCAAAGCAACAGGCTATGTACATACATATCGGCATTCCCTCCAACAGAGATGAAAAGGAGAAAATTCCTGAGGATGTGTACCCTCTACTCCATTTTCTGCATCCCAGCCTCCCTCTTGCCTTGGAATGAGCTCTGCAAAGCAGTGTCTGTTATGAACATGAAACTCAGCTCCCTTCCTTTGAGGAGTTTCCCCTCAAAAGTGACAGGCAAATCCCAGGACAGACAGGTGCTGGGGAGGGGGAGGTCTCCTTAGGATGACTCGCCAGGAGTAAGAGAGCCTGCAGCTTTCTTCTTAGGACGGGTTTTCACACTTCTAACTGGAAGCTGAGGAGAAAGAGAAAGCGGCATCTTAGGTCAGTTTAACAGGTAAGTATCTAACAGAGAGATACAAGAATGAAGAGCAAAAATAGGACAAAACAACTACAACACCATGACCCTATTCATCTCATCTATTGTTTCAAAAAAGGTTATTTAACCATTCCACCTAGTTTTGGTTAGCAAACAAATCACTCTGAGCATATCCATCAAATAAACAGGAAAGGAAGACATTCTAAAACAGGAAAGTGTGATAATAAAATCAAAGTTATAACAAAAGCTTAAATGTAGTGATATCTCCAACTGGTAACATTCACATAACACTTCACTGCTGAAACTTTTCTGCCTCCTGCCTGCTATCCCAAACACTGTTCCCCAAAAGATTTAGAAACATCTTGAACTAGTTTGCACACTTTACTCCAGTGTCTTTCATTCCAGACATTGGGCAGAAGAGTGCATTTATGATCTACGATACATTCAGCCCTTCCAGGTAATCTCAGGGATCTCAGTCAAAGACCTCCTACAATTCCTATATCTGAGCCAAAGATCCAAATAGATAGCATAAAACCCAATATGCCAGCAAAAAGGCTTTACTGGAATTTTTGTATGCACAATAAACAGCATAGAAGAATTGTTACTGACTCTTCACAATTTTACTTCAAAAATTTCTTACTACAAAGCTTGGAATCAAATTTTGTTCCTTTTGTTTCCCTGCTCCCATCTAATATGATAAAGAAGAAAGCAGAGCAGCCAACTCAGAAGTAAGTCTTGGGAATTTAAAAAAGATCCAGATTGATTTTAAATGCACTTTCAACGCATGTGTCCATCCTTGGAGATATTCAAAAGCCATCTGGACATGGTCCTGGGAAACCAGCTCTAGATGGCCTTGCTTGAGCAGTAATGTTGAACCAGATGACCTCTAGAGGTCCCCTCTAACCTCGACTATTCTGTGATTCTGTTACAAAGAGTACTTAGCCACATGCAGAAGTGTCCTGCACACTCTAAAATCAGGTTAACAGAATGACTTAAAATGATGCGCCAAGTAACTACTCGCCTTCAAATTATTTAATATTTAGCCTGAAAAGCTTGACAATGTGAGAGTACGCTTTATCTTAAATAAAATTAGGAGTCTGTTGAATCAAGCAAACAGGATCCCAACTTCACAAAAAGGAAGAAGCAATTTATCGCACATAAACCAAACCACAAGAAACATTCAAGTAAGAGTCTCCAAAGCAGCACCTAAAGAAAAACATTCCACAAAACACACCAACAGGCCCAATAAAAATACAAAAGCTAGAGACTAGTGTATCAAGTAGATGGCACGTGCTCTGATGTGGGACTCAACTAGTAAAGACTTTGTCCAACAAAGCTTCTATAAACAGCTTTTAAATGCACTGATACTATGAAGCCAGAGCCTTCCAACAAAGCTCAGAAAAATCAAGGTCTGTGCTGGAAAGGGAAAAGAGAAGGAAGGGGGTGGAAAAGAGAAGGAAGGGGGTG
>VWZX01007460.1:41644-106005 GCA_013399015.1 Galbula dea
GGGGAAAAAAGAAGGGAGGGGAAAAAAGAAGGGAGGGGAAAAAAGAAGGGAGGGGAAAAAAGAAGGGAGGGGAAAAAAGAAGGGAGGGGAAAAAAGAAGGGAGGGGAAAAAAGAAGGGAGGGGAAAAAAGAAGGGAGGGGAAAAAAGAAGGGAGGGGAAAAAAGAAGGGAGGGGAAAAAAGAAGGGAGGGGAAAAAAGAAGGGAGGGGAAAAAAGAAGGGAGGGGAAAAAAGAAGGGAGGGGAAAAAAGAAGGGAGGGGAAAAAAGAAGGGAGGGGAAAAAAGAAGGGAGGGGAAAAAAGAAGGGAGGGGAAAAAAGAAGGGAGGGGAAAAAAGAAGGGAGGGGAAAAAAGAAGGGAGGGGAAAAAAGAAGGGAGGGGAAAAAAGAAGGGAGGGGAAAAAAGAAGGGAGGGGAAAAAAGAAGGGAGGGGAAAAAAGAAGGGAGGGGAAAAAAGAAGGGAGGGGAAAAAAGAAGGGAGGGGAAAAAAGAAGGGAGGGGAAAAAAGAAGGGAGGGGAAAAAAGAAGGGAGGGGAAAAAAGAAGGGAGGGGAAAAAAGAAGGGAGGGGAAAAAAGAAGGGAGGGGAAAAAAGAAGGGAGGGGAAAAAAGAAGGGAGGGGAAAAAAGAAGGGAGGGGAAAAAAGAAGGGAGGGGAAAAAAGCCTAGAAGAACAGGAAAAAAGCCCAAGAAAAGCAGGAAAAAGTGGGAAAAGAGTGTGAAAAAAAAAAAAGAAAAAAGAAAATCGCACAGCAGCTCACCTCAGCTTTCATCTTCTTAGGAGTTTTGAGACTCTGGGTACGTTTAGGAAGTTTGTCTGCTGCATCTTCATCGGATGGGTCTGGTCTAGTCTCTGCTGGGGTTCCATTAGACCTCTGTGCCGCACTGCTCTCCTCTCCTGAGGAGTAACAGGAAGCTAAGGAATATAAGAGAAAGTTTTAGCAAATATTTTGGGGAAAAAAAAAAATCACATGGAGTTTAAAATAGTCCATCCTGAAGGACCACATCAAAGGGAGATGTCAGCAATTGGCAAGAATAATCCCAGAAGTACAGATACGTGTTAGTAGATGCGCAGTGACTAGGGAAGACAACACAACTTCTTCCAGATAATCTGGAATCTTGTAGTCTTTCTGAGACACAATGCATGAAAAGTCCAGTCCTCCACCCCTCCTAGTTCACCATATAAGGCCTCATACAATGCCCCAGCAGGGGTGCTCTGTACCTGAATCCTCAATGGTTTCAAGAAGACTCCCACCAGAGGGGTGTAGCTGTGGCTCGTCGCTTCGCAGATGCACAGTGTCTTCATCCCGGATCAGAGTGAGATCCTGCATGCTGAAACTTCGCAGCTTCTCAGACAAAACTCCCTGGCCCTTAGAGGACAAAAAAAATCAGGGTCAAGGATACTTGGCTTTCACCAAGAGCACCTCACATTGAGTTCATTCAAAAGAGGAGGAAAGGTGCCCTATTCCCCACTAGGGTAGTCTGAAGAAAACGGAAGGGAAAAAGTATGCCCCAAAGACCAACAGGGAAGAAGTTAAAGCAAAATCCATTCCACTCTCCCTCCACTTTTCCTAAGTCAAAGGGTGGGCTTAAACACAAAGCAAACTGGAGGAAAGAAAAACTAGATAGATGCCAACAAGTACCAGCATCCCTAACAGACCCATAGCACTAATTGTTGGCACACAAAACTAAACTGCTGGGGAATTCCTGAATGCTACAGAAGGTGTTGCATTACCTTTGCAGCTGCAGTAACTGCTGCATTGGCAGCAAGGTTTAACCCTCTCTTGCCAACTCGCATCATGGTTTCATAGCTCTTGTCACGAGCCTGAGTAATGTACTCATCAATTTCCTAGGAAGGCAATTGGAACACAGCATTTATCTCCTCCTTACAAACACTTTCAAAGTCTTCCCACCATCAATCACCCTTAAGAGCCCAAAGCTCACCTGGACACTTTTTTTTCCCAGGCTAAAAGCATCTGCTGTCACTGATCACGTAACTGCAGTTTCTCTGCTACTTACAAAAAGCTTGCAAGTGCAACTTTTACTTAAAGTATATTTCCAAATGGTAAAAACTGAAACAAAGCAGTTGCTTCTACTGACAATGTGAAAAAACCCAGCATGACTACAGAACATGATTCAAAGAGCTTAACGACTGACAGTGACTGTAAGGGCTCATGACACTGGGTTAGCCAAACGTGCTTTCTAAGCATTAGGCAAACAACTGGCTACATTACAATCTTCAGTAAGCTTCAGTATGACATCATTGTCAGAGACAGAATCATTCTACATTCGCTAATGTCAGCACAAGCACAATTCATGCATTTCAGCTGTTATTGTGGGATGACTGAATCAGAAGTCAGTTCGCTCCCAGACTGGTCAGTATTGTCACAAGTGAGTACCTTCTCCTTATTGGAGAGCGTTGGGTGCACAAACTTCCTGTAGAGGACACTGGAGCCCTTGGTGTAAGGGGAGAGCAGCCAAATCACAAATGCGATTTTCAGCTCAAAATAAAAGGGAAACCTGAGAGAAAGAGGGAAGAAAAAAAAAAGGGGGGAGGGGGAAGAGAGAGAGAGAGATGGAGAACTGGAGTCAAGTTCAGCACAGAGACAGATGGAGATAACTGGTAGAAAGCAGCATAGGCAGAAAGAGCAAAGGCAAGATAAAGGCTCAGAAACAAAAGAATTGATGTATCAGGTCAGAATAGCAGAACCCTCTTTGGAATCCTAGGACATACCTTCTTCGAGTCTCATTTAGTCTTTCATCCATAGCCATGAATACTCCATAAACAGGGCATCTCTCAGCCCTGCAAACACACCAAATTACAATCTGATAGCTACTATCCTTACTCTGAAGTTTGCTCAGAGAGTATCCATTGGATGTTAATAATACATTAGTTTCCCTCTCATTTTCAAAGTTTTCAACTATGTTTCTTAATATTAATTTCAAGCTCCTGCTAAGGCTGATGGCTCAGTTTCTGAAATCTCCAGTAGGTATCCCTCGGATAAGACACAAAAGGAGGATCAATGTAAATGAAACAGAGCAGGCAGCATGTTAAGTCTTTTCCCTAACCCTTACCAGATAAAATCTCTGAGAACATACAGTAGCAGAGATTGAAACAACTGAATGCAAATTTTCTGCTGCCTCTATTACTAGGAAGAGACTTCCATTTTCAGTGGTCCATTTTAAGTATGTGAACAAGCCAAGGCTCTTTTACTTCTTAGATTTCTGTTTTCCAAAGCTAATATAGGAAGAGGCAAAACTGCTGAACACTTTTAAGGCATGCATAGCCATTTCATGTTTCTTTAAAAGACAAAGACATTCTTTCAGAGATGTATGCAAAGCTCAAACACTAAACAGTGAAGAAACTGAAGATATCCTTAAAGGTTCAGAAGACGACATGTAACGATAATTTGATTTAGGGATAAGAGTAGTGTAGGGCTATCTGTTGGACTAGATGATCTTGAGGGTCCTTTCCAATCGTAATGATTCTGTGATTCTGTGATAATTTGTCATTTTTGCAGGCCTCCATATTGCCAAGCATGACATACAGCACTGAAAGGATTAAGAATCTGCTTCCCTGACTCCACTCCACCTCACCCCTGCTAGTGGAAAAGAAACAAACAAAACCCTCATGCAAAACACCACTCAGACCACGAACATGCATCTGATCTGCTCCTCCACACAACAGGCTCACAAAGCAAAACAGGTCCCTTCCCTCTATCATTTTTTAAGTGTCTTCTAGACACCATTTCTCAAACTTTACTAGTTCACAATTGAAGATGTTTTTACAGATACTTTGTATTTATCTGAACTGTTTGCAAATATAGGAAATGAAACAGTTAATACTGTGGCTACTTCCACCAGTATCTACAAATGTGCAGACTCTTCATAGCGATTGAAAACTTCTAACTGAGAGACATTTTATTCTTAGCATCCTAACACTACGCCTCTTTTCTTTTAAAAAAAACCAACCAACAAGAAAAAAAAATAAATGCCACCAAGGAACTCACCAAGAAAGAACAATATCTGTCAGCGTTTCTGCAGTGGTGAAAAAGGCAAACACAATCCAGTACATCATCCACTTCACCTGCAAAAGAACAGTCACTCAATAGACATCTATCAGAACCCAGAAAAAACTGAAATGTCTTTTCAGTAAAAATGCCTCATCATCTCCATACATGAAGATGAATTCAACAAGAAGGCATATATAATCAGTAATGGGAGAGTCACACAACAAACGGTACATTATAGTTTTTGAAAACATGCAGGATTAATGTGCTCTAAATAGATAGACGCATATGAGATAGGCTGATAAATGCATACCCTGTAGCAATATCATGATGCAGTCTTGGAAGCCCCAAATAAGCTATCTAGAAAGAGTAAGCAGTTCACTTTAAGAAGATCTAGTCTTTCATGTATGGGTATCATAATGAATATACATACACATATACAGGGCTACAGTTGAAGCTCAAACTTTTGCATATTTTATTGATTTAAAGGCTTTTCCGGTGAAAAAAACAGACTGAACCGACCAGCAGATACAGTATTTTGCTCCAATTCATTAATAAGCCTTCTTCGCCTTAATCATTACTCGCAGAAATTACAAGAGTATTTCTCTTTCCTTTTTAAATAAAGGCTCAGTGAAAGAGGTAAGAAAGCAAAGACCATGCCACATCAGTCTTATCTACTGGTTTAAGGTCCTGAGTATATGTTATAATGTGTACTTTGTGCTATCATGGACATCTGTATGCCTGTTGTCTATCTCCCCACTTCCTCACACCTTTCTCAGGAGCAGAAGGCATTTCTTTCAAAGCAAAGTAATTCCCCCCTAACACACACACACTCGCACTCTGCTAGCAGTTTTAGTAACAAGACTCTCAGCTACAGGTCAATTATTCCTAAAGATGAATCACTGAATTATCAAAACTGCCACCTCAAAATTTCCAGTAGCAGAAGAGCTGACAGATTATGAGGCAAATTGCCAGTTTTCTATGCTGTTAATACGTAAAAATAAATGTGAAGTAGCAGATGTCAGATGAACAGAAAGGTCACCTTTGCTAAAAGCATCTTAGCACTCTTGGTGTCATCGAGAATGGGAAATGAGAACTAAACTCAACCAAGGAAATTCTACATATTAAGTCCACACAGTAATCTGTACATTAAAATTACATGAAAGGCTTAGTGATGGCCTTTCTTACAACAAGGGAAGTTATAAAAGCAACTATTTTCCCAGACTTGCATGTGTTGGAAAAAGATCACAAAAACCTTTCTAAAAAACCCCAGTAAAATTAAGCTGCCTCCAAACCCTCTAACAAAGTGGATGGTTTTGAAGATAGCAGTTAGTAGCTGAAATGACTTCCACTTCATTGTGCATTTTTTTTCACAACAGAAAGTAGCAAAACTTTTATTTTAGAGTGCTCTCCTGCCCTTCGGTGTGGTGGGGTTTTTTTGTTTTGTTTTTATTCCCCCTTATATCATCAGTTTGGACAGGACCAGAACCAGGGGGGGGTCATTCACTTGACTTCTAAAGCAACTCTGTGAAATGAATGGTTAACTCTTCAATGCAGCAACATAAATCACCTCTTGCATTATAACGTGTAAGAAACACAGCACTTACATGCCTAACCCACAGAAAATAAGCAGGTTTTTAGCGTAAAGAACGCCTACAAATTCAAAGGCTCTGTATTTACTGGTTCTCTGAGCTCCAGAACAAACGTGCTACAGGCTATTTTAAAAAAAGAAGGTCCCATTCCCCAACTCCCAGCCAAGTTCTCAAGAAAATTTTTAAAAATATGAGTCTCAAAGTTAACACAGATTCTGTAACTGGAACGCACTCATTCTGTGACTGAAATTTAGGAGCCAGAATAAAACATGGTGTAAAAAAGAAAAAAAACCAAACAGGCATTTCATACAACAAATGAGTGTCATAGGCAACTGGAAGGAAAGAGAAGAGGAAGACCAGAGAAGACAATAGTAATATGATACAATTTCACACATAACTTCAATGGTAACTAAGAAGACACAGGATCATGCAATTATTCAGTTTCTTTCATGATTTATTTTCAGTTTCTAATGTTAGTACTAATAAACTTTGAAGTTTAGTAAGGCCACTCTAACACTTACTCAAAACACTGCATTAGTTATCAAAGACTCATGAACTTTCACATTTTGACTTTTCTGCTGAGACCAATATTAAAAAAATACCCAAAATCCCTCAGCCAGATGTTGTGGTTTGTAAAGCTGTCTACTGTGAGCGAGACTCCCACCTCAGCTGGCATCTCCTTCAGAAACCAGTGGGATGAAGTTCAAGACAACACATAGGAAAGGTCTAGGCAATTCTAGAGGACTGAATCATCATAATACAGAAAAAGGACTATATCCTGCAATATTTATTGTTGATGTGTCATTTTATAAGGAGTAAAAAGAGCCAGCTGGATGAGAAGTCCCAGGCCACACCAGAAAACAACAGTGAAAAGTTATATCCTATCCACCCATGTTACCTCTCTTCTCTAGCACGTTATTCCTCACTCTAGAAAAATGGAAACTCATAGCAGCCATAAACCATATAGTTCTTGTCTCCACCAATCAATTTAGAACATCCCTTCTGTAAAAAGACAACACAACATAGAAAGATCTAGATAGAGGACTGGGCAGACACAAACCCTACGCAGTTTAACAAGGGCGAGTGCCGGGTCCTGCTCTTTGGAAGGGGCAACCCGAAAACAACTTACCGACTGGGGAATGAGAGGCTGGAAAGCAGCACTGCAGAAAGGGATCTGGGAGTTTGGGTTGGTAAGTTGAATATGAGTCAGCAGTGCGCAACTAGCAGTCAAAATGGACAACAGGGTTCTGGGGAGGATCAAGCACTCCATTGCTAGCTGATCAAGAGAGGTGCTAGTCCCACTTCACTCAGCACTGGTGCGGCCTCACCTGGAGTACTGTGTGCAGTTTTGGGCACCAAAATACAACATGGGACGTGAAGCTGTTGGAGAGCGTCCAGAGGAGGGCCACAAAGATGGTGAAGGGCATGGAGGGGAAGACTTATGAGGAAAGGCTGAAATCACTTGGTCTGTTCAGCCTGGAGAAGAGGAGACTAAGGGAAGACCTGATCGAAGTTTAGAACTTCCTCACCAGAGAGGGAGGGGTGGGTGCTGACCTCTTCTCTGGTGACTAGCAATAGGACAGGGGGGAACGGCAGGAAGCTGTGCCAGAAGAAATTCAGGTTGATTGTTAGAAAGCACCTCTTTACCCAGAGAGTGGTGGAGCATTGGAACAGGCTCCCCAGGGAGGCTGTCATGGCACCAACTCTCATGGAGTTTAAGAAGCACTTGGACAATGCACTTAGGCACATGGTGTGACTTTGGAGTTGTCCTGTGCCTAAACAGGAGTTGGACTTGATGAGCCTTGTGGGTCCCTTCCAACTCGGTATAGTCTGTGATTCTGTAATGCATCATTAAACAAAAAAAAAACTAAACCAAAACAAAAAAAGCATTTGGTGTTTTAAATAAAATAACTTCAACAAAGGTGTAGTCAGAGAGACGGAGAGAAAGCAAGGGAATTCCACAAAGGAAGGCAGATGAAGTCTTGACCAACAGAAAACAGACCATAAGCAAGGTTGATAGGAAGACAAAAAACAAGGAAGATTACTCAGCCTTTTAGAAGAAAAGTAGTACTGAAAAGCAGTAAAAGGACATAGAGTAAAAATAAAGGAAAGCACTTATTCTTCACGTTCAGGTGCTTCCAGACTGCAGTGTCTCCCCCTGCTTTCCCTTCCTCACTCAGCATCTCCCAAGAGAAAACAGCCAGCGTTTACGGGTTGAAAATCATTTCGGTGAGGGCCCTCTTCCCCAGCAGCCGCTCCGGAGACTGTCGGGGCTGGGGCTCCGGCTGACCCTACGTTCCTGCCTCGGGGACAGGCTTGGGGCTTGTGAGGCAGCAGCGAGAGACACCCATGGCGAGGCACGGCGAAACCGTACTCACATATTCCTTCACGTTTTTCGTCTTCACGGCCTTGTAAGAGGAGTACGCGGGGTAAAGGGTGCCGAAGATCAGCCTGCGGGAAGCACAGACCCCTCAGCGCTGCTGCCGCTGCCCGCCTGCTCCCGGGGGGACTCCAGTTCCCCGCGATCACGCCAGACAGGGCTTGGCCGCCCCCACCGCGGCAACGCCCTTGGGCCGCAGCAGCCCGCGCGGACCCGCCGGTACTCGGCCGCAACCGCTCGCGAGACAGCACTCGCTCCGCAGCCTCCGCCCTCACCCCCCTCATCCCGGCTCAGGCGGTGCCGCAACACCGCTCCCGGCAGCGGCCGTAGCCCCCGGGGCACGTCAGGGCAGCCCTGCCGGGGCCGGGCCCTGCGCGGCAGCCCGCACATCCCTCCAGCCGCACTCACACCACGAGGCGGGAGATGATCCAGGAAACCATGGCGGCGCCGGGCGGCGGCTGAGGGCTCGGCGGCAGCGGGTGGTGGGTCTTAACAGGCAGCTCCTGCAGCAAGCGCAGCCCCGCCCCGGTACTTGGAGGGGAGGAGCCGACGCGTCGGAGGAAAAGGGGCGCAGCGCCGCGCTCACCGCTCAGAGGCTCGCGGTGGTGGGAGAGTTACATGCGCAGTATAAGAGCATTACAGAAGAGAAAGCGGCGAATTAAGGTCAAGGATGCTTCAAAAGACGGATTAAGCGAGACCACAGAAGAAGCCATCTTCTGTGAAGGTGCCTCCTCTAGGGAGTTCAGCAACTAAACGCTGCAAAAGAACAGATTAGTTAAATGTAAAAGTATTTTAGTGTCCCACGGCTTCCTTCTCACCTCAAACCGGATGTAAAACAAAACTCGCTGATACTGGGGTCGTGGTTGTCAAACCCCACCGATGAAGGCTGTTATTTGTAGTCTCCAGGATAACTGTAGCGTTGCCTACCGCTCTTGTTCTTCGAAACTTCAGCTGAGACCAAAGACTGCTTAGCTACACAGATAGGGCTGAACAGGGCGGGGGAAGAAATACCCTTGCAGGGTGGGAAGATGTATGTTTAAGCGTATCACAGTACAAAAAACTTAACAGCTCACCAAGGAATACTGTTAAGAGAATCCTCCTCCTCAATGGCCCTTTTGTTCCTGTCCCCCAAGTAGTCTGTGTGTACAGTACAGGCAAGGATTGAAGCGGCCCAGTACGCATCTCTGAATCACACTAAGATGGATCATTACATAAGCCATTTTTTAATTTGGGGGGGCGGGGAAAGGATAGTAAACTATTGTGGTTCTTCAGCTAACCAAAAAATAACCCTCAAGGAAAGCACTATGGCAAAGTCTCATTACTTGCCAACTAGCCTTTATGAAAAGGAAAGAGACAAAAGGAGGAGTGAGAGGAAAAACAAAGCTGCTAGGGAAGAATTTTCTCATGAATGCATGAACTTTAGTTTAAGGAGCAACGATGAAAAAGACAAAACATTAGCAACATGTGAGAACTGAAAAGACAAATGCCTCTACAGACAGTGACAAAGAACATTTTGTTATAGCCTGGTTTTGGTATGAAGGGCAAGAAAATGATTGTGTAAGGGACTGCACAGTTTACACCACTGATAGAATAACTAACCTACAAACAGGATAAAAGGTATCTGCTCTCACATATCCAAGTAACACCCACATGCACAACCTTCACCAAAATAAGTTTTCCACTGCACTTCACATCAGAGACCAGCATGGCAACAGCTCTGGTACTTGAATAACATGTTCATACTCAGGTGAGTGAAAGATGCAAACAGGAAAGAGAAAATTCAGAAACCTGGTGCGTACAAGGTCTGAAGAGTGTGGGAGTGCTAAATAACTGCAGTATGGGTAAGTGGCACCTGAATAAATATGCCATAGTCTTTTAAACTGTTTAATTTGCTGAGGAGCAGTACAGAGATTTACAGTGGATTAGAAAGAAATGGTAGTAAGAACAACAGAATATGAAACATCAACATGAGCAGAGCAGGTGGTCTTGTGAACGTCTCAAGTGGCAGCTCTTTCTTATGCAGCACACTGAACTTCAGAGCAACTTTAGGAAATATATTTTAGGCTAGCAATTTACAGTTATGTCCTGGTTTGGGTTAGAACAGAACTAATCCTGTTCAGTGATTTTACTTTTTAGTTGAAGCTCCTGAAAGACACTGCACTTTCTGAAACTAGCAGCATGTTTTCACAGACGCTGCCAGCTTCTACGAGTGATAAGGCCTAATGTTGATTTACTACCAGGGATTGGAATGCAAGGTAAGGTCACTGCTAAATCTTGTGTCTCATGTTGGGGGGTGCAGGGTAAAGGCTGCACCTTCAGGGAGGGGCAGACAGGACAAGTGACCCTAAACCGACCAACTAGAAGTATTCCATCCCATATACGTCATACTCAATATATAAACTGGGGGTCAGTCCCCCCTTGCTAGATTTTTCCCTCATTAGATTCAGATTTCTGCTTCCCTTGCTAGATTTTTTCCCTGGTTGGATTCAGCTTCTCTTGCTAGATTCTGATTCCCTTGCAAGATTTCTCTTCGGGGATTCAGATTCCTGATTTCCCATTTGAGATTCCTAATTTCCGGATTGCTGGATTGTTCTCCTGTGCTGTGGTGATCCCTAAGTTCCTGCATCCAGTACCAGGATCCAGCCCCTGAGCCTGACTCATCTGCTGCCGAGGCTTATTGCTGCAGTATCAGTGGTGACACAGTTACCATCAAGGGGGGTTTGGGTTCGGTATTGGGTTCTGTACATATTTGTATATATTTCATTTAACATTATTATTAGTAAAGTAGTTTTAGTTTTACTTTCCAATCCGCAAGTCTCTCTGACTCTCTCTCATACCCTTTCCCTTCCCGTGGGGGGGGGGCGGCGAGGGGGTAAGAGGGAAGCATCTGTCATTGGGTTGGTGGTCGGCCCAGCCTCGACCCTCGACAGCTTTGTGATAAGTAGCTAAATTTCTTTCCATATCACAAAGGAAAATGAGAAATTAATTCATTAACTTACCTTCCCACAAGGAGAAGCTACTTGTACTGAAGGGCTATTTTTGGAAGAGAAGCAAGCTGCAGGTCAAATTAAAATAGAATGATTTATTAGTAGTTCCTTTTATTAAGTTATTAGTAATATTGTATAGTATTGTGCAATTAAGATCTTAAAACCTACCCAGGAAAGCAATTACCAATTGTTTTCAAATTAAGGCTGTGTATTTTTCTAGCAGGTATGCTACTGCTGAAGTAACTCATGACAAATTTGTGTTCTACAAATGGTTAAAACAGATGATCTACCCATCTATTATGGCCTAAGCAATAAGGTATGGAAATCAAGCTAACTGATCCTTGAATAGAGCAGCTTAAGCAAAGCTACATTTAGAACAATGCCAGCTCAGATCCAGAGATCCCACTGAAGCTGAGGTTCAGGCAGAAGCTGCTGTAATGAAGAGGAACAGCAATTAGTCAGGGCTCAAGAAGACCAGAGTGCCTCTGGAAAAGTTTAGCTCAATAAATGAGGGTCTTAGGAAGAAAGGTGAAGTGGAAGGATGCAATGGGAACCCTCTCTCTGAAGGTTGAAGGTGCAGACTGTAATGAAAGTGTCGAATTCTGAAAGGGATAAGGAAAACAGAAAAAGTGAAAGCTGACAGTATGAAGTCACATTGTGGTAGGAAAGGCCCTAGAATTGGAAATTATTCTGAGAACATTTCACTTCTTTACCTGTTTTGCTTTGTGATTGAAAGCTGTTCAGGTAGAACAGGCTTTCCTATGGGAAGTAGCTGTATTTTGTTACATCTAGCTCTTGAAACTCACTTTACCATTTTCATATTAGCCAACATAAAGGCAGACCGATAAAACAAAGAGCACTTGTAAGGCAGGGGGATGAGGGAGAGAAGAGAGAAAAGAGGAGTTCCACTTGGTTATTTTTCAAATGCCTGGTGGGAGCATGCAGCTCTTTTTCAAAGGTTGAGAACAGGGATCTTAAGGACACTGCCAATTAAGAGGCTGATTAGAGGTTCTGAAATACACTGGGAGAGAGTGACCACAAGCAGGTCTAGGTATATAGATATATAGGACAGACATGGGATAAGTTTGGGAAAACACTGAAGTTGACAATCGGAAGGTAAGATTACTTACTGGTAACCAGAGCCTGCAAGATGCATTGTCCACAGCTGCTTCCATGCAATGCTTCACTTGCATGCTGTGTAGTTTCACACTCCTTTTCCGTGAAAACAATACTTAGAGATGCTTGATGCATGAATAAGTCACTAGCAGGTGTCATACAGCTCAACTAGTACCTCTTAACTGCAGAAGCTCAGAGAGCTATCAAAGAGCTATCAGAAGTGAGGAAGGAGAGGGAAGTAATACATAAATAGGAGCAGTAATTTTAAATGTCTACACCCGGTAAATACTTTCATCTTATTTGTATTGCAGGTAAATTCAAGTTACTTCTTGATATCTAACTCCTCCGCTCCAATTCTGATTTTACATCCTCAGGATCTACATGAGGCTGTCTCAGAATCTTTCAGAGGAACTTTTCCTTTATTTATGTTGCCCGTTTCATTTGCTTCAGAGTACAGTTCATAAACAGAGAAAAGATTTAAGGGCTGTAAAAATAACCCTTGCAGACTGTTATATTTTTAATCAATTTCAAGAAACGGAAGGAGCTGTTGGCTTGAAAAGAAGGGAAATCTTCAGATAGGGGACGTTGGTTTTTTCTCATCATCTGAAACTAAGAGAAAAAAGATGAAATGTGTCCTGTTTAACATTTTGAAGGCTCTGTAAAAACTGCAGAATGACAGTGCTGAGTATGCCCCTGCATGGCTGAGCAGACACCAAACTTCTGTTTTATGAATGCAGTCCAAATTCACTTGGGCAGGCCAACAGCCATATAATCCTGAATTTCTGCTTCCACTTGTCTGTAGTTCCACAGGACATTGGCTAAAAGACAGCCAGAGCTTAAAAAGCCAGTACTCAAAAACGGTGTCTGCCCACTATCTTCTGCAGTTCCATTTAGTAATGGCAAGAAAGTACTCAGAAGAACAAATGTCATGACTATAGCAAAGTACATTTTAAGCCATGCAACTCAAGTTTTTATTTTCCCTCTGCTTAAAAATTTCTAATTTATGTCTCCTTTAATCTACTTACATTCCAGGTAACATAACATCTGCCCCTTAAAATTTGGTAACCAGAAAACACTGTGATAAGAAATACTGACTGCACACCTTAAAACAATTTTATAATCAGTTAATCTGGCTACTTTTGCTATAAGATCTATATGAAGTATGGTAGAACTGGTGGTGGGAACTTGCTGGTAAGTGCTTATATATTATGTAAGTATATACTATACTGACCCTCCACACAAACCCTGTTAATAGAGAATCCTAACACATGCCCTTGAGTGCACCCTAATCATACATGTATAAAGGTATGTGTGACAGGTCCCTGATCAGCTGTCACTACTCAGGAAAGACAGTAGATTCATCGCTACTGGAAATCTCAACGTTTAGCATTAGTAAGAAATACAGAGACAGGAGTATTTCAGAAATGGAAGTGCATGGTGAACAAACTAAAACTCTGCACGCAGCTTGAATTGTCTTGTCTCAAAAATGGGGTAGCTGAACGAACAGGAGGCACTCTAAGTCAACAATGAGAGGCAATGAGCAGGTTCTATGCAAAGATTCTACAGTCCCAACACTGTTCACCTTGGAAGAGAGATGTATCGGCAGAGTGAAATGGCACATGAGAGAACTACGAAGGTATGGAAGTGGTCAAATGGATAAACAAACAGCTCTTGGAGGAAAAAAAAGGCTCTGGAACCCAGTTAAATCAGTAAGCTAGCAAAGCTACAAGTTGTCAAAACCCCCCATAACTAAATCTTGCAACTCTGCCAAAAGATGCAGCAGAAACTCTAAATACAGTTACTTCAGGGCATCAACATGACAGGCTCACAGTGAGCTTCATAGAAGTACGACAAAATACCCTCAACGGTGCAAAGCTACAGCAGAGAGCAGAAGCTGAGCATGTCCGAAAGAAAGCAAACCCCAAACAAGCTCCTGCAGTTACATAATGTTTAATATATATACATCCATAAATACACGAATGTTAAATACGTTCTGTATATAATAGTTATATATCAAATTTGTTCAGTTTCATAAATAAAACTGTGCTTGCAGATACACAATACATTAAAATTCCATTTCAGAAATTCTGAAATTGCTGTACATTAACAGCTAAATTTTAATTAGCTGAACAGAATTCTAAGAGCTGACAATTACAGCTTTTAATCAACTGAAGACTTTCTCTTAGTGGAAAACAAGAGAGAGTAAGTGGATTCTGAATCTACATAAATGCAAATTTGTGCCCTGTATCAAATTAATTACTTGGAAAAACTTGCCAAAAGAAGTGGTAATCTCCATCTCCTGATGCATACAACCCAGATAATGGATAAAATTTTTCAAATATAAGTTACTGGAACTGATTTGCCAGATCAATTTACAAATTCTTCCTGTCCTTATCTGGTCCAAAATCTGGATTGTTACATATTTCTTAATTTTAATCTGTATTCTTTGTGCAACTCATTCCTCTGATTTTGGCTGAATATTGCTTTAGGTTGATTGTGCTCTATGATTTTTATAACAGAGGAAATTCAGGTGATGGAAACAGGTTCAGCACGAGATGCACAACTTAGTGCAAATCATTGCATTGGAAATGACCAAAGCTCCTGCATTACACATATCCAAATCTCTGTCTTTCTGATTGTTAACCGATTCTAATTGCCCGCACACACACGCAAATGAGGGAAACATCTCAGCCATAATCGACCATTCAGAATGGGTTGTATGCAGAGTACAGAAGTGCCCAAGTAAACCTGCACAATAGGAATATGGTGAAGTGGAATGGTTCAGAGGTCTGGGATAATCTTTTTCATCTGTGACAGACTGAATTAGCCCATATTCACATGACAGCTGGAAGGGTATGAAGGCAGCAAAAGCCTGGGACTGAACTACTTGCACCCAGTAACCAACCTGAGAAACTGCCAACGTGCCACATGTCGATGAACAGAACTGCTGCTGCCATCACAACCTCCAAGATCAGAAACCAACTCTACCACCTCACCCATATCTCCACCGGAGAGGGCAGCTCTGAACTCCAACCTGTCAGGAAGACAGTAAGAGGTGGGGAGCACAGCACAACAGTTGCTGTTTATGACAAGACAGATCCTCTACACAAACTATGTCTCATAATCAAGAATCTGCAGGTACCTTGGTATGCTCCCAGCATGTACTTCAAACCTAAGCCTTCTGGTCAGACACAGAGCAAGAAATTAACAGGTAGCCTATGCCACCAGAGGCAGAGGCCGAGAAACTCAAAGCAGAAGGATCAGCGTACATGTCTGAAAGAAACTGCCCAGGCTGTTACAGTAAATGACTTTTATTTTTTAAAAAATGAAATAACCGTGAACATATTAACAGGCCTGCAAGTGGCACTACAGTACAGCTGGATATAAGGTAGATACATTTCCTCGTGTACCCGGACAATGAAATCCATTGCATCAACGCTGACATTAGTAAATTCTGAATACAGTTCTATCAAGCAGGAACATTTAGTTCTGGACAAAGTTGACACTGAAAGTTAACCTTTCCTTCACTTGGAAAAGGACAGATGTTTTCAGCTACCACTGGTATTGGGTGAACTATTGCCTGCAGTCACCAGTGCAGGGAGAGATGTACAACATCTCCACAAGAGAACAGAGTTTATACTCCTTTTTAATTTTCATTCTGAGGAAGCAGGGTGGCATAGGGAGAGGGGGAAAGACAGGTGAGGAATACGGGCAAGGGAGGTGGGGTGTCAAATTCTATTCACTCTCCTTTGGCTGTTTTTGTGCTATTTTGGACTGCTTTCTAAAAATCAATTCTTGATTTTATTGAAAGGAAGACTAAACGTAATGCGCCTTTCCTTGAAAATCCAGGAACAATTGTGGTACTTCAAAAATACTAAAAATATCTACTTTTCATGAAATAGTAACTGTTTCACTACAAACCTAGTTTTTCACTAAATACACAATTCTCCTATTTGTGGAGCTTCCTGGGGAAAAAAGTGGGTTCTCCCTTTATTTCTGTAACTCTACAGCACATAGAGAAACGGCTACAACAAGAGGAGTGCAGAGAATAGCTTTATTCTTTTCCTTGGCCTATATCTCACACGGGAAGGTTGCTTAAATTTCTGCAGCTGGGCTACTGTCGGTCACGCTCCTTCAACAGCTATCAGCTAAGTCTGCAGCAGGACAACCCACTTCCAGCACATTCCTTCTAACTTTGTGGAGATTAACTAGGCGAGAGGGAAAAAAAAACCATCCACACTCTTTAGACCATTTCTAACACAATATGCAGGAACACCAAGTGGTTTCCATGTTCTTCCAATTTGCAAAAGGCCACAGGAAAGGGACATGGCACCTTCCGTTAGAATCTGGAATCCTGCAATTAACACTGCGACCTTCTGTTAGACCTTCAGTGTTGAGGCAGCGTAGAAAACAGTGTCTGAAGCGTGTGTGTAATACTGACCACACCAGCTCTCAGTGAGAAGCCTCTGCTCCTGCAGAGGCAGTCATGAGCAGTCTCTTTATGTACTGTGAGCAAAAGGCTTACTTCACAGGGCATTTGGAGTTACTAGTTCCTACGATCTAGCTAGTTTGGATTCATGAGCTTTCAGTGTGCCAACAGCATCTTTCACTGCATGGTAGATGATGTTCTTCACCTGTAACAGGAAAATAAATAAATCAACTTCTACTGACTAATAAGGGGAGTCTTACATAGCTACGCAATCAAATGTGACTACCAAATTCATAATAGTTGGCAAGTATGCACAAAGTATATACTATCACTGCTTCAGGATATCAACAGAACAAATTTTAACTGTCATGGTTAGAAGACAAATATTTTAGACACCTGCACTGATTTATTAACTCATTCTCTGGTCACGCAGCAACATATATCTACTCATGTTACTTTAAGATGAAGTCTCTCTTCCATGAGAGCTAGGAGAAAGTACACGATGAAGTCACATATATGAGTTTATTTTGATGAAGTTCTTGTGATCCATATCACAGATTCCCATGAATCAAACTCAAAAGGAGCAGGAAAATAGCGTGGTATAAACCTGCTTATATTAACATGATGCAACAGATCGCCCTGTTGTTTTTTTATGGAGGCTAGAAATTCTTCTAATTTATGCATCTTCCGGAAAGGCAAGCAAGATCAGAAATGAAAAATCCACTACTACTCACAGCAATCTGTTTCACACTTTGCTATTTAGCAATCAAAGCTCCGTCCTGTTTCTGATTTTTCTAATCTATGCTTATTTGAATTCAGTTTCTAAGTACTGAATGAACAGTTTCACCTCAGAGTAACTTAACCGCACTTGCTAAACTAACTTCCAAGCATCATCTTTTTTCCATGATGCAAATATAACCTCAGTCTTTTGTATCAATTTCTGTGACAGTTATTGTCTCTGTGTATTTAAGTGTGTACAAATATATATATCTCAAGAATAGAGACAGATTTTTATGTAAAAACACAATCAAAGCATAAATGAAAAATGTCAAAGAAAACCAGTAAAGTTTGGCTGTAAAGCACAAATTCAAGCAGTATTCCTTTTCACAGCAGTATTGAGTTCTACTTCGCCAGTCACTTTTTTTTTTTTTTAAACTTTTCTCCACTCTCCTTCATTTTACATACATGAGATTACTAACAAAGAAGAAATGCTGACAACAAAATTTGCACACTTAACAGATACTAACTCTTCAGAAGCATACACAGGTGAAAGCAAAAAAGGTCTCCTATGGTCTTCTCTCTGTGAACTTACACAATGTAGTACTGCAGTGATAATATGTTCTATGCATAATTATCAGTGTAAGCAGTCACGCTGCTTCAAAACAAAACACATTTATTTTTTCTGTTTGGGACTAACCTACAATCACAGATCACTTAGGCTGGAAAAGACCTTTAAGATCATCAAGTCCAACCGTAAACCTAACACTGCCAAGTCCATTACTAAATCATATCCTTAATTTAAATAAGCCAGCCTTCACTTTCAGATCAATTCCCCGTTAGACAATAAAGAAAAAAATACAAGCGTCCTTGGTAAAATAAACATGTTCCTTCAAAACAAAGCACAGTCTTTTCCTTTTTAGTAGTTGTGGCTTTTTTCCTGCTATGCTTCGCTGTCATTCAGGATACAGCCACTTCAAAATTTACTAATAATGACACATGCACGAGTCCAATAGCAGAAAGCTTCCCTGGAAATTTAAAATTTTATTACTAATCTTTGTTTACATAATACTGTAGACATAGTTGCATTATTTTAAAAATACTTATCAGATGAGAACCTCCAAAGTTCTGGGAAGATTTTTTTCCTCCCTTCCTATTATTTCTTTCCCCCTCCTTAAATCACTAGCCACGTATTTCTTGTACGGAATAAAGCTGGCAAAACACAAGATACACTTAGTAACTACTGCCATGAAATGGTTACCTGCAGTTTATCCTCGTGGTTTGTATGAGTATTAGACAGGTGCCTGAACTCCTGGGTCAGACGGAAGCAGTGCTTCACATGTTCTGGAGATACAAAATCTTCTGCCACTTTAATGCAGCTGTACAAATTATGGACCTAAAAAGCCCCATATCAAATGGCAGATAAATTAAGACTGAAGGAACCATATAAAAAAATCCTCTCCCCTACCTCCCCATGTACGTTAGGTTCTTCCACATTTACTTATCAGAAACAGGAACTGGACACTATTTGATCTCACACAGAATTGTGTCTAATAGTAAAACCAGAACAAAATACACGATATCTCACATGTTTCCTATTCTCCCACATACACTAGTGTTCCCTAAAGCATGTTCTCTACTGCTCTCCACACTTTTTTTGAATTCTATTCCCTTGGCTGAAGTTTCTCTACACAGACATGTTTTCACACGATTCACCTTCCCCTCCCCCTGCTTAATTCCATCACAGTACTATATACATCATTCAGGTATTTATAGAATTTTTACTAATATAATGACTAAGATCCAATTCAAATAGTTCCTGTAAGAACAGTATGCAGAAAAAAGAACCAAAGTCAGCAATATTAACAGAGAGTTATTTTGAAGTTGCAGTTTTGTTGTGCCTCAAATTCAATTCTATTTGTCAACATGGCCTAGAGTTGGCATGCTTACCTGATGGGGAGCACCTGCAGGAATGAAGACAGCGTCTCCAAGGAACTGCACTATTGCCCAGCCTTGCACACCATACTCATCATAGAGTCGCTTGCGTAAGGTCTGGTCCAAGTACCAACTTTGGTCATGAATGGGGTCATGATCTGGTGGATTTTCTTGGCCTTGTTCTTCTCCAACCTAGGGCCAAGATATGGGGTGGGTGGGGTGATGAACCATGACACAGCACCTTGATACTGCTGGCTCAAAAAAAGCTCTGTACCAAAACCCATATCAAACAAATGATTTCAAGGCAGGACATTGCTTTCATTAATGCATTCACTAGTCACATGTGCATTAGTATGAAGATTCCAGACCAGGATGAAAACCTGGGAAAATAATAGCTATTGATGTCCTCAAAGACAGCATTAGAATACCTATGCACTTTATGTTGATAGCAATTTGTATCATTCAGTGGCTGTAAGTAAAATGCTGAAGGAATCCTGTAGTCTCAAGCTTCCTTTATAACCAACATACCTTCCGGAGAAGCTCCCGTATCTTTTCAGCATCCTTTGCAGCATAAATGTGCCACAATGCTCCAGGTTTCTCTCTTCCTTCGTGAATTCGCTGCTTTGTTACATCGTCAGCATCTCCCTCATCAATTGTTTTCAGAACTTCTAAAAGGGGAATCCACATAAAAACAATATGATTACAAAGCTTCTGATTTTTCTTCTTCCATACAAAAAAGGAAGGTGCATTTTGAGCCATTAAATCCAGCCGCACTGCTACTGCAACTGCTGCATCACACAGTGCCTTTTCTAAGGACATCAAACTTCGTCTTAATAAAATTCAGGAAATGTTGTCAATTTACAGCTACTCACAAAGTTCAGTCATGAATTCAAACTCATCTAACTACAATCATAGAATCACAGAATGGTTCAGGTTGGAAGGGACCTTAAAGACTATCCAGTTCCAACCCCCCTTGCCAAAAACAGAAAAACCCAACAAAACCAAAAAAGCATTCAAATATGAGGAAAAGAGAGAGTAACTTTTCACCCTTTTCCTTCTAATTTCTAGCAAAACTCTGGTCCTTCCTGAGTTGGGAACCAATGAAGCACTACAGCACTTTTAAATACACGTTGCAGATGTAATGAACTGCCTTGTATATAATCATAGATAAAACAAGCTTAAACAACAAAATGTACAATCGTCTTTCTCACATACACAGTTGATTTTTAATGGACAGAAAACAGTCTTCCTCAAACATTACCATCATCGTGGGTCCCTTCCCCAATGGGAATCCCAACATACACCATCACATTAACAGCATCAGACACATCCAAATGAAGATTTGTGGTACCAACTCGTCTGTCTTCTGCAGTAATTAAGCCTACAATAGAGTGTAAAATAAAATCAAATTCTATTTAAGCTATTATAGAAACAACCTGACTGAAAGATCTTTCTAGAATGCTAACTTTACATAGCAATGAGAGCAGAAACCAATATCAAAGGGCAGCTGAAGTAGTTATTTTCATGTCATGTGTGGCATAAGTACTGATAACTAGTATTTTTGTTTTACAGGAAATATAAGTAGCAAATAGAGTTCACCCAAGTCATGGGAAGACAAGGTTTTAAAAACAAAAAAGGTTTGAACTTGTGCTTTACAATTTTTTTTCTCTCTGAGGGTCATTTATGCAGTCTATAATAGGGAACTTAGCTTATAATAAAAAGTTAGCAGGTATTCTTTGGCATTATTTCCCTTTGCTTGAAGGTACAAGAGAAACCATGACGACTGTAAGTGGCATTAGCATTGTACTGTGTGCAACAAGTCACTGCACAGGTTCATGTATAATCCTTCAGCAGTTTGCGATGTAAAATCTGCATGATCAGTTGAATTCATAGCAATTATTGTCCAACTCATCATTAACAATTCAAATTACAAAGCCTCTCATCAATCTTTCGTGCCCTCCAGTTGCTACACTGTAAGTATATCAGTCATTAGAATGCAAAACCATAAACGCCCTGGCACCCCTCTCAATATTCAGAGAGGGCTACAGAAGATACATTAGGTAAGTTTGTTTCCACATACTTGCTTTGCAAGATGGCTGCAACTTTTTCCTTATCAGTATCACTCGACGTTTTTGTGCATACAAAAAGCAACTACTTTAAATGTTAGATATCTGACTTTAAAGTTGCAAAAGTACATACTTCTAAATCAATCGGTTATTTACAAACGGCCTGAAACTTTAGCAATCATCATGTTAAATTAAAAGTCTCCAAAACCTGCCTTTAGCCGTGACCTCAATATCAGTACATTCAGGAACTGAAACAATTCAAGCCGATATGGCATACAGTAACTGTTCATATACTCTCCACACTCTGCTATATTGACAGTCGTTTGAAGTTTAATGCTTCACAGCCCCAGGCAAGGTATGTGTTTAGAGAAAGGTTTAATCCATTTTTATGCTCTTTACCTACGATATAATTACAGTCTTAGGAGGACAAAACTATTCAATTCAGGTAGCTGAACACGGTGAAAGCTTTGTCTTGCATGTTGTCTGTGTTGTTAGACACGGATTAAGAAGATTACAGCCCTGGTCAGAAACATGAACATGCACAAAGTGCCCAGAAGCTGGCTAATTTTCCTCTCAAATGTATTAACTGGTCTCAAAAAGGTATTAATTTCTTCTTGAACGCTGCATCAGTATTGCGCTTATTATATGTATTAAATAGCAATTGTTTGCAAACTTACCATACATACATCTCTTGGAAACCACGAGGCAAAAAAGGGTACATCTGAGAACAGACCAGCATTGGCACAGATTGCAGGACCAATTAAAAAAACAATGACATGTTCTAGGATAAGCACTGATTTTTCATTAATGCCACAGCTTTGCACATGCCCTAAGCACAATAAGGAGTCACAGAAATCAGTATATGCAGAGATGTTCCCACATACCATAGGCATTGTACATTTTGGGACCCAAATCAGGACGGACAAAGTAGCTTGGAAGCCTAGAAGCCAAATTAAGTCTGCCATCCCTCTTGGTGTATTCAGGAAGAGGAAGGTTTTCCATCAGGTCCTCAAACCTAGAGAACAAAAAGGGAATAAAGGCATATTTTCCTCCTGTAATGCCTACGGCAGTACCATAGGCATTGGTAGTATGTTTACTTACCTTGTAGGCATCATATCTCTAAAGTCCTCCCCTGGAGGCCAATCCTTTAACTTTAGTACCATTGGCTGACCATCTTCTGACCTAAGCCGTTCTGCAAGAAACAAATTAAGATTTCTTTCTGTAATACCATTTTACCACAGCCCATTATCTTGTTTAAGCTGGAAAGTCTTTTGTACCAAGACTTCTTACATTGCACAACAAAATGGATCCTGATTTTTCTTTGGGTTTCCAAGCATTGTAGTATGACCAAACAACAGTTTAACTATATATATATATATATACACACACACACACACACATATACACATATATATATAAAAACTACCTACAGCAAAAATTTGATAGATGTTGCACAGCTGCTATGTTTTACAATTGTTTTTATTCAACTTTGAATACAAGCCTTTCCAAAGCATTCTGCTTTACTGCTTTTACCAAAGTCTGAAGGAGTTTTATCTTTCATCTCAAGAGGAGTGGTGCTTCTAATAAAATTAAAAGTTACTGGTTCTTATTTCATACTCTGAAATCAACACTAATCTTAGTATAGAGCAAGAAACCACGGTACATCACACTCAAAAACCTAAAAGGCAGGTGGACCAAGGAAGACAGTCTTGATTTTTGAATTCTTTGCTGGAGGCACTCGAATTAGCATGGTGTTGAATTCAAACATTTGTTCTTCAAGAGTTGTATGCGATTCATGACTGCTAACAGAGAAATTGGATAGCACAGAAAAGTATTATGTACGTAACAGTGGATGTATGATATGACAGCACTGACCACATCAACTGCAGTTTTGCCTCAGATGTTAAAATGGCTAAGTGTCTATCTGGAAGTGGTATGTGGAGCAGCTTAGGAAAAAACTGAGTGTAAAATTTAGAGAGAAACCTTCTTGTTGAGGGTCAGGGCCGGACTGACGACCAACCCACTAACAGGCGCTTCCTATTACCCTCTCTTCTCCACCCCACAGAAGGGGAAAGGGAATCAGAGAGAGAGAGACTTGTGGCTTGGAAAACTGAAACTACTTTAATGAGAATAATAATGACAAAATGAAATATATACAAATATGTAACAAAACCGATACCAAACGCAAACTCCCTTCGTCCCCCGATGGTAACTCTGTCACCGTCACTGCTGATACTGGGGCAGAAGGCCTCAGCAGCAGACGGGAGCCAGGCTCAGGGGCTGGATCCTGGTACTGGATGCAGGAACTTACGGGTCATGATTGAGGGCAGAACAGAGAGAGTTCTCCTTGGGTGATGGCCATTGAAGACCCAAGAGAAGAAGAGGGGAGGAAAAATAAACGGACTCTCAGTTTTATATCAAATATGACATATATGGAATGGAAAACTTAGTTGGTCAGTTTAGGGTCACCTGTCCTGTCTGCTCCACCCTGTAGGTGCAGCTTTTACTCTGCACCCCCCAATGTGAGACACAAGATGTAGCGGTGACCTTGCTTTGCATCCCAATCCCTGGTAGTAAATCTAAACATTAGGTCTTATCACTGCCAGAAACGTGCAGTGTGTAGAAAAGTGTGCTGTTAGTTTCAGAAAGTGCAGTTATTTAGAGGAGCTTTAGCTAAAAAGTAAAATCACTTGACAGAATTTGTTCTGTTCTAACCCAAACCAGGACGCTTCTAACAGATTCTTCACAACTCTACAGAAAGCCATCAGTTGGAAAACAAGGTGTACTGCAGTCTGACACATTTACACCCCTTTTCCCCCAGAAAGTAACACCTTTCACCAATTCCTACCTTATCAGAGTTTGTCAGCCAAACAAAAAGCAACTGACCTTATCTAGACCTAGTAGAGCTATTGACAGCACCAAAAAAGAAAGCGTATATAAGAAACTAGGACTAGGAGACCTGTGAATCACACCTTTGTTATGTATCAACATGCTACACAAAACAGCTTTAGTTTGCAATATATAAAAAAAAAGAATTTTATTGAAATTAAAAGGGATTAAGAACTGCAGATACGTAAACCAGTGCAATTGATTTAAAGAAAACAAACTTTGCTGTGCTATGATCTTAGAGAGTCAAGTTGAACTGAAAAAGCTCAAGGACTTGAATTTATGGATGTTTCAGAACTTCCTGTATTCAAGACACTGAACTCATCAAGGATCTTTGTTCCAGACAAGAAGAAACTTGTAGGAAGGACAGAGTGAAGAGCTACCTGGAGGAAAACATACAAATCTGACAAATTACATAAAAACGGACAAAACCCCCAAAAACATTTGATCAGCAAAGAAAAGCAGGTCTAAGAAGGATCAAAACAAAAAAAGTCAGACTTTCCAAAAGTACACTTAGAACTCAAATGTATTAAAACTAACTAAAATAAAGTATCAGATAGAATAATTAAGGCATTATTTCATACCACCTCCAAATTCAGTGGCTACTCTTTGACAATAACTTAATGAGAGCGGCAAGGAGGGATGACCAGCCACATACTTGAGAAACATAAAATTCACGTAACGCAGAGAAGTCTGAGTCATTATACATTTGCAACAGTTTTTATATGAGTTAGTGTGTGAAATCTCTGGACTGTTAGCAAATGAAACTATTCTAAATTGGAGATTGCACATAGCTGAAAAACACTGAACAAAATGTATTTAAAAGAAACTACCAAAAGTCATCAGGTTTTCCAGTCTAGACCACTAACATTTCTTATATAAAGTGTGGTAAAAGCTTTGTCTAAAAGAAAGGCAGCAGCTGATTTTGCTGAAAGAAACATATATGTCTGGAGGCAAACTAAGAATAACATTACTCAAAGGTAACTTGACCCGTACAAATTCACTATTTTCATGAATGACCCTAGCACAGAAGTGAAGAGTTTGTAAAGTTTCCCAATTACCATTAACAGACAGGAAGATCACACCATTACATTGTTCTACACCAGCTATTTCCAGTAACAGAAATAGTAAGAAATGTAACAGTACAAAATACAAGACCCTGTACTTGGAGCCATATAAAAACAAGTCAAAAGTTGGGAGCTCTTTGATTGGACAATGACTAGGGAAGGGAATACTCTTGGTCTATAAATCTATTATTTTGTTAGCTGCTGAACAAACAATCCATTAAGCCATCCAATAGTTGACCATCTCTCTATGTGCACATAGCAATACAAACAGAAAATGTTATACACAGCACTAAAATCACCAACACTGCAATGAACTATTACAATTCTAACATCTGCAAATATAAGACCACTCTGATCTAGGTATATACAACCTAAAATAGTGTGCTTTACTTTTCAGAAGCCCTTTAAGCTGACCACTTATATCCCCAGCAATTGAAACTGGTTAGCTGCTTCCACATACACACTTGACAAAGAACTCAAGCATTAAGTAATGTGTTATCACATGAGGTATGTATTTCCCATGAAATGGATCATCTTTTGACACATGAAAAGTTACATATACCAACACCCCGTAGTACAGACAAAGTTTTCTTGGGCAGTCCTGCCCTAATCTTCACCAATAAAGTATCTTCTAGGGCACACTACACCTAAGGAGCAATGGCTTCTCTGGATGAAACCGACAGCTATTTGGATATTTTTTTTTTTTTAAATAGGTGGAAAAGAAGGAGTGGAAGGTAGCAAGACAGACTGCTCAGTTAAACTAGTAAGCTGTAGATATTACTTACTAGATATTATCTCAAAGCCATCCCAGAAGTCACGCACTTTCACGTCTGAAATTATGGCACAGTTCCTGCAGTTGACCAAATCTACATCTTGATCTCCAAATTCCAGGCTGAAAGCTTCTGGTTTCCAAAGCTCTGACTTCAACTTCTTATGGACACCAGATACCAGCACGGGCTGAGAATACAAAGATGAATGCTTACTCCACCATAACCAAATTTCTTACACATGCAGCCAAACTTTAAGAGCTGAGACATCCGGCTATCATCATACAAAAGACACCACAAATCTGCATTTGTGCATCAAACTAATAACCAGAGTCAAAGCAAACTTCAGTTTCAGGCCATATGCAGTTGCCTTAGAAGTCCCATGATATTAGACTTACTAAGACAAGTGTATTAGGTCTACAGGGCAAGGTGTTTGCAACTGGGGTGGGCTCTGTGAGATGAGGCTGGGAGCAGCCCTGTGGCAGACACAGATGGTTCCACCTGGCTCCAACACACTCACAGCTAGCCAAAGCAGAGCCCATAACTGACACTGGTGGCACCTCTGTGATAATGAGAAAGGGTAAAAAATGTTCCATAGCTGCTGGTGCGAGGGGAAGGAGGGAGAGGGGCAGGGACAACTCTGCAGACACTAGGGTCGGTGACAGAGAAGGGGAAGGACGTGCTCCAGAGATTCCCTTGCAGCTCCTAGAAGAGAGCACGTTGAAAGCAGGTTGCTTCCCTGCAGCCTGTGGAGGAACACGGTGGAGCAGGTTATCCACATTGCAACCCATGAAAGACACCACGCTGCAGCAGAGGGAAATGCTCTGAAGGAAGCTGCAGCCCCTGGAGAACCCACACTGGAGCAGGCTCCTGCAGGATCTGTGGCCATTGGAAAGAAGCCCCTGTAGGAATAAGTTTTCTAGCAGAAACTAGGACCCACTAGGGACTCATGCTGGAGCACACTACTCCTGAAGGACTGCAGTCGATAGAGAGAGCCCATGCTGGAGCAGTTCATGAAGGACTGTACCCTGCAGAAGGGACTCCACACTGGAGCAAGAGAAAAGTGTGAGAAAGGAGCAGCAGAGACTAAGTGTTATGAACTGATCACACCCCCATTATTCTTCATCCCTCCCTGTGCTGCTCTAGGGGAGGCAAGGAGGTAGAAGAGTCAGAGATGAAGGAGTAACATTGAGCTTTTAGGAAGGAGTGTGGGTAAGGTATTTTTAACGTTGTCTTTGTGCCCCACCACCCTACTTTATTTTTAATTGGAAGTAAATTAAATTGCTTTTTCACAAGTTAAACCTGTATTGCCGGTGACAGCAATCACCAAGTGATCTCTCTGTCTTTATCCTTTGGGTATCTGTTTCACTTCATTTTTTCCTCCTGTCCTGTTGAGAAGGGGAAGTCACAGAGCAGCTGGGTTGCAGTCTGACAGCCAGCCAAGGTCAATCCACCTGCGGTGGTACAGTGGGTGCTGAACCCTACCACCTCTCCTTTTTATAAGCACAAATTCAGCTACCACTAGAAAAAGCATTTGTTGTAAAGCCTTCTCATACTAAAGTTTCATATTATGATACAATTTATTATTTTTTACTATTTATCTCATACTTTATGTAAAATCATGAATCATCACTAATCTCCTAGTACCAAACCAAGTAGCAGAAAAGTGGCTGTTCACTTGCAAAAGAGGTTTTAAGATGTTTAGGCTAATCATCTAGAAATTTGAGTGGCCTCGTCCCATAAATGCTCAAGACATTTGCTGAACTAACAATACTAGAAGGTATACCAGACAATCCTCCCAACACTGACCAAGACCTTGTCAGTTCCTCTCACCCTGCAACCTCAGGGGAGTTATAAGACATGAGAGAAAAAGAAGAGTATTAAGTGAAGTTGCAAATTGGAGTATCTTGCCTGAAGAACTCTAGGTTTAGCAACGGCTACCTGTGTTCAAATAGCAGTTTACACATCTGTGCAAGTTTGAATGAATTCCAAACTGTGCTCTATACTGAAGGTGGATCTTGAGTATAACCATACGAAGACCTCAGAACACTCCTGAGAACAGACGCCCCTAGATGCTCTAGTACTATCAGTACACTAGGCAAAGACATCTACAGAGGTATATTTTTATTTGACAACACCAAAGTTATGCTGCTTAAAACCACGCCACTAATAACCACTGCTTCACCTAGACTGCCCAATAGCCTCTAACAGGCTATTCCTGAGAAGTATTTACTCTAGTTCCTAAGTTCCTAAGAAAAACTATTCATGCAGAAATGAATGGAGGAAAAACCCTGACTTTGGGGATAACAGAAATGGCTTTGGTTTTCCAACATAATGCAAGACAGCCTTTAAGTTCTAGATGGCAGTAATGAAACCTCAATTACAGAAAAATAAGGATTAAGAAAACAAAAAGGGGCTGTTACATTTTTTTCTTCCCCTGACGTTGACACTAGTCAAAAGGCAAACCCCTCTTCCCCCCCGACCCCCGCCATCTCCGAATCACAGAAATATTTAAGTTGGAAGGGACTACTCTCGCTAACAAAAGTGATTTCTTGTGTTCAGGCTGAACTTCCTGAGTTTTAACTTGTGCCCATTGCCCCTTGTTTTGTCCATGGACACTGCTGAGAAGAGTCTGGCTCCTTCTTCCTCATTCCCATCAGGAATTTACACAAGTTGTTAAGATTTCCTTCCTGAACTCTCCCGAGCCTTCTCTTTCCTAGAATGAACAGTTCAAGCTCTCTCAGCCTCCCTTTGTATGAAAGATGCTCATGTCCCTTAATCATCTTTGAGGCCTCTCACTGGACTTTCTCCAGTAAGTCCACATCTTTCTTGTACTACGTAGCCTAAAGCAGGACATAGTATTTCAGGTGTGGCCTCTTAGTGCCGAGTAAAGGGGAAGAATCACTTCCCTTGACCCGCTGACAATGCTCTTCCTAATGCAGCCCAGGAAGGCCGCTGCTGTTCTTTGAAGCAAGGATGCATTCTTGGCCAACAGTCGCCTCCTTGTCCACCAGGACCCTAAGGTCCTTCCAGGAAAAACTACTTTCCAGCCAGCTTCCCCACAGCACGTGCTGCTGCAGTGTGTTATTCCTCCTGAGGTGCAGGACTTTATACTTCCCCTTGCTGAACAGCACAAGATTCCTCTCAGTCCAATTCTCCAGTCTGTCCAGGTCTCTCTGAATAGCAGCACAACCATTTGCTGTAACAGCCATTCCTCCCAGTTTTGTATCATCTGTAAACTTGCTGAGAGTGTATGATTTCTGTTCCATCTAGGTCATTAATGAGGATGCTAAACAATACTCAAGTCAACAATGACCCCCTAAGATAAACCAGTAATGACTGTGATCACCCTTTTTTGCTTTGCTCTCTCCTCTCAGGATCTTGAGCTAAACTCCACCATCTGACAACCACTACAGCCAAAGCTGCCTCTTACCTTCACAGTTATACCTAGTTCTTTCTTGTGCGTAAGCATGAGCTTCAGCAGTGTGCCCTTGACTAGTTGGCTCCTTGATCAGGACCTCGTCACCAACATAGTCCAGAAAACTTCAGGAGTGCTTGTGACCTGTTGCATTGTTCCTCCAGCAGGTGCCAAGATGGCCACATGTGGCTCAAGAAGCATGAATATAGGGCTTCCTTCAGTTGTCTGAAGAAGGCCTTGTCACTTTTACTTGTTCATACTGACCGTAGCAGATGCTACCACAACATTGCCCACATTAGTCTGCTTGCAAATCCTGGCCCAAAAACTTTCAAATTGCTCATCATCCATTCCTAAGCAGTTTCATGCATTCCAGCTGCTCCCTCGTATCAAAAGCAATGCTCCCTCCTCACGTTCCTGGCCTGTCATTCCTGAACTGTCCTTTCTGAACAGGCTGTACTGATCCCTCAACATACTACAGTTGCATCAGCTGTCTCACACCTTTTCCATCATACCATTGAGATTGTGGCCACGCAAATGCGCACAAATTCCTCCTGTTTGTTCCTTGTGCTGTATGCATTAGTGTTCAGAAAGTCACCTAGTCATGCTGATGTCCCAGAAATGGTATGGGAGTTCTCCTGATACTACTGCAATGTACATGGTTCCATACATAGGCTTCAGGTGGACATCTTTCACCCACATTTTCCTGAGTAGGAGACTTCTCTTGTTCCCATCAACCTGCACTACTTGCTTGCCAACACAATCACCTAATCCCTTTCTTGATCACTGGTCATATTCTCTCCTCCCTCATCAGTCCTGGTTCGTAGCTCTCCCAATCAGGTTAGACAGTCTGTTGGCAAAAATGCTTTTGTCCCACTTAAGATGGATCCCATCCCTTCCAAGCAGTCCTGAATCCTAAAAGACGTTCCCATGACGATACAACCCAAAACCTTGCTGTTGAAACCATCTGTGCAAACAATGGTTGACATGAAGGACCAGTTCACCCCTCTACCTCTCACCAGCAGGATTAACTGGGCTTCATGGCCTTGACCACTACTCTCAGAGCCACTTAATCACTCCTGATACTGTCCAGGTCTCCCCAGTAATACTGTTTATACCAATATGGAAGAGCAGCAGAATGTAAATGTCTGAGGGATGAACAAACTTTGGCAGTCTTTTCATTATGTCCCAAATGTGAGTCTCTGGCAAGCAGCAAGCCTCCCTAAGATGACACAGCATAGACACTGATCCCAAGTTTAAATATATTTCTTGATCCCAGCAGCAACTGTAACATTAGGGAAATGGAAAGATTTTAATCGTATTCTACAAAAACCTAGGAATCATGGATTAAGAGTAAAACAACAGTACCTTTCGCAGGAGGTATGGAAACTGCTGCCAGGTGTACATTAAGCTGATAGATGAACTAGTCATCTTCAGCCGCAGAAAATAATGACAAATTTTGATCCCCTTGCGCTATATTCATCTGATCACTTAAGCAATTAAAATATAAATTATCTACTTAACATAGCAGTACTCTTCCAGTTATTAAGAAGAGAATTTCTCATGGAAGAAAGAAAATGTTTTCTTTGATGAAGAACGTAGCCAGGGTTGCAAGATAAAAAGACTGAAGACTTTGTTGGTAGGCATTTCCTGCCAGATCTGCTCTCAGACTACAGGTAGAAAACAAATAAAAACCTCCAACATCACTCTAAATCTTCAGTTTCTCAAAAAAGAGAAAGCCTAGCACAAAAGTTCATTAAAGAACAGGTTGCTATAAGCTGATAATCCTGCCAGTATCCCCAGATGATCAACAACCATGTTCAGGGTAGCAAAATGCTCTTGAAGAACAGCTTCAGAAAGAAATAATCCTATGGTCTTCCACTGAATTTTGGGAAGCAACACAGTTTAAATTATTTCTGAAAATTTCGAAGACAAAAGACTTGAAAATTGCTGCTCTTTCTGCACAACACTTACAGTGCCATTTGTTATCCAAATATTAAGGGAAAAGAACTTTCTCTTTTAACAATTTGGGATGCTACCCTGGCTAAGACCTTCATTTGGCTCAGATCAAGTGTCCAGTGTGCATTTATTGTACTGGGGATGGTAGCTAAGATGTTTTTTTCCAACTAATCTTTTCCAGCCCACAAAATGGGAAGAGGATGGTCGTGGAATTAATGTTTTGTCTTCACTTTTAAAATTGCAGCTAGGGTGTACAGGAGGACATCAGCCAAGGGAGAACTGTGACAGCAGAGCTTGTTGAGAGAATCTCTGCCTGAAGAAATTCTACTTAGAATAGCCTTGCCAAGAAGGTGATGCTTCTCTGAGTCACCTGCTCTGTTTTGCAGGAATGAGAGAGGTTCATTTAGATTGAATTCCACATTTCGGCAGGAAACTCAAGTGAGTGGAACTCCACTGGAGAACCCTTGAATAAGCAAGGGATTTGCCTGATCTGTTGTTATACAAGGAGTCCTCTGAATTATAAAGTTATCCAAAAGCATCAATAGCACCTCTTGTGGAGAAGTTTAAACGTAAGAGGGCCACATGAGCATGACAGTTGTAACCAGAGCCTCCTCAGAGCGTGCACCAGCTTGGAAGGCAATGCATGCTGCAAGCTACCCCTCTGACAGAAGATCAGTAACCACAGAATGGTGAGGGTTGAAAGGGACCTCTGGGGATCATCTAGTCAAATCCCTCTGCTGAAGCAGTGTCACCCAGAACAGGCTGCCCAGGACTATCTCCAGAAAAGCAGACCCCACAACCTTTCTGGGCAGACTGTTCTAGTGCTCTGTCACCCTCTAAAGACATTTTTCCTCATGTTCAGGTGGAACCTCTTGTGTCCCAATTTATGCCCATTGTCCCTTGTCCTGTTGCTGGGCATCACTGAAAAGAGTCTGGCCTCATCCTCTTGATACGTGTTAAGAGATTTATATGCATTGATAAGATCCCGTCTCAGTCTTCTCCTCTTCAGGCTAAACAGACCTAGACATCACATCCCTAGACTCTACTAGATGTCTCTCAGGATTCATGAACAGTCAACAACCCCATGACCATGTGGCCATGTGCAACATCTTGCACTCAGTGATTAACCAGTCTCATTTACAAAGAAACTGAGAAATATACATTTTGTAAGTATTTCCAAAATATTTAGGATCCTCCTCAGCAAGAGAGTTTTATTTGCTGACAGAGAGGGTTGAGAAATACCAGTGTATACTGACCAGAAATTAAGGAGCTCTTTACAAAGTCAGGCAGATGACTGACACCACAGCACTGCAAAATAATGATCTGAAATCCTTCAAAAATCATAAAGATGCAACAGATTGGAAAAAAAAAATAAACAACCCAAAAGAAGACAAAAACCCAACCTCCCCCAAACAAACCAACCATCCAAAAAAACAACCAACAAAACAAAAAACCCCAGCCCACAAACAGAAGAGATTTGCACTCTGCACTCCAAAAAAAAAAAAAAAAAAAAAAAAAAAAAAAAGANAAGAAGGTAATTGCAAGTAGGGGGAAAGCTGGCAATACCAGTAGCAAGCTAAGCTTCTGATCAGACAAGCGAGGGTTTGCTGCACAGCAGCCTCTTCCATCTGCTAAGAGCTGGCTAGGGGATTCAGGAAGTAGGAACCGGTAACTCTGTGGTTCGTGGTGCCACAGTCCTGTCCACAGTTGTCATGGCTACGTGCTAGTTATGCTTGTGCCCAAGGGACTCTGAGACTGTGCAGCCCCACGAGACACAATACTTAACTGAAAAGTACTTCTGACAGGAATGGACTCAAGTTCCAAGAGGAACAACAACCTGATCTATTTCTCTGCCACAAGTCAGCAGTCAGCTCGTCCTGTGAGCAACCACAAATAAGCATAGAATGTGAGTGCCAAGTGCATTAGCACAATAGCAACAGAACAGCTGACACCAAGGACTTCTCCAGAAAAGACGATGAGGGACATAACTGTCTACCACCAATGGTCTCAATTCTGAGTAGTCAGCGAAGGTAATAGTGTCGGAGGCAGCTGCAGAACCAACTGCCAAGAATACAACTTGAACACTGATGGACATCATTATCTGTTAGAGCTATGGGTGCAGATCCTCTGTAGCAGCAGCAGCAGCTACTCATCCTTTTGGGACTCAGCTTGTCTGACCAGGCCAATCTTAATGATTCTCTGGGGAAGTCTGAAGCTGTAGCACTACAGACTGAGATCTGAAAAAGCGGCTATGTTGGTAGCTGGCTAATGTCCAGTCTCTTGACTGAAGGTCTAACCAGTTGACAACTCCTCAGATAATCCAGAAGAGTGTTCAACATATGACATGCCAAGTTCAAAACAATACTTGAGTTCACACAGGCTGTAGCTCAGGATGAGATACTGCATCAAGCATACCCCAATTTTCAGCAGAAAGTCAGCAGAAATTACTGCTTGCAACACTTTTATTCTTGTACATACTGCAGCTGGAAGGAATGGACCTTCCCCTGAGGCTATAAAGTAACTCATATGGGGTTGATACTAGGATGCATGCAGGAAATTACAGCAGACTCATTACTGGGCTGTAGCAAAGTAGATTCACCACAACTAAAAAGGCTGTCACATAAAGTACCCTCATACCGGTAAGCTGAGAAAACACCAATGTGCAAGAGCGCATGGGCTTGAGTCGGTACAGAATGGAGTGAACAGGGCCACTCTATCCCCTGTTCATAGTGCTACAGCTGAAATGTTCATTCATCATGTTCAATCAGGAGCAACTTGTCAAAGATGGAATGAATTTGTCAATAACGAAGGAACAAGTTAAAATTTCAGGCTACTTATAAACAGTAAGGGTTGGCTATTTGTCATCACCCACCTGGCCTTGTTTCCAGCACTCCCTGAAGATCTTCCAGTTGTTTTTATTGCTAGGATCGTGAAGGCAAAGGAGTCTACCATCACACAGCCAAGAGTGGGAAGTGTGTGGATCCAGCACATTTAAGCCCATTACCATTTCCTTCACCTCTCTCTGTGTGTCAGCTAAATTACTAGCTCGTTTCGTAGAATCAGAAGTCTTCTTATTTTCCACCACAGAAGCAATGATGTGGTCTAAGAAGTTAGGCAGGCTGGATTTACCTTTGGAACCCTAGAAGAAGTAAATCCAGAGGTAAGTTTGGTTTTGTAACAGCATAGATATTAACGCACATCGTCAGATTTTAGTCATGGCCATTTTGCTGTCAGAAAAACATGCAACAGGAGAATCAGCTCAGACAGGCAGGTATCCAATAAGAACAGAAACAGCTACGGCCCTGATCTATGACAGTAAAACTTAACCTGCTACAGGCTATCTAGAGAAATATTACAGGGAACAATAATGGAATAGAAGACTTAAATGATCTGAACTCTGTTATTTTAATGATAAAAGCATTTCATGTTTTTCTTAACTTCATTAATACCTCAACTCTTTATTTTCCCATTCTCCTCATTCCATTACTAAGAAAGTGAATTCAACCCTGGCAGAGGTGTGCTGACAAATATGGGAACATAAAGCAAACCCTGACAGAGAGGAGAAAGTGCTTCCTATACACATCATGTTAATAGGTTGTGGTGTCTGTGCTCCTCAAGGTATGTTTAGAATTCCTCAAGAGATGTTTCACATTTGGAAGACATTAACAACACAATCTTAAATTGTGTTTTTTAACATTTTTTTTTAAAAAAGAGAAAAAAGAAAAAGAGAAAAAAGAAAAAGAGAAAAAAGAAAAAGAGAAAAAAGAAAAAGAGAAAAAAGAAAAAGAGAAAAAAGAAAAAGAGCAAGCAAGCTTGCCTACTGGCTTTGCCTATAGCAAGATACTCCAGACACTACATGTATTCCATATATTAACAGAAGATAAACATTAACTGGGTCCATTATTCACAAGACATTTATGAGAGGGGGCAGATGTGTGGTACAATTTCTGTCAGCAAAGAGGTCCTCATTCTAGCCAAAAAAATCCATCCTCCCCCCTCCCCCCCAAAAAAACCCCAAACAAACAAACAAAACCAAACAGGGACTGGAAGCTGAGTGAAGAGTAACAGCACAAATCTATTAATGGAACAAGTCTGCTATTTTCCTTAAAATTTAAGTTCAATAGACAGAAAATTTACCATACACAGAGCTATCAATCTAAAACCTAACACTACTCATAACTGAAGATAACTGAAGATATTACTGCAGTAAAAAATGCTGATGGAATTACAGAAGAGTCTAGGTCAGAAGAAAAACCATAGATCATTTGGTATAACTTTCTGTTGAAATAAGATTAAGCTACCCTGGGCTAGGTCAAGCCAAACCTTAATGTCTCTGGAAGGGGGTTATATCACTTCTCTGAGTAGCCTAGTCCACTGACTGAATGTGAAGTGAGAATTTTTTCTTATATCCAGATAGAATTTCCCCTGAAGCAACTTGTGTCCACTGCCTCTTGCCCTGTTACCATGGAACCTTGTGAAAGGAGTACCTTCATATTCTTTATAACTACCTTTAAGATACAGGAAGACTGATTGAATCCTCAAAACATTCTCTTCTCTAGGATGAAGAGAACCAGTTTCTTCAACATTTCTTCATGCTCTCCAACTTTTTAATCATTCTACATGACCCTCCACTGGACCCCCTTCAATTATTTAGTGTCATTCTTCAACTGGGGAGACCAAAACTGGAAACAGTGTTCCAGGTGTAGCCTAACAAGTACTCCAGTTGTATGCTTCCCGATGCAGCCTGGAACAGTTTGCCTCTGCAGCTGCAAGGACACAGTGCTGACTCAACGTTCAAGCCTGCTGTCCTCC
Source organism: Galbula dea (assembly GCA_013399015.1). NCBI lineage: Eukaryota > Metazoa > Chordata > Aves > Piciformes > Galbulidae > Galbula > Galbula dea. Next base: position 77,776 of record VWZX01007460.1, read on the forward strand.
AGGACCCTTGGGCCCCTTCAGAAGCGCTGCACTCCTGCTAGCCAGACCCAAGCCTGTACTGCTACTTGTGATTATATTAAGCCTTTTACAGCCTATGTTATGTGAGTAAGACTAGATTATAACATCATCCGCTTACTACGGTTTTAAAAATGTACCATTATACTGATTCTCTAGAGGCCATAACACATATAATAGTTTAACTATTACAGTCACTGCTAGCTACTCTTTACAACAGAATATCAATGCTCCAGAAACACCAAGATGATTCTCTTCACAAGCACGAGTGTATTATTCCTCTCAATTTGACCGTCACAACTGTTTTCTCAAGTACATTTTGTTCATATGCATTCTATACGAATCATACAGGCATTCAAGTGGTAGGATGAAGCAGAGTTCCCCACAAGTTCTTTCAAATTAAATTACTCTGTGAAGATCAGAAGTCAAGAAAGTGAAAAAAGACATTATATAATAAATCTGACTGAACGTAGTGACAGAATGAATAAAGTTGCAGGGACAGGGATACAAGCTAAAACAGACTCTCTCACACCTTGAAGGAACGACTAGCTTTAAAACAAGTGACCACAACTTCTTCGCCTTTACTCAGTGATGACAGGGGCCAGGGGATGGAAGTACTATTGGGTTCGCTTTCCTGTAGCAGTGATACATTTTCCCCATACACCTGTACAGCTGCTTCTGCCAAAATCAAACATCAACTATTATCAAGTTTCTATCGTTCCAGCCTGACATGGGGGAAAGGGGGAGTGGAAAATCCTTTTATGAGACAAGTCATTTTCACAGAATTACAGAATCACAGACTATCAGGAGTTGGAAGTGACCTCGAAAGATCATCTAGTCCAACCCCCCTGCCACAGCAGAATTCCCTAGACCAGGTCACACAGAAGCACGTCCGGACGGGTTTTGAATACCTCCATAGAAGGAGACTCCACAACCTCTCTGGGCAGTCTGTGCCAGTGCTCTGGCACCCTCACTGGGAAAAAATTTCTACGTGTATTCACACGGAATCTCCTATGCTTCAGCTTACAGCCATTGCCTCTTGTCCTGTCACTGGGCTCCACTGAGAAGAGCCTAACCCCATCCTCCCGAAACACACCCTTCACATATTTAAAAGCAGAGATGAGGTCACCCCTTAGCCTCCTCTTCTCCAAGCTAAAGAGACCCAGCTCCCTCAGCCTTTCCTCATCAGGAAGATGTTCCAGCCCCTTCATCATCTTTGTGGCTCTGCGCTGGACTCTTTCAAGCAGTTCCCCATCCTTCTTAAACTGAGGGGCCCAGAACTGGACACAATATTCCAGATGCGGCCTCACCAGGGTAGAGTAAAGAGGAAGAACAACCTCTCATGACCTACTAACCACACCCCTTCTAATACACCTCAGAATCCCATTGGCCCTCCTGGCCACAAGAGCACGCTGCTGGCTCATAGTCATCCTTCCATCCACCAGGACCCCCAGATCCCTTTCCCCTTCACTGCTCTCCAACAGCTCGTTCCCCAATCTATACTTGTACATGGGGTTGGTCTTTCCCAGGTGCAAGACTCGACACTTGGCCTTATTGAATCTCATTAAATTTCTCCCTGCCCAACTCTCCAGCCTGTCCAATCTTCCTCATTCTATCTGCCTAAGCTTTTGGAGAAAGCATTCTCCAAGAAGAGCTAAGCCTTGAAAAATTCCACAGAATCTATCCTTCTCTTAAACTAAATGCTTTTAACCATTTAACTACTGAACGAATCAATGATTTTTGTCAGTTTGTTGGTTGGCTGGGTTTTTTCAAGGTTATTTCCTCCAAAACAGATTAAAGAGAAACAAAGTATCTTTATTCCAGAATACGCAACCAGCTACAGGAACTACACCTTAAATTCATATTCTGTCTTAAATGCCTTCCAAGTATATATAAGTTTCTTTTAAGGAACTGTTTTGTTCATAGGTTTTAGTCTTTTGCTGTGGTATGCCCTTGCAACATTTTTAAAGATGCAGAACTTAAAGTGAACTTTCACAGGGATGTTGATTATCAATTCAACAATTTTAAGGCTATACTTAACTCACTTTCTTGGTCTCTTGCTTCTCCCTATAGCTTCTCCCTACCAGTAGTAAACCAAACCACAAACTAACAAATAGAATCAGAATGATATACAGCTTTGTGGGGGGGTGAGTTTTGGCAAGATAATCCATTTGCTTCAACATTTAAGAATAAGATCCTATAAAAACATACAGAGGGAAACTCAGGTCATCATTAAATTCTTCCCTAGAACAGGTATCGTTGAAGGAATACAAAAATATTTACCGTAGAAGCTGCAGAAAAGACCGGCGGAAAGGGGATTCCTGTTTCTAATGGGACCTGCGGAAGCTTTCCTGGCCCTGTGTGTAGTAGATCTCTGAGACTGGAGCCTTCAGCTTTGTTGCTAGATGTCACTGGACCCAACAAGAGGCTATTAAACAGCTTTGGGGTTAGCGGGGAAACCTTTGCGCTGGAGTTGAAGGAATCCAATCCAAAGGGTGAATGGGACTCTTTATTAAGCACTGACCTCAGTGATCCCGACTCTGCAAGGTAAGTATCAACATTGGGAGAGGAGTGAACAGTGAATGAGGCACCTCAAAGAGAATCAAAGACGTCGTATACTTCAGATAGCTTTCACCCTTCACATGCTGTTAATGTATTGGAGCAACACAGTAGATCTCATCTGAAAGTGTCTGACACACAAGGAACTACAACTTTGTAGTAAGCTCAATTTAAAAATATTTCCTTGACCTTTATGTTTCAACATGAAATATTTAAAATTTTAACTGCAGTCGAAATATCACAGTGACTAAGCCCTGGAAAACTAGTGAAAGTGTCGTGAACGTTTAACATTGATATATTAAGTAGTTCATGCTAGACATATGGACAGGAATACATCCTGCGTTAGTCATACTACCTCTGTCAAGTAGGTGGTGTATTCTGTAAACAGTTATTTCATATTGAGAATCACACTCAACACTCTTTAATACTCAAGAAGTTCTAAGCTTTCACCTGCCCCTCCAAGTGGAATCTATTCTCTCAATTCTTTGCAAATGCACTGTTCACACAGCACACAAAACAGCTTTATTTACTACAACAGTAATAAACTGACAAAGCTGCAACTGAAATTACCATTTTACATCAGGATATCAGCTGTTTATGACTTAGGAAATAAATACCAGAAATAGCACTGAAATAAACTGGAAATGACAACACAGTATTTTTATCTTCAGCTGCATCACCATTTCCTCAGCTCTGCATATTCCTAAGCCTGTGTAAGAAAGCTGGTTCTAAGAGGCAAAGAAAGAAAAAAGACCATGTTCTTTTCTGTTTAGGGCTAGGCTCTCTCACAACCAAACCAAGAGGATACATCTTCCACTCACCTTTTGTTTCTTCTTTTGCTTTCTGCGTTGCTAAATCTGCAAGCCAGTGTAAGGCTGATGATGGAGCTGTTTCTGGACAAAGCGGTCTGTTAGTCTTTACTTCACCAGCGTTATTGGTTGGTAATGTCTCAGTTTTTGCAGGTTCTTCTATCCTACTATCAGTTGCTTCAGATTTTGGAACAGTGTCCATTTCTAGTTGTCCCACTCCTGCTGTCCCTGCTCCAGTGGAAAATGTGCTCTCGTTTCCAGAGATTGATGCACTAGGATTCACAGTTGGAAGCTAAAACAGAAATATAAACAACTGCTAACTTGGGAGACATTTTAGTTATTGGGGTTTGTTTGTTGTTTTTGTTTGTCCATTTGCTTTAAGTACGCAACAGAGATACTTTATACTTATGTAGCAGCAGAGTACAGGAGCTTCTTCTGCAAGTACATTAGACCTTGCACTGTGGTGTGAATTCTCACTATGTCATCTTTTAAAACAAGCCCCGGTTTTTTGATTTCTTTTTTTTTTTACAGAACTTTTCATGGGAACAGAAACAGAACTGCTCTAGACTCAGCATTAACATTCGGGAACCCTAACAAAATAAATGCACATGTTGCAAGCTACTCATAGTGGTTTCTTTAAAGATACAGTATCAATGTGTATAACTTCCTACCCAACTTCTACATACATTAGCCTAAATATCCACTTAGTAAATAACAGTTGCAGCGCACATGCCCAAAAACACGCCCCAGAAGATTTTTGCTAAGCTAAAAGACTCAGAATACATACGGAGAAAATAAAAACTTTTCACAGATCTTAAAAACATTATGCCAAATTACATACCTGTGATATTCCATTAGTGACAGCTGGCCTCAACACCGATTTGTTCTGCCGGTTAATACACGGACAATTTGCTTTAATGCCCCATTTACCTCGTGCTGCATGAACCATGTCTCCAATATTGTAAAGCGCTGTAAATGAAGTTAAAATCTTTCATATCACAGAAGAAATCTAAACCCAAGTCCTTAACTATAATAACATATAAGAGGGATTGGGATTTGGAGCACAGGTGGTGCTTCCCCTCTATCCTCCCAATAAGAGGAAGGAGGTAAAGAACTGAATGCCTGGCCACATGGCTGGTGCCTCACTCAAGCTTTTGGCTTCTCTGATCACAAATCTACCTTTAAGAAGCCAAGTCTCTTGGGAGTTGATGGGATTCACCTGTCTAAGCAGGGCAAGACAGTATCTGACAATAAGTTGGCCAGACTTACATGGAAAGCTTTAAAAAACATTTAGTGGAGGAAGGGGTGGAAATCTGAGCAACAGAGAGAGCCAGGGGCTGCTGATTTATTAGGAACCAAGAGGAAAAACCTGTGAAATGCCTTAAAGGAATTTGGGCATGTTCCTCTCAAGAGGTGACAAGGTTGATAGCCCAGCTGAAACATCTCTACATACCAATGCATACAGCACAGGTAACAAGCAGGTGGACATGAAAGTTACTGTGTAGCTACAAAGATACGATCTAATTGCTATCACTGAAATGTGATAGGACAAATCACACAACCAGAGCACTGTGGTGGGGTTGCTCTCTATGTAAAAGAAGAGATTGACTGCACAGAGCTGTCTTTGAAACCTAGTGATGAACAGGCAGAGAGCTTACGGTAAAAATTAGGGGCCAAGCCAAGAAAGGAAACCTCACTGTTGGCGTTTACTACAGGCTGCCTGACCAAGGGGAGCCTGTCGACAAAATGTTCTTACTTCAACCACAGAAACATCATGCTCACAGGCTCTGATCCTGATAGGGAAATTCAATCACCTTGACACCTGCTGGAAAAGCAGCACAGCAGGCTGTAAGCAGTCAAGCAGACTTATGGAGTGGGTTGAGGAACATTTCTTAATCCAGTACACAGTCCAAGCCAAAGCAGAAACGTTACTGGACCTGTTGCTCACCAGCAGAGAAGGACTAATCAGAGATGTCAAGATTGGTGACAGCCTGGGCTGCAGTTATCGTACCCTGGTGGAATCCGCAATCTTAAGGGATATAGGCCAGGTGATGAATAGAGTCAGGATGCTGTAGTTTAGGAAAGCAAACTTTTGGTTGCTTAAGGAATGGGACGCCCTGGGAAACTGCCCTTGAGGACAAAGGAACTGAACAGAGCTTGCAGCTTTTTATGAATTTGGGTTTTTCTTACAGTGCAAGAGCTCTCAACACCCACGTGTACAAAATCAAGCAAGGAAGGCAGAACAGCATGCATCAGTAATGACTTCCTGGTCAAACTAAAATTTAAGAAAGAAACGTACTGGCAGTAGAACCAGCAACATATATCCTGGGAGGAATACAGGGATACTGCCTGGATGTGTAGTGACAGGAACAGGAAAACTAATGCACAGGTAGAGCTGAATTAGGCAAGGAATACAAAGAATAAGGGCTCTGACAAGTGTGCTGCCCATAAAGGAAGATGAAAGAAAATGTACGTCCCCACCCTACTAAGCCAAATGGAACATCTGGTGACAGCTGACATGAAGAAAACTGAGGTACTGCTCTGGTTTGGGTTAGAACAGAACAAATTCTGTCAAGTGATTTTACTTTTTAGCTAAAGCTCCTCTAAGTAACTGCACTTTCTGAAACTAACAGCACACTTTTCTACACACTGCACGTTTCTGGCAGTGATAAGACCTAATGTTTAGATTTACTACCAGGGATTGGGATGCAAAGCAAGGTCACCGCTACATCTTGTGTCTCACATTGGGGGGTGCAGAGTAAAAGCTGCACCTACAGGGTGGAATGTTTAGATTTACTACCAGGGATTGGGATGCAAAGCAAGGTCACCACTACATCTTGTGTCTCACATTGGGGGGTGCAGAGTAAAAGCTGCACCTACAGGGTGGAGCAGACAGGACAGGTGACCCTAAACTGACCAACTAAGTTTTCCATTCCATATATGTCATATTTGATATAAAACTGAGAGTCCGTTTATTTTTCCTCCCCTCTTCTTCTCTTGGTCTTCAATGGCCATCACCCAAGGAGAACTCTCTCTGTTCTGCCCTCAATCATGACCCGTAAGTTCCTGCATCCAGTACCAGGATCCAGCCCCTGAGCCTGGCCCCCGTCTGCTGCTGAGGCCTTCTGCCCCAGTATCAGCAGTGACGGTGACAGAGTTACCATCGGGGGACGAAGGGAGTTTGCGTTTGGTATCGGTTTTGTTACATATTTGTATATATTTCATTTTGTCATTATTATTCTCATTAAAGTAGTTTCAGTTTTCCAAGCCACAAGTCTCTCTCTCTCTGATTCCCTTTCCCCTTCTGTGGGGTGGAGAAGAGAGGGTAATAGGAAGCGCCTGTTAGTGGGTTGGTCATCAGCCCAGCCCTGACCCTCAACAGGTGCTCAGATCTACCCTTGCTTGCCCACCCAGTTTTAAATTATATTCTCTCTTCCCGCTTCTCTCGAGCCCCTGAAGCTCAAGGCAGGGACTGAGGGAGCATGGTAGGAGAATCATAGAATATCTCAGGTTGGAGGGGACCCATAAGGATCGTCAAATCCAACTCCCTGCTTCTCTCAGGGCCACATAACACTCAACTTTATGACTAAAAGCACTGTCCAGATGCTCCTCCAACTCTGACAGGCTTGGTGCCTTGACCACTTTCCTTGAGAGTCCGTTCAGTGACCGACCACTCTCAGTGAACCACCCACTCCTAATGTCCATCTGAACTGTCCCCAACATAGCTTCCTTGCACTTTCTTGCTCAGAACTCGGACAAAATTTGGAATTCATACTTTCATGTTTCAAGCATTACCTGTACCAGGAATGATCTGTGTCGGCATAAGATTCTCTGGTTCATGAGACTGACCCTTTGCACACTTCAGCCATGAGAAGACTTCCTCATCACCAATCTCCTCTGTCTCTGGAATAAAGACACCAAAAAAGTAAAAATTTGTACAAAAGTCACTAAAACTTTACAAAACAGAATATTTCTGCAATCTTCTGTTTCCTTAGATTCTTCACAGTGCAAGAGATTCAGCTGGTGATCTCAGAAATAAACTATAAATACAGACCATTACAAGAGGATCTACAGCAACTTCTTTGCCTCTTCAGAGCATAAAGCTACCCCAGACGTTTTCCCTTTATCTCCAGTAGCTTGTTATTTTCAATCACCTAACGGTCCCGGCTTCTAGCCTCAATTTTTAAATATCATACTCTTGTTCTCATTATGCTTTTCTAAGTTATAGTGTATTTCCATCTTTTCTTATTATCATCTCTCAAGCTTTTTCAACAAAAAGTATCTGCATATCAGTTCCACGAAGAGGAAAACTAAGCTCTTCTGTCAGTGTATCTACATACAAAGCTGACAAGTAGCAAATTAACAGTTTGAAAAGTAGTCTGACAAAACTAAACTGGGCTTACAAATACGTAGCTGCATAAACTGCATTTCAATCCATTCCTTTAAAAAGGAAAGTGAGGGAGAAGGGTGAGGGGGGAGAATATGAGAATGATCATATAAAACTTAATTTCAGTGCACTTTAGACCCAGTATCTGCATAGGTTGTTTCTACAACACCAAGCTCAGAAGCCTCTTGAGACAAGTGACTGTATTTAAGTAATGCTATATTTTGTCCTATTTCAAAATTTCAGACTTGATTAATAAACCACAATTACAGTACTGTTTTCAGAAAGACATCATTGATAAGCAGTACATATACAAGCACACTCCCCCTAATCATTTGACACTGTAAAATATCAATGCTGATCCTCCTCTGTATACCAGTTATTAAAAACTTTTCATATGCCAAAGACATATGTCTTCATTTTCACCTGGCACAGATAAGATTATTGTAGTTGTTTCCTTGATGTAAGAAAAAAAAAAGGGGGGGGTGGTTAAGAGACTATTGCCCTTGAACCACAGACAGCTTTATATTACATTGTCAGTGGTATATTCAGTCCCAAGTGCTTTTTCCAAATATCTACAGCGCATAAAACCTACTTATTTCTAATTATTTACACTGTAGCCTATTTAAGCACATCTTAAAAGATTGTTATGCTTTCTTCTGGTGTATCCCGGCAGCTATTTAGTAAGTTTAATTATCACACTGGGTCTGGCTGGGATGGAGCAGACTCAAACCAGTAGAATACACAAAAAAGCAATCAGGAATTCACTTTTGTAAACACAGTGTGTGCCTACTTGTTAGAAATTGAACTTACTGAACTTTTTCCTGAATTACAAACCCTAGTGGATTAAGGAATCAGAAAAAGAAGAAAACTTTTCAATTTAACTCCTTGTTACAGAAAGAACTTCTCTGCAATGTCTGCTTACTAGTTCATCTTGCGACGGTTCTGAACTGTCAAAATATTGCTTTATTTTTCTTTTATACTATTTGAGGAAAAGAGGGAACTATACAGTAGTCTGTCTCAGTACACAGCCTACGCCTGCTGATAGGCTGCAACTTCAATTGCAATTTTAATAATCAAATTTAACCAAAAATAGATAAACCACAGCTGTCTAAGGAAACAAAGAATGGAAGAGCAGTATGTAAGACACTAATGCCAAAGTTCCAAACCTCCAGCCTCCCAAGCTAATACTCACTAACCCTTCCACAAAACCTTCAGCAACTCCAGAAACTACCCCCGCTGAAAGCCAGCCAATTTAAAGATTACAGCGGGAGGTGGGGGAAAACCTCCAGTACTCACCAGTGCGTGGACGATTCTTCCTCAGTCGGTAACAGTCCAGGCAGACGCCAAAACCACACTTGCGACAAACCCAATGAATATTGAAGAGTGTTGTCTCACATACATCACACATTTCCCTCACACCACGTACTGCTCGCTTCCATGCCACTTTCTCTATAAAGAGAAGGAACATTAGGAATTATTGCTTTGACATTTTGCATTTCTGCCGTCTCATTTAAGGATATCACATTGATAAATAAAAAATTCACAGAAACATGACTTGAGGGCAGAGAATAAACATACATGCTTTTTACGTCCAGAGACACAATCTTTAAGTTGCTAGTCTTGTGACACTACTAAAATCTCCATTTCTAAGAGGAGGTAAGGTCGAAGTCCAAAAATACACACTCTGTAAGGAAATAAAACACCTTACAGCATTCAGTAGTAGCTGAATTTCAAGGAACACTTATGGAACTTAGAGGAAAACGTAAAACTTCTGCTGGTTTCATGAACAAATGAGGTGAATGTGCAAAGAACGCATATTTAGTTTTACTAATCGGTTGCCTGTCAGCAACTGAGATTCTAAACCAACACATTTCCTGAGAAAGAAGTCCTCTCCAAATGGCTGCCCTTGTACGTTTCAGAAGCTAAAGGGAAAAATCAGACAGTCAGAGCTATCCATGTGATAAACTTAACTGGATACCTTTAAAAAAATTTTTCTAAACCCACTTCCCTTGTAATGGCAAAGCTGGCAACTAGTAGCTCAGACGAGTCCTCGCAGGCTGAATGCAGGTACTGCTCCCTTCCTAGAAAACCCAGAGCTTTTATGTGGGATCTTTGGAAAGTAACAGCATAGGAATATGTAAACAAAAGCTGTCTATTTCTATTTTCTTAGGAGCATGAGTCAGTTGATTTCTGTATTTACTTATTAAAATAAAAATTAATATTGTCTGGGAAAGTTATTGTTAGCTTCCTAGGTAGTAACGTTGCATTGATTCAAAAGAAAAATCCCCAAATGCTGGTCCCACAATTACACACACCCAGAAGAAGTGAATAGAGCCTTCTCTTTAGAAGAAAAGGGGAAGAATTTAATCAAAAGAATTATATTACACTTTCGGCTCTATTCCACTGCACTGTACACACATTACACAGAGAAGATGGACAAAAAACACATCAAAAACTCAGCTTACGATGTGGCTCCACCATCATCATTGCCTCCTTCTCTGACATAACAAGCTGGCAGAACTGGTCCCCAACATTGGCCAGGATATATTTGGAAGTCTCCAGATCAATCCCTTCTGCAGGTGAGGAGGATGGAATCCAGAGGCTCATGGCATCAGGGTCACTCTGTTGTGGGTTCAAAAAACCCTCTACTCGTAGAATACCTTTCCGGGTAAACACCAGCCTGAAAAAATAAAAATGAGTAACTGAGAAGCTGCTCAACCACCTCTACTTAACTTATAATGCCACCTGTGTCAGAATATAAACCCAGAAACAGGAAAAAGGCTTGAGCTAGAGTGCTATACTTCACAGCCAGTTCAATTATTATGCAAATCCAAATAACACAGAGAAAAGGCAATGACCACAAAAACCACTATAACCAATCCCAAGGTACCAGTAAGCATCAGTGGGCAATTCCACACACAGGAAATTGCTAGCTTGGTAAGCCACATTTCTCTATGCTATTAATAGAAAGAAGACAAAATCCAACTCATTTGGGTTGCTGCATGACATGGTTTGTAAAACTCTGCATGGTTCCCATTCTCTATTTTAACTCAGAAGAAAGTTACTTCCCAGCTTTTGGGAAAACAATGTTTCGGTTCTGGCATGAACATTCACATTACAAGATATACAATAATCCTTACTGTACCTACAATTCTTGTCACTGCTCTCCACACAGACAAGTCATAACTTTTATCAATAGCTGCTGGCCTTCCTAATCTTTGTCTGGTAAAAGGTATAACAACGTTAAGTTACAGAACCCTGAACATCTCCTGCCAACATTAAAGGTAACTTAATTTTTGAGCAAAACCCATCTTGTCTTATGCTAGATCAATTTTTAACAAGCTCAGGAAAAGAAGCAGCTATAATCCATACTGGATTGGTGACACATACTAAAAATTCACTTCATCCTTTATACATCAGAAAGCAAATGAACATCTTTTGGAAAAAGATGCATAGCACTTGCTATAATAGGCAGTTAAGGAAGATTAAGAGAAGCATGACAGATCAAAGAACTGTAGCATGTGTACACACGTACACAACACAGAGAGAAAATACAGTGTTCTAGTCCTAGAAAACCAAGTTTTGTACTCAACAAACCCTAGTCAAACATTAGTCTCATGCTGGCAACGTTTAGTTACTTTTTGACCAAATTAAAATTTTATCTGTCTCCTGAACTTTTTATGAGAGGGAGAACAGTTACTGCATACGAACTGATATCCAGCAGTAAAATTCTACCCAACAAAGGAAATTCAATCTTGTGAGGCTGGACCTGGAGGCTCACTTAGTATTGTACAGCTGTATCTTCCAATAGCAGCTCTGCCAGCCCCAGTGAGGGAATTCTAGTCAGGTGATGCAGGGAAATGCAAGACACTCAGAATCTTTATCCTTGTACACACTAGCACATTACATAAGTAAAAACATGATTACTCCGTGCTTGGACATGATCCAAGCTCTGTACATAGAGTACATATGAAGGAAGGAAGAATTTGAGCACCTCCGGAAATGGAAGAAACGACATGCCACAGTTGAGTCATCCTGCTCTTGCTCTTTAAATTTGCGGTACCGCTCCAGACGGCACTCCCGGCACTTGTGCAGATGTGGAGCTACATTGATGCAAGAGCCATCCTGGAGAAAAGGCTCACCTGACTGCTTCAGCTTCCTCACCTTACTCATATCTTTCAGCACAGACTGGCCAACTGGGTGAGGCAAAGTAGAAGTAAAAGAATCCGTTAGTTAACTGCAACAGCAAAATGACACCGGCCCCAGTAAACATATTTTCAGAGGTCTGTATGCTCATACTCCTGCAAAACCAGTATTACTGTTTAAAGTCTGCACCATACCACAGTTTTGTCCTAACAAATACATACTTAAATCTCTGACTGAACATGCTGATTGACATTAAAAAGCATTAAGATTTAGCCTTGTAAAAATCCTGTGTGCTGCCTACTGAGCATAAATGCTATTTACACATGTGGCTAGTTCTCAGCGTTCATCACATAGAGGTATCCCAGGTATCCCACCTCTTTGTGCTTCCAGGATACCCTGCATTCAAGTCATCACCTTTTAGAGGAGCTGTGCGAGGCCGGCCCTTTGGAGATTGCTTCCCTTTTGCTTTCCCCAGCAGCAATTCAGCATTGCGCTCTGCAATTGGGCCTAGCTTTGCCATCAAGTGGTCTGGGATTCCCTTCATACAAGCCTTGGCCTGCAACTGGTCTTCAGAGTCACTCAAATCTGACAGGTCACTATTGGTACTGGAGTCCGAGTCCTGCTTGGATGTCAAGCTCCGCTCATCTAGAGAGAACCTTTTCACAGCTTCAAAAGGGGCTTTATTCTCCTGTGGAAACTCTGTATGTGAAGAGAAAAAAACAGGTGGATGTCTGCCAAACACATTAGAAAAAGTTTTCAGAAGAGGATTGTCCTGCTGCCCAGGCCCAACAGCTGGTTTTTCTTCTGTTGGGCTGGAGGAAAGTGTGGGCATCTCAATAGGCTGTGTCAGGTTGCTGGTCGGTGAGCTGGAACGACCATTCCCTACAGTGGAAGGGCTCTGAACACCAGCAGCAACTGTCGAACCAGGAGTACTGGAGAGCATCTTTGAGGAGTCAGTTGTTATAAACAAGGTTTTCTTCTTAGCTAGAGAAGAGTCTGTAGAGGCAAGTGATTCTGGCCAGCCAGAAGTGGCCTTATGACCCAAAGGTGTAGAGGGGGTAGAAACCCCTGTCTGAGATGAAGATGCAAAGCCACTGAAAGGACTAAGTTCTGCTTTCTCAGCAAAGGCCAGGAAAGGGTTTGATGGTTCCTCTCTTGATAGCTTTGGGGGCTGTAAAAATAGGTTTTCATGACTATCTGAGGGACGAGTATTCAACAGACTTCGTGAAAAGGCTGGAGTAAGGGTAGGCATAGATTCCACAGGCAGCTTCCGCTCCACAGAACTGCCAGACAGGGCTCCTGGTTTAGTGTCTGTTGAAAGGACTTTACCTTTACAGATCCCAGCACCAACACTCTCTGTACACTGCTTGAATGAGTCCCGACTAGAGGCATCTTCACTCAAGCTCTCTGAAATGACTGTGAAGTAGTTACTGGAAGGTAGATTTTGGGACATGCATTGAAAAAACAAGTTCTTGGACAGATCAGAATCTTTCTGAGCCTCTTGTCCAGTACTACAGCCAAAAGGAAACCCAGAAGGCTTGCTTTCTGGAGCCACCACTCCATTTGATTGACTCCTTCCACCCCCAAATACCAAGGACTGGGAAGTGCTTGGGAGAGAAACTCCAAATCCAGAAGAAGCCAAAAGCGAATTTCGGGCATTCTGAAACAAAATTTAAAAACTATCAGCCTATTAAAGGACTTTTTTTTTTGTTCAGCAATACTTTGGTTCATCTAATTGTACAATTTGCACTGTACTTATCCACCTGTAATAGAAACTTCAAGCAGAATTACTTACAATGAAGAAATTTCTTTAAAGATTCTGCTAGACTGATTTTTCCTGCCTACGAGCTACTGAAACTAATGAGCTAACAGTGTCCATTACATACTAAAAATACACAGAGAAAATGAACCCTGATAAGCTTCTCTTATTTAACCAACACCCTTGAAATCATTAACTTAGTTTGTGAAGTTAATTAAACAAAGCAAGTCCTCTAGGACTTTGTGACCAAGGTGTTCCCGGCTACAGCAAGCCACAGCTGCAGACAGGCAGATAGATGCCTAGCATCCGGTGCCCTCCAGGCTATACTCGGTAGAGATTAAGCACAAAGGACTTATTTTTTATGATCTTCAAATACTGGAAACACATAAAAAATACGGAGGNTGTAGCTGCTCTCACCTGTGAATTATTTTTTTTGAGGGGGTGCGGTGGACAGGGTGGAAGAGAGAGGAGGTTATATTGTAATGATTTCATTATAAGACTTCTGTCTTCTCCAATTCTACTTCTCCTTTACCATCTAGGAATCATTATTCCAAGGTAAAAATCTCTCCTTTCCCCTTGTTCCACTTAGTTAATAGAAAAGACAGGGATGAAAGTAACCCATTTCAGCTCCTGGCAATCACCCTCGACACTCTAATGTACCTCCTATTTTCTTCACTGTCTTTAATACAGCAGAGAATATTTCTTAATTTTTGCTGTACTTACAAAGCTGAGCTTTTGAGTTTGTTCTGTTTTTATAAACCTTCATTTGATCACTTAAAAAGCGTTCTATTTTGTTTTTAACAAGGTTCCCCTTCTGCTTTTCCACTTGAAAACAAAGACATAACTAAAAGGTCTTCATGCTGCTCCCAGACTGATCTCTTTATTAAAATTTACTCTAAAGGTATCCATTTGAAATGTTTTAATTATTTCTTTGATTTTAGCCCTATAGAGTATATGACAACATTAGCTCATTTTTCTAGTACCAAGATATCATAGCTGTAACAGACAAGTTCAGTAGCAATAAAAAGTCCTCTAAGTGTAGCTTCACTGTTTTTCTGGTTTCAAGGCTTTTTTTAGGGGGAGTTAACTTAAATCTTAAACTTAGTGCATATTCTCATTCATATTTGTGTAAAAGTAAGAAACATTAAGTAGATTATCTTCCATATGACAACATAATGAAGTGCAGCTCTTAAAGTGACTTTAAGGCTGCATTTCTCAGATTAGGCTGATTAAAGACGAGTGGTAAAAAGTTGTCTCTCACAATTCCTCCACCAACTATCTCTACTTTCTTGTGTGTTCCTTCTTAGAGCAGATAATAGAAAGGTCTCCTTTAAGCAGGGAGTGATTCATTATGGAAAAAGTAGGTTCCCAATTCCACACTTTGTAACAGGAATATGTTGCAGAACATCTGTCGCAAGTATGTATGTCTGTCTCGAATATGCTGGATCATGAGCTACTCACCTCTCCCTGGGCTTGTGATCGGCCTGTTTTCAGCTTCTCCTGTCCAGTAACAGCTGGCAAACAGGTATCGGAGATTCTAACAGTTGTTGGTGTCAAAGCATTCGTAGTAACTGCAGTTGCAGAAGTCACTGTGCCTTGGCCGACCTGTTCCACTGATTTTCCCACCTCTTTACACCCAGATCCAACCAGTAATGCTTGTCCGGCCCCAGAGGAAAATGGAGTAAAGGGCAATGTTGTGTCACCAACTGGCTCATCTTGGACTACCAGCGTTCGGCCATTCTCTTTGGTGTAAGTGGCAAAGCGAATATTGCGATTAATCTGAGGAATGAATGAAGGCACCTGTTTGGCCCTCGGATCCAGTCCTGTTTCGCTATTGGAGCCTCCTTTCCAAGGAACTCTGCTTGCCTCACCTCCATCGCTACCATTGCTATCCACCTCACCCCTCTCCTTTAGTTTCTTTGTTGCAGGATCACACCCAGAATCTGAAGCATTTTTCCTCCTCCGTCCATCCTTTCCCTCCTGACTTTCTTTCTTCTTTTTGCCTTTAGATGATTTAGTTGCTTTTAGGCCCCCTCCCTGCAACAGACAAAACCACGCCATCACTGACCAGATCAGGATACCTGTTCAAAGAACATTCTTCTGTTAGAACAGAATACATTTCACTCCTCCTAAACTTAGGAACACTTAATTACAACCTGAGACATTTAAGGAAAGATAACTATGTGAACACAAGCATAAGTGCAGTCTTGCCTTTTTTGTTCTAGAATAGGATCTTCACGGTAAGATTTTTAGCTGGGCTTCTTCACTGTAGCAAGTACCACATCATAGCAGATTTTGGCCATGCTCCAATGTAGCTTTTGTTAACATATGAAAACAATCTGCATGCTAATTTTTGCTACACGTGTAATCCCCACAGTTCTCTGAAGTGCACACTTTCTGTGTGCTACCCAGAGCCTACAATATTTAACTACAGGAGACAGAATTTGCCCCTTAGCCTAGGGTAAAAATACCATTTCAGATGTTATCATGGAACTTCTCAACTGAAGCAATGAAATGCCACAAGTATACAAGCCTGCTTCAGAGAAGCCAGGCAGTAACTTTTAGAAATGCCTAGAAAGGTCTGTGAAGAAGCACAGAGTCCATTAGAAAAAGGTAGTGAGCACAGAGATACTCTTTATCAGAGCACTGTCTCTTAAAATGAAGCATAATCATCACGTTTATTGATCCCCACTCCAAAATCCATGCTGAACTCTAATAAAACAGGCTTTAACGAAAAGACAAGACTTTTTTATGAGTATCTGCAAAGTGGTAAAGAAAATTTTCCTCTCCCAATTACCTTATCAAAGCCCACAGTGAACACAGCATCAGTTTTCAGCTGTTTCCATGTTTTAGAAGTTTTATTTTATATCTAAATCTTTATGAAGTTTCACACTGTATACACAAGACCTGAACTGTTGTAGTACCTCACTTGGCGAAGCATTATCCATCACCACATGAACCAGCCGAGGATCCACCGACTTTATTTCACCACTCTAATTTTTATGCAGATTGACATTGAGAAGGTAGGAGGAAGGAAAGAGGAGGTTAGTTTTCAATTCAGAGTATACAGTATCAACACGAGACCTTAAACACAGGATTACTCTGCAGCCCCTCCTCCCAGTTGCCTTTTCTTTCTTTAGTAATACTACAGCTTTCCAGTCTACCTTCTATCCTTTTGCTCCTTCTCTATTTCAAAAGCTTTCAGATTTGATTCCTACCACTGTTTCCTTGTAGATTTGTTCCACTGAGCATCTCCAGAAGCATTAATTGCTTTAAAACCAGTTCTTCTTACATTTGATTTAGTATTGTTCTAGCCTTCTTCACATTCACTCTGCGAGATATAAAAAAGACTCCTGGACTGAAGCACATCAGTTTATGCTAACTATCCTCATCAGAGTCTCCCCAGAGGAGCAATGAATACCCAATCTCTGCAACTGTGCTTGGAAGTTACCTTTTTATACCACACTAGATACACAGTAAGTCAGGTGCTTCCTGGCATGCATCTGCTGAAAGCATACACTCCATGATTTCAATGCCTCTCCAAAGTACTACGTTTATTTACCATTTACAGTATACTTTTTTCCTGTGCACCAGCAATACATCTAGCTGCCAGACTGAAGGATTACTGCATGTGTACACTGTACTGGGCATGTTCATTCTGCACTTGGAAAACACTAAGGGGGCAGGAGGCATGAGACAGGACCTAAAAAATCCAAGAGTGCTGCTGCTGCAGTAATTTGCACACAGCGCCACAGACCTGTTCCTAGCTGTTCCTGAAAAGGAAGCCATTTGGAGCAGGCTGCTGGTAAGACTGAACTACCTGTCAGACCACACGGAAGCTGTCCTGGTTTGAGGTAGAACAGAATTGATTCTGATCAATAACCTTGCTTTCCAGCCAAAGCTCCTTTCAGTGACTGCATTTCTGAAGCTGGCAGTATGTTTTTCAGAAACAGTGCCTGCTTCCAGCAGTGATTAGGCTTAATGTTTGGGTTTACTGCTGAGGATTGGTATGTAAACCAGGGCCACTGCTGAATTTCTTCTTTTTTTTTTTTCTTTTTGTGACTTGTACTGGGGAGCGCAGAGTAGAAGTCTGCACCTACAGGAAAGGAGCAGACAGGACAGGTGACCCTAATCTGACCAACTAAGTATTCCATTCCATACACATCATGCTCAATATAAAGCTGAGAGGCAGTTCCCTCTGTTCTCTCTCTCACTTCCTGCTCTTCTGCTTTTCAAGGGCCCATCTTTGCTGCTTCTCTCTGCCTTTTGCTCCTGAACCCAGCTCCAGGATCCAGCCCCTAAGTCTGACTCCCATCTGCTGCTGGAGGCGTCCTGTCACAGTATCAGTGGAGATGGTGACACAGTTACCATCAAGGGGGCATTTGGGTTTCTGTGCTGGCTCTACATATACTTGCATATATTATCTACTGTTACTATTTTCATTCAAGTAGTTGTAGTTGGTTTTGTTTTCCAATCCACAAGTCTCTCTCTCCATTCCCTTTCTCCTCCTGTGTGTGTGGGGGAGGAGGGTGGAGGGGAGGCAGTGGGGGAAAGAGGTGAGTAGTGGAGAGTGTCCATTGCTGGGTGATGGTCAATCCAGCCTTAACCCTCAAACAGTCACAGAAGTATACAATACAAACCAGACAACACTAGCAGTGCACAGATTTTCTGTGCTGTTTACAACACTTACTAGGTTTACCAATAGGGCAAAAGCAAACAGTCTAAGCTAAAATACATCTATCAATTTTGTTTAGATTAAGACTGCACCTACTAAGCTACACTTGTTTCAAACCACTTGTACAGTGTGTCAGACAGAAGCCAAGTGAAGGCACAGGAAGACCACAGCACAACAGACTCAGAAGATAGCTTTTTGTACATCAGCAAGCTCACCCAGAAAGCCACCTCCAACATTTTTTCATATAGCATTCACTTCCAAAGAAATTCCTATAGTTTCTTTTACAGAAGTGGGCTGTGTATCATCATATTGTGGAAAGTCGCCATAACAGGAAAAAAAAAAAACAAAACTTGTGCAAACCGCAACAGGAATAATTACTCATCTCTTAAAGCAAATAACAAAGATCCAGAAGTACAAGTTCTGTGAAGCTGTTATCCTCCATGAGATACTGAGGAATGGTATTTTAGGAACACCAAAGCAGGGCTTCATATTTTTACCTCAGTCATTGACACCTCCATAAGACGAGTTATTGGGTCTTGATGGCTCACAACACCACACAGCCAGCTATTTTCATCCTCTGGTTGGTAAACCTTAACTCTTTGGCCTTGGACACTATAAGGACCTAGAAAAGAAGAACTCAAGAGTACATTTTCCAGACAAGCTTTGTGTCATACTAGTTAAAGTCCATACAACAAAAAAAGAGTTCTGTGCATATAATTAGGGTTTCAAGTGTCATCTTTCAGGAGGAAAGAAATTAAAATGCTAGGGCTTCTGTTGCAAACCCTGCATAAACCAAGCATTCTAAAGTAAGAAGTCAGTAAGCCCTCACTGCCATTACTGAAAGCTATTGTAAAGACAAAATCAGTACAGCTTACAAGGAAAAAAACCCAACCAACCAACCAACCAAAGGTGACAGATCAAAATAAACTCACTCATTTGACAAGATCAAGCCAGACAGGCACTTCTTGCTAACTAAACTCTTTTGTCTTATAACCTACAAGTAAGTAAATATGTAGCCTCAATCCAGTGGACAGTCACAGCATTCTGACTCAGTCCAGACACATCAAATTTTGAGTATAAACTGCACACAGTTCAGAATACAAACAAATATTTGTAACTGCGCAAAATTTAATATAATTGCACAAATATCCAACATCTCTAAACCAGTAAGTCTTAGTTATTTGACACAGGTATTTGACACAGATCATCTACAGAAAGGCTTCCTCTGACCCTGCTCGCACTCTCCACATCAGAGTGCAGACCTTTCCTCCTACCTTAAGTCCAGACCAAAAAAAGAAACACCAACAAATCAAAATACCAAAAACCAAACTGACAAACAATAACAAAAAAAAAACACCACACAGCAAAACCTTATTAATATTAGGTCATCAAAATCCACATGATTCAAACAGCCTGTATCTGATATCACCAGAACTAGGTGCTTCAGAAGAAAGCTCCAAACTGGACAATTCTGAAGCTACTTGCTCATGTTAAGAAGTGCAGTCCTCATAGCACTTTTATCATTAAACATTTTGTTTAACCAAAAGGCATCAAATCCCCATTAAGAATTACATCATCCTTCAAATGTAATACCGTGGTCTCTGTCTGTGGCCACCTGGCTCACAAACTCAAAGTCTAGAAAGCATCTGAACTACAAGACCCCAATCTGACAACGAAAGCTGCTATCAGGCTTAACCCTAATACACAATCCAGACAACAGTTAAGGTATTAACTCTATGCTAAGCAGCCGATACCATGTTTTCAACTTACACAATTCATGTATTAACTATCAAAATGCCAAAATTTGAATTCATTATAAGAAATTTCTAAAAGATCAACAACTACAGAGTAACGTCACTTCTCAATTAACAGAATTATAGAACAGAACAATAGAACAGCAACAAAACTGAAAACTCAAAATGAAAACTTAAAATAAGGAAAATTGTAAATACATGAACATTACCAATAATATAGTGTCCTATTTTAACTATATTTTGAGTCATCATTCCCAGAAGGTATTTCTGGTTGCATCTCTGCAACTGCTGACCTGTACCTATGACAAAATAATACCTCTTTGTAAAGAACTTGCAAAACAAAACAGAAAACTGAGCTTCCAAATCAAAGAGTAACAGATACTATTACTGTTCTTAACAAATCCCAGTATAGTCTTAACTGTTACACAACAAAGTAGCTCTGAGATAGAAATACACAGTCTCACCTCTACTAAATATCTCCTGAAGCTTCTGGTCACTGATCAATGCATTGACAGATTCTCTCAGTGAAGGCTGTTCCTGCAGAATCTGATTTTGACTCTCTGTTCCTATCTGCAAACAACAGTTTAACATAAATGCCTAGTCTTTTAAGGTAGAAGAATCATAGAATCATTAGGTTTTAAGAGATAGCTCTTTCTGGACTGCTCTCAAGAAACTAGCAAACAAGCGAGCAAAAAAGGTAGAATCAAAAGCACTGCTGAACATGCCGAGAGGAAACAAACAAACAGACTAGCCATGCAGAAGCTTGCCAAACTTCCACCACAATTGTCAGCTACACAGCGCTTCCCACCTAAGTCTCTAACTGACCAATATAGAGGACTATGGAGGTTAGTGTAAGCACCTGGAAAAACTGGGAAATAAATGCAAATACATGACAGGGCAGTGAAAGGAGGAAGACAAAGAATATGTGAGTGGAACAATAAAAAAAAAATTTACAAGTACAGCACAAAGTTAATTTTGCATTTTAACTGAAAACAGTTCAAATACCTGAAACAAACGTAATCCACTGGCATCAGACAGGAAACGTAAATGTCTATCCAGAAGAAACTCCACAGGGACCACAGAGCCTAAACCCAGCTTATCTACTAGAGGAGTGAAGGTCTGTGATGAATCACAAAAAAGAAAGGTTATAAGAAAGACTGAGCACGAACACAGGCCAACAACAGTTGTTTTCACACGCTATTTAAGTATCACAAAGAATAAAAAATTTCACTTCTCAACCTGCAACACCCAGTGCCTGAGTTTTTATGCAAATTATTACTCGTGTCTAGGCCAGTAATTCCTGTAAGTGTGGCATATTACAAGAAGGAATTACAGAAAATCAGCTCCACTTCTTCATAACTTAAAGCAGAATTGAAAACACCTTTTTGGTACCTGCAAAGCAGTGCCCTGTACGATCTCCAAGCCTTCTGCTTCACAGTGGAGTTGATGCAAACCTCTGAGCATAAGGAAGCTTTTAGTAAAATACTTACCAGTGCAGGCCACTGTGTCAGTGAGACTCGAGTCCCCTGAAGCACAATGGGATCATTTCGAGGTGCCCAAACCAATGATCCTTCCAGCAACAGAACTATAACTTCTTCAGCATGAACTTTCACCCAGGCATGTTGCTTCCAGTTACAGCCATCAAATTCCACAAAGATCTGATTTTTGAAAAAAGTAAATACAAAAATGAAGACTGCATTTCAGCTCTTTTTTCAGACACTGAATTGAAGACAACAGATTTCCTACAAATCCTATGGATAAAGAGACAGCAGCTTTAGTCAGAAAAAGGAGTATAAGTATTACAATGATAACACTGAGAACATCACATCTACATAGTTACCAAACACTACAAAAGAAACAGGAATCAAATTCACAGCAATTCCTAACCTATGAAAATTTATTTATCCCCAAACACATCACTGGCTCCAGATGCTGCATCTTCCCACACATATCAAAGACGTGAAAATTGTTCATCCCAAATACAGCTGATGAATCAATGCATGCCTCTTTTCACATCGGGACTTTACAGAGAATTTAGACACTCTTACTCGGCACCTCAACAGACAGCCTGTATCAGTATGGTTAACTGACATTCACAAAATTAAATCCTTTAGACAGGAAAGCTTGTGTTTGTAAAATCCACTAATCCGCTCCAAATCAGAAATATTTTGGATGGCATGAGATCATCCGGAAACAACTACTCACTAGGTTTTTGATTACCTTACTCATGAATGTGACAATATAAACCACATTACAACTCTAAATCACTGTTCTGAGCTACCATCCTCTTTTGTCCTATCACAAAGGACAAATGTTAAAGCTATATGAAATTACACAGCAAGAATGCTAAGAACAGGAACATGGGTTACAAGTGTCATTCCACAACCTAACAACGAGGACTATCATATGTTAAAACAGGCACATTACAATCTTGTATCTACAGAACTTAACATACTACATAAGTATAATCAAGTGTGTCAGATGAACAGGAAGAAATTCCTTATCAGTTAAGAAACACTTAAGCTGGACAGTCAAAACAGAGTTTTGTAATAATTACAAGATTACTGGGGGGGGAATACTACGAGAAACAGCCTGTAGTGAACTTCAAGACAGGTGTAGCGCATTTAAGAGGCTCACTAAATATTCTGAGAAATGCTGTGCATCCATCACATACAGAGCAGTAGCAATGTCACCTGTAAAATCCTAGCAGGTGTTACAGCAGGACCCCTCTCAATCATGTACCAAACATCTTGGGAGTCTGGGGAGCTGCTCACTGACTAGAAGCTAGCCAGCATTATTCCAGTTTACAAGAAAGGCACGAGGAAAGACCCAGGAACTACAGTCCTGTGAGTCTAACCTCAAATACCTGGAAAAATTATGAAAATCACACAGGGTGCTATTGAAAGGCACTTAAAATAAAATGTAATTATCAGGCACAGTTGATGTGGGTTCACAAAAGGCTTTCCTTTGTTTACCTAATTTAATCTCCTTCTACAAGACCAGTGGATGAAAGGAAGGTGGTGGATGATGTTTTTCTGGGTTTTAGTCAGGCTTTAGATGCTATCCCTCACAGAAGCCTTCTTGAAATATTGTCCAACTGTGACATAACTGGGTTCATGGTAGGTTAGGCGAAGAACTGGTTGCATGGCAGGGCTCAGCAGGCTATAGTAAATGGAGGTACATCTGGCCGGTGACCAGTCACCAGCAGTGCTTCTCCGGGCTCAATGCTAGGGCAACTGCTGTTCAACAATTTTAGCAATGAACTGGATGCAGGAGTTGAATGCACCATTAGCAGGTTTGCTAACAATACCAAACTGGCAGATGGTGCTGACTCTCTCAAGGGACAAGAGGCCTTCCAGAGGGGTGTAGATTGATTGGAGCATTGGGCAACCATCAACGGCACAGAATCTAACAAGAATAAATCCTGGATTCCGCAGCAGGGACAGAGTAATGCTGGACACAAGTATATACTGGGAGAGAAGTGGCTGGAGAGCAGCCATTCAGAAATGGATCTGAGGTGGTAGTGGACAGAGGAGCCAGCACTGTGCCTTGGTAGCCAAGCGGCAAACTGCATCCTGGGACACATCAAACGCAGCCTGACCAGCCAGTCAAGAGAGGGGATGGTTTCGTTGTATTTAGTGTTGGTGCGTCCTCACCTTGAGCACTGTGTGTAATTCTGCGCCCTGCCATTTGAAAAGGATGCAAAGGTCCTCCTTGCAGAGGAGGAAGGTCCTCCTTCCAGAGGAGGGCAACAAAGCTGGTGAGAGGGCTGGAAGGCATGTCCTTTGAGGAGTGGCTGAGAATTCTGAACTTATCTGCTTTGGAGAAAAGGAGGCTTAGGGGCAACCTCATCACTCTCTGCAGCTTCCTGAGGAGGGGACACGGAGAGGGAGGTGCTAAGGTCTTCTCCCCAGGGTTCAGTGATAGGACGCCTGGGAATGGCTCAATGCTGTTATCAGGAGAGGTTCAAACTTGACATGGGGAAGTATGTCTTCTTTACTGAGAGGGCGGTTAAACATTGTAACGGGCTTCCCAAAGAGGTGGTCAATGCTCCATGCCTGCCAGTGTTTAAGAGACATTTGGACAATGCCCTTAATAACGCGCTTCAATTTTTGGTCAGCCCTGAAGTGGTCAGGCGGTTAGGACTAGATGATTCTTGTAGGTCTGTTCCAACTGAAATATTCTATTCCATCACTTAAACTCAGAAAACAGACCTGAGTTTTCCCTTCTAAAGCTCCAGACTCACAAACTGTGTCAAACGAGAGAAAGACAAAGTTACCATATTAAGATCATCTCTTTCTCCTGCAAAACAGAAAATTCATGGCAAGTGTCGTTTACACACTTTGTTCAATATTCAGTTTTCTTCCACCTTTGTATAATCAACAAAAGCAATAGGGTCCTGCCAAACTTTCACTAACAACCACCAAAAGGCTGTGATTAATTCCAAGTCAATACTCAAGAGTATTTTCCTATACACAGACATGCGGAGCAGCTGTTCAAGACTCATGCAACATCACATATGATTCTGTCAGTACTGTTTCTAACAGATCACACAGCAACAGAACGGATGAAAGCCTCAATATAAACAGCTATGTTCTCAGTTTCTGTTGCAGAATCTGCAATGGAAATCACTCTGTGTACCGGCTGCGCAAGCAGCAACAGATGACTTGCACAGCACACTGAGTGTTTGTGCATATACCACTCGGTATTACTACAGAAAATAGCAATAGCATATTCATGAACTGATGCCAAATATGCTAAGACTCTATGAGGAAAAACCACTAAGGGAATCCTCAAAGACATGTCTAAAGCAAGGAACGGACAGACTTGAGAGTGAATAAATATATTTCGTTCTGATATTTAAAGTGGCAAACAGATTATTTTACCTTTGTTGAAAAGTCCAGAAGCTTTAAGCAAAGTGGCTGCTTTATAACAGAGAATTTCCTGAGGTTTTTCCCATCTTAATTTGAAAATTGCATAGTTTTGTGTCAAGAGCGCAACATCTGTATGCTAAAGCCCTGGCTACATCAGAACAAATTACCCTTCAAATGTGTCAATGGCCCTACAATTCATAGGGTCATATCTACCAACAATACCTTGTGGTGATGCTCCTAACTCTGCTCACAATCAGTTTAAACAATTCACTGATTGACAAGAACAGCAATGGTGGTTTGTTAATACAAATGCTTTTAAATAGTGATACTGATGAGAGCAATTAAGATATGCAATTAGAGCAGATACGTCTGTAACATTAAAAAAAAAAAATTATGCTGCTTAGACAAAAATGCACCTGCAGGATTTCTTAAGTTCTCCTACGGTGAAGAATGCCTTCCCTAAGCAATACCTAATTGCAAACAATAAACATTTTTACGTTTTGGTGGGTTGATTTAAAAGGAAAAAAAAAAACACCGAAAAGCCACCACACTGCAAAACCAGTTTTTTTCCCCCCAACACAAATGTATGCAACAGGATGCATACACATCCTTAATTCCCCTCCTCCCTACCCCCCCTTCTTTCTTGCCTATCCCAGTAAAAAGTTACACTAGAAAGCAGAGCTGTTGCTCTGCTTTATTTGATATACAAAGATAGCCTGAAATGTTTTTTTTACCAGAAGACACATTCTTGTCTAGCTACTACCCTAACATTCAGTCCTTAATACACTATAGAAAACTACAGTCTGGTTCAAACGCAATTTTTTTTTCCTTAAAGTTTTCCAACGTCAGTTCCACTATAAAGACAGCAACAATAGGAAGACTATACTGTAGATAGGACAGGTGTCTTGGTCTTTTTCATCACATAACACACAGGCTCTAAACATGATTTATATTAGAAAAAATGCTGCAGCTTATTGCAATAAAATTTGCACAAAGGTGTAATGTAAATGCCACCTATGAAAAACAGAGAATCTTTACATTTCAAGCTTTTATGTATTATAAAAAGCAGAAGATGGCAAAAAAATCCAAGTTCAAAAATATCCCTTAAAATGGTCTTAAATTTTACCTAGTTTTGAAAGGAAGGATGGTCCATCAGTTGCTAGAGAGTAGCCAGAGACTCAGGTTCAATTCCCTGCTTCATCAGAGGTTTCCTGTATGACCTTGATCAAGCCATTTAGTCTCACTGGCTGGGTTTCCCCATCTGTAAATTGGAATAATAGTACTTATGCCCAGAAAGGAGGCACTAGTAGGAATCTGTTGCAGACTACAGAGTAAAACTAGGTTAACGAGTTGGCCCATGACCTCTTATTCATAATGTAGAAAGAACTACATTGTCAAAAAGTGGGAATAGGAAAGAAGGGTGGCTAGATACTGAGATTTCAACTTGGAAAACACATCTGAGATCTCATGCATCTAGTATCACCATTAAAGGAGATACAAAAAATTAAACTACTGTAGTGTTCTAATAGTTTTCTAATGCAATCAAAGTATTTTGGAATCCATTAAGTGAGACAAAGATGATGTACACACTGGTGCTCAGAAAAAAGTTTACTGAAATATATATTGCACACACACACTAGATGTTCCACTGCAGCTGATTCTCAAAGCCAGGAAAATTAGAAAACAAACAAACAAACAAAAAAAACCAACACACCCCACAACCCAAAACTAAGGAGAAAAATCCTCCTCTGAAATCATTTACATAGACCCAGACGAAAAAAGTAGATTTCACCACCTAATCAAAAAAACACATATAATAGACAGAACAATTATGCTTAAATTTTGTTTCTGCTAAGACGCTACGTATTTAGTGAAGACACTAAATATATTTCTAAAATTAGAAAATACACGTAGTTTGTGTATTTCCTTGGCACTCTCCTATGCTTACAACATAATGATAATTAAGCAAAACAATCAAAACTGCTTTTGACAGGATCTAGGGTGGAAATCAGCTGCTAATAAATGGCCACACATACTTATCATAAGCATTTCTGCTTTGTGATTAAAGATAAGCACTGGCATCACATGAGTCAACACTTAACGTGGTGTAACCTACACCAGTACTTAATTTATTATAAAGATGAACATATTCACGAGATCAATGTGTTCAGATAACAGTAATTTATCTTCTGCAAGAGCTTAACCTACCTGCCTTCACACACTTTAGACTTCTAATAAAAAATAAAAAAAACAAACAAAGCATTTCAACTATTCCAACAGCTAAGGAGCCGGTTACAAAAAAAGGACAAAGAATCAATCTGATTACTAGCCTCCCTACACAGCCTCAGTAAGTCCTCTGCTAAAATTCTTAAGACCAGTCTGAGTCAGAACAACTGGAAACAGTAGAAGAAAGCAAACAAAAATGATCAAAGGTCTAGAAAATGCAGCTTCAGGAGTGGTCAAATACAGGAAGACTGAAAGGGGAATTAATAACACGTTCTTCATTAAAAGCCTGCCAAAAAGAGAATAAATAATCCTATTTGTTCTGTCCACTATAGAGATGAGACATTATTGGGATTAAGAATCAACTAGAAATACTTGGATAAGAAAAATTTTCTTGAATGATAAGTTGCAAGAACAGAAGCCATGAAGAGACTATACAGGGATGCTGTAAAGACCTCTCTATAGTTGAAATGGAAGAAAGAGGCTAGGGAAACATATCAGGAATGGCACTGGTAGAATTAGCTATGGTTTGATGCAACAGGATGGAATGACAACAAAAAGAGATGGAGGGGACAGACAGAATCATTACGGTTGGAAAGGACCCTCAAGATCATCTAGTCCAACTGACAGCCCTACACTACTCTTACCCCTAAATCATCCCCTGAAGAAACACATCTAGCCTCTTCTTAAAAACCTCCAGGGATGGCGACCCCACCACCTCTCTGGGCAGCCTATTCCAATGTCTCACCACTCTCTCAGTAAAGAAATTCTTCCTAATATCTAATCTAAACCTACCCTGGCTCAGCTTAAGCCCCTTCCCTCTAGTCCTGTCACTAGTCACAAGGGAGAAGAGGCCAACACCCGCCTCCCTAGAATGACCTTTCAAGTAGCTGAAGAGAGCGATAAGGTCTCCCCTCAGCCTCCTCTTCTCCAGGCTAAACAACCCCAGCTCCCTAAGCCTCTCCTCATAAGGCCTGTTCTCCAGACCCCTGACTAGCTTAGTTGCCCTTCTCTGCACCCTCTCTAGTA
>VWZX01007460.1:106707-437719 GCA_013399015.1 Galbula dea
CCTTTGAAACAATAGCCTTATTATTAAAGACTGAGGCAAAGAATTCATTAAGCACCTCAGCCTTATCTTTGTCCTTTGTCACTAACTTCCCTCGTGCATCTACTAAGGGACGGAAGGTTTCATATGGCCTCCTTTTGCTACTAATATATTTAAAAAAAACTTTTCTTATTATTCTTAACCTCAGAGGCCAGATTAATTTCTAACTGATCTTTGGATTTTTTAATACCCTCCCTGCAGAGCCTCACAACTGTTTTGTATTCCTCCTGGGTGGCCTGCCCCTTCTTCAAAAGTCTAGAAACTTTCCTTTTCTCCCTGAGTGCCAGCCAGAGCTCCCTGTTCAACCAGGCCGGTCTCCTGTGCTGCCTGCTTGCCTTACAGCACATGGGTACAGCCTGCTCTTGAGCCCTCAATACCTCATCCTTAAAAAGCGTCCAGCCTTCCTGGACTCCTACATCCCTCAATACTCTCTCCCACGGAATACTGGAAACCAAGCTACTAAACAAAGACGTGCCATTACTACTCAAGGGTGGTCACTTACACGAATAAGAGTAAAAAGCAACAGAATACAATACAACATGGTGAATCAAATCAATGTTAAACACCCTCCTGGAACGCTCTTTATACAATCAAGTTGTTATGGCCAATACAGAAATAACTAGTTGTAATGCCATTTCAAACAACTACTGAATCAACACAGCTTCCTAGAAGTTAAATCTCTCTTGGCTGGCATTACGATTATTACATCTGATATCTGAACAACAGGCCAACACCACAGTAACCTACGGCAAACTCTACAGTAGAAGTTAGATCTCAAAGTACCCAAATAGAGCAGTATCGGAAAAATATTTGTTTGCTCTATTCATTTGACACTATAATGATGACAAAATTTTCCTTTCTGTTGATTTTTGAGTTTTGGGAGTTTTGGTTTTGGTTGTTCAGGATTTTGCTTTTTCTTTGTTTCATTTGTGTGGGGTTTTTTGTTTGTTTGTTTGCTTTAGTTTGGGTTTTTGTTGTTGGTGGGTTTTTTCTTAACTTTAGTTTAACAAAGGAGCAAGAAGAAAAGTCTCAAGATTAATAAGTAACAGAATTATAGGAGGAATCAGGAACAACTGCAAAACAAGAACACTATAATTAAACCCTAATTATCCTAAACCCCCAGACAGTTCCAGACAGGACTCGATTTAACAGGCTGTTTAAGGGGGAGAAAAAAAAAAAAAAAGAAAAAAAAAAAAAAAAAAAAAAACCAAAAACCAACCAACCAACCCAAAAAAACCTCAAAAAACACAACAACAAAAAACAGAAAAAAACCACCACCCCCATCAAAAAACCCCCACCCAACAACAACAACAAAAACACCCCAAAACAACAAAACACCCCACTCCCCACCTTCACCCTACAAAACATAACATAGCAAAACTTGTAAAGAAAACTATTCCTGAAAACAGTGGTCTTCCATTACCTCTTTATGTGGCTCCAAAATGTATGTATTTAGATGAGTTGGGTTAAGTAGGTAGGAAAGAAAGAATGAAGAAGTGCCAAAACAAAGAGAATCTACAAGAGCGTAGACAGTGTCAGTGTCCCATGTCTTTCAGTATTACAGCATTCCAGCTTGAGCATCACTATTGACCCTAATGCTGGCACAAAGACAGAGGAAAAAGTAATGCAAACATCGCAGCTCAAAATCAGTGCTGGAAACTATCCACAAACCACAAAATGGAAGAGGAGCAAGTCTTCTCTTCAGAAAAGCCCTACCCAATTCTGTACCTGCTTCGGTTCACAAGCATTTTAGAGCACACTGTAACTGCCACATTCCTGCTGTAACAAAAATGAGCACCACTCAGAGCCCTGTACAATCAGACCTGTCAGCACCCCGTGACACGGAGGCAGTTCACCACCTTAACTACAGGTACGAACATGAGAGTAACCTAGTTTGGCCTCTATCCATGCTACCTCATCTTCGACGCTACTCAAAACTGCTGTACAATTTTGTCTACAACACAAGGTGAAGTGCAAGCAGGAGCCTGGAACTCCAAAGACTCTACTTAATACAATCCAGATGCAAAAGGCAGACAGAGGGTAGCCTCACTACTTCTGTCTCCTCCCCATGAGACCTGGCCACCGTGCAAACCAGACCATTAGTCAAAGCAAAGTAGCTGTCCAAAAACTAAAAATTTAAAGTCTTCAAGTAGCACTCTGATTTCTTCTCCTGATAAACAGCAAGCAACAAATAAGTGCATTAATAATTCTGAATGTGAAGAGTCTTTAAGATGTTACTTTCAAAACAGCACTCTAAGAAAATGATGGAGGTTCTCTATAGTCTATGTATTTGATCGTGTTTTAGAAATTTAGATGGGTAAAGCCCCCGAGATTGCAGAATCACATAATCTCCTGAGTTGGATGGACCCACAAGGATCATCAAGTCCAACTCCTGTTTATGCACAGGACAACCCCAAAGTCACACCCTGTGTCTAAGAGCAGCTTTGAAGAGGATCAAGTCACACTCTAGCAGCTTGCTGTTCCTGAAAGCACAGGACATTGCCTCACCACTGTCACTACACAGTTCCATTGTTTCCCTTTGAACAAGCTACCCCAACTGACTCCACAGTGCATACACTGAGGGAACATGCAGCCAAGAAACAAAGAACACACAAGGAATTGTTAATTCACTGCGATATTCCTCAGTGCTGTTTGCTTAAGGAGCCAATAAAGCCTCTCACACACTAGGTACTATATTGACTTAATAATGTCAGACCAAACTCTCCCACTGAAGTCTTCAACAAGCTTTTTCTTGAGACTGAGAACAAAAGTACTGGACTATTGTCTCTCCGACACGCTGCACTGCTTTTTTCCACTTTATGCAGTAGAACACAACACCTGTCAAGCAGCTGAACACTTCCAAATATAAGCCAATTGACAGTTTTGGTTTATGCCAAGCAAGAAAACAACCATGAGAGATATCTCTCTTGGATAAAAAGCGTTATTTCAAGTCAAATCGGGGATCTAACAGTAACCCTGTGGCTGCACAGTCAACATGAGCCTATCAAACCAATGAAATCAAAACCCACAATGCAGTGCACATCAGACACAGAACCACTTTATGTGAGCCACATCTCAAGCCAGTTACATAACATCCCTCACACTCTGAAATGAATCCAGTAATTGTGCTGTATTTTACACTAGGCAGAGCCAAGTATGCTAATCACTACGCTTTGCTTTGCAAGAGGAACTATATTTCAGAAAATGTTTGCATTCCTGCAGAAACTTCCTGCCATCGAAGACCTCCTTGCTGCACAGCCAAAGACAGACTGCTCTTTGAAGCAGCACCAGCCCATTTTGTACACTAAGAACTCCGTCACCACCCCCCAGGCCCACCCTTAAAAAGCGACATCTTCTCTCCTTAATAAAATTAAGAGTTATGAATTTTCGCTGCTATTAGTAACTTGAAAACCAATTGGAAATCTTTGAGCTATTGCAAAGTGCAAGTTTCATAAAATAAATTTGCTTTGGAAACACATTTTTGTCAAACACTGTGCTTTTTGTTGCCATTTCTTCTAAAAACACATCTTTAGCTGATGTCTGCCTGAATCCCAATCAAAGTATCATAAAAATTTACTTCAGTGAAATAAAAGTAAGACAATCCCTTTGGACTACTGTTTCTTTCTGCAGCTATTTGGACTGTAGAGGGGATTATATCTTCTGTTTCACAAAACAAACCACCTAGAAATTCAAGCAGACTTGTTTGTAAACCCAAGTATTCTACAACACAATTATCAGCAAGAAGAGGATGAGGATAACCAGTTCAGAACTCTGAAGGAAAAGCAACACCTTAAATTGCAGGTTTGACAGCCAGACTTTAAAAACAATTTAAGTCATGTAAAATTGGCAAGTGGCAAATACAACACCTGTATTTAGAAATAAGGATGACCGAATTTGACAACCGTTAGTCTATTAAGACAATATCAGTGGTTTGACAAATATTAGAGTAAGTTCCAGGCGAGAGCTGGGGGAGAGAGGCTAGAAAAAATAAACACAAATAAAGGAAGGCATTAAAAATGAAAGAAACTTTTAACTACATAGCTTAAACAAGATACGAACGACTCTTACTGCATCCAACCTGAACTTGAGTATCCAAAGCATTAAACAGCACTGCACTGTAAATGAAGGCTAGGATTCACAACTGTCTAAGAGGAATGGTAAAAGCACGATGAACGCTGTTAGTTTTAAAATCCTAAGTATTGGAGCAGTAGAATTATTACTGCAACATAATTAATGATGTCACTGATAAAGCTGGCAAAAAAAGTATCAAATTTCTTGTGATGCTTTGCTGGCCTCAAGTCTAATAGTATCTTATGCAAGATCAGAGAAGAAGCTGAGGATGTTTTGGAAGTTCTTACAATCACAGCCTCTGAAAATTTGCTATTCTGATTGCTAATTCTTGCTTGCCTCACTGCTTTTCTGTTGCTTTCCTACTATGGCATCTTCACTGAAAAAATATTGGTGCTATAGAAGCAGTACATCACATTTTTGCTGAGTTTTATAGACTAAGTTGGATAAAGCAAAACATTTATTTGAAGTTATTAGATGACAGACCACACAACTACAGTTAAAAGAAAACAAATCTCAAAGAAAAGCTTTACCTTGGAGCATGATGTCACATGCTGAACAATCCAAGAATAAGAAACCAAAGCCACTGCTCTTAAGTAGAAAATTACACTATTCTTTTGAAGAATGTCTAAGAAACTGTCAGACTCTCTCCAGAATCACTCATTGCAATGTAATTTAAGATACAAAACAACTCGAAAATGAACAAGGTTAACATCAAAAAAGCCATGAGTTTTTGGAGGAAATTCAAGAAGATGGCAAAAAGTCTGCTAAGCATGCAAAAAACGCAAACAAAAATTGACTGTACCAGAAAACATCCCCACCTTCTTTTGAATTTTGCAAATAGAGCATCACCACCTAGTGTAGGAGAGATACTAAAAAGGGACTCCCAAGAGCGAGTATTGGAAACAAGGCTGTCGCTGCCAGGCAGGAGTACCTCAGAAGAGCGTGATCAGTTAGTCGATGATAAAAAGAAAGATTTTTTTTTTCCCCAACTACAGGTGAGCTTGTAATAAGTACAGTTTCAAAATAAAACATACTTACAAACTAGAGAAGAAAACAAACGTGCCATTGATTTAAGAGTTGGATGCCTTAGAGCACAGAATCAAAGGGAGATAGCATAAAGTATTAGATGCAGACGCCCATGACTTCAAAGGAAAAGCATGAAGCCTTGTGCAAGTATCACAGAATGTTAGGAGTTGGAAGGGACCTCGAAAGATCATCTAGTCCAACCCCCCTACCACAGCAGGATTCCCTAGACCAGGTCACACAGAAGCGCATCCAGACGGGTTTTGAATGCTGGAGCCACAATGACAGTGACCTCAGGACAATAACTATGTTGAGGTAAAACTGAGTTTTGTTTTGGTTCTGTAATCACCAGTTGAAACTGGAAGCATTAAGACTACTTATAGAGCACTCTTACGCTATATAGAGAAGTTTCTGTATAGCCAACTGTATTTTATGGCCACATTAAAAAGCTATTCAACAACCAAACACAAATATGATACAAAAACTTTCATGACACTGGCTAAGACTTCTAGGAAATACATTTCTCCAAACATTTCTATAAGAGCATGATGTGGCTATACAAAAATATTTTTGAATCAGCCTGGAAGTTGATTAAAAGAGTGGGAGCTCTGTGAAAACCTCAAAACACATGATGGCAACATGGAGAAGTCAAAATATGTTGTCAGGTTAACAGGAATTATGTGCATGGGAAAACCCTAGAAATGTGAACAATCACAACACAGACTCTGAAGGAAAAAAAGAATGGTAAACCTAATAATCAACAAATTCAGTGAAAATCAAGAACAATATCAGACAGAAGAGAACAGCTACTCAGCACACAGAACTTATCTAAGGAACACGCATATAAATACTATACGCAGACAACTGGTTTTCTACAGAAGAAAAATTTAAAAAAATGAATGCCTTGTACCTCATGAAGCTAAAACTACAAAATAGATTTCCTGAAGCAGTTGCTCAGTTAAAACACTGGCCCACCATTTTAATCCGAAATATCTAGGCAATGGACTGCCATAAAAATACAGAGATGTAACACAGTAGTAAAGCAAGACAAAAAAACCAAATAACTTTGTCAGAATCACTTGCATTTCAAACAGAAATATATTGCTCTATATCCACAAGTTCACGTGTTTTCATGTCCTACAAATTATTTAGCCTTCCACCTGAAACCTGACTGAAAAAAGTACGCAACTGCTAGTATTGCACAGGAATTCCTGCAACAGGCAGTGCCTTACGGTCACACCTAAAAGCATAAACAAACAGAAGAAATCTTTGAAAATTACAGTATCTCCACCACAACCTGCGAAAACATCTTCGTATGGATATTACAGAAATGTGACTTTCTGCAACCATTTGAATGACAAAATGGATTCCCAACTGCCAAAATGCAGCTCCAAAATGTTACCAGTTATGGTGCTGAACGACCATTATTATAAAGGCATGATTTGGTCTTTTGGTCTTATTGGAAGTGTGACACAACACAACCGCCTTAGAGAAAACTGTATCAACAAATGTGTCAAGATGTGGACCCAAATTATATGCACTAGAATGCAGCTTGCTAAGTTTTACTCTCTTTGCACAGCTCTTACGGAGCCTACTGCTCTCTGTAGGCATTACTAAAAATGCAGCTAAATGGAATGACTATCTATTCACCAAACAGGTCATAAGACATACGGTTTCTACATTCCCAGCTTACGGCATTTTATTTGGTAAAAAGCAAGTCCTGTACCTACCATCAACACTGTCCACTCAAGAAAATAAACTTGCCAGAGCAAAATTATGTTGTTTTGACAATGACGGGGGGAAAAAAACCTACAGGTCTTGCCAAAATACATTTTATTTTTCTAGCCTTTTTATCCTTGTTTCTGTAGTTAGAACAGAAACTTCAACACTACAAAACAATATTCAAAAAGGTCAAAACAAATGATTTTGATGGAGTCTCTAAATCTCTTCTGCCTGTAATTAGAACACTCAACTTCTTCAAAGGCAAACAGTTCGACCTGTAAATGCAAACACTTACAAGAAGCTTCCTGCAGACTTTGCCAGTACACAGTAACTTTCCAGATGTCACTTGCATTAGCAACATCTGAATACTCCTATTACTTTAACTTGCAAGAAGACTACAATTTTTCGCACAGCTTATCTCAGTATAAATAAAACTTGTAGATGCAATGACCATTAAATATAAAGAAGATGGGTTAACTCCAGTAAGAGATTCCTTGAATATACCTTTTAAGCAGTAAGCCTGTGTAAGCAGCAGTTTTCCAAAGTCAAATAATCACAGTTCACTACATCTGAATCAGTGAATCTGAAATCTCTGATTCTGCCTCAACATACGTCACACACAAGGAAGACGAGACTGACCCTACAAATTTAATCCAATATTTACAAGCCAGCGAGCTCCACAGAGCATCCACTATCAGATAAAGAAAAACTTATTTTATAACCCTTCACTGATGCAAATATATAGCAGGCATGTGTGTGAGTTTACAGCTGAGCATCATTTCAGAAAACTCCCACGAAGCAGCCTTTTAGTGGAAGGCTTAACAATACTGACTCCTTCCACAGCTGCACAGGGACATCCACATCTGACCAGAGCAAGACTGGATAGGGCAGAGTCGGGGGACTATATGGACCTTTGACCTTGCCCAATACACCTGTTCTTTCATTGACACAGATATAAAATACTCAGACTGCTGTATTAAAGGCAACAATTCCCCATTTTAGAAGTTTACCTTCTCAATCTACAGCTTCCACATTTCTACACAGACTTCCCCAAACATCTTTAGTTTGTGCACGTCCGACAAGTTTAAAATGTATTGAAAATACTGCACACGTGCAGATCAGCAGAGCACATGTTCAACAGTGTGACACTTCATAAAATACCAGAAACACTGAACATTCAAAGTGGGCATTTCCATAATCTCCAGGAATAAAGCTGTTCGGCTGAAAGTCCTGCATATGTACAGTAATTGTTACCAGGTGTCAAGGAACTGTAACATGTACACAAGGTGTCTTGGTTAGCAGAAACATGGAAGACAGCAGGGCAAGAAGGTACCCAGTGGACCTTGCAAAGTGTTTAACCAAAGGTGTGCACGCTAATGAGCCCCTCCTGCACACTGCCACAAAAATTTTGTTTCTGTTACCTCTATGCAACTCATATTCTGGAGGAACAGCCCTTCACCTCCCAGTCCCATTACCAACCTCGCTAACATCTCTGCCAACAGCAGTCCTAACAATTCCTTCCACATCCACCATCTGCCCTGCCCCTTACTATTTGGTGAGCAAAACGCAGGGACATCAGAGGCAGCACAAGACTGAGAAGACTCATTAGCTTGAGTCTCCACCACATTCCTCATCTATAACTTGATAACCACTTCAGATCCCTCAAGATCTGCCAAGAATTCTGCAAGTCACAATGAGTTTCTTCTGCTGCAACTACACTGCCAAAGAAGCCAAGACTGTTTTTTTAAATAATCATATAAACTTGTATCTACATAATTTCAGTAGTACAAATGGTTATAGAATCCATCATAACCATATTGAGGCCTGAGAAAAACAACTGTTGGAGTCACAGAAGACACAGATCACTGTATGAATGCAACTTTTTCAGTGTGGATGTCTATCTTTTGCACATGGGAAGACAGAGGTTATGGGGGGGAAAAAAAACCCAAACCCAAGCAAACAAAAAGCCCAAAACCCACTCCACCCAAAAAAAACCCCAAAACCACCCACACCAACCAACCAACAACAAAAACCCACCCAAACGAACAAACAAAAAACAAACAACCCTCAGCCTTTGGCATAATATGTAGTCATAGGAATTTGTACAATAGGAATTGTAGGCCACCAGTGAAGTATCACAGAAAGTGGAGAAAACGTATATCCGCTACTTCTGCAGTCAACTCTCCTTTGAAGAACTGTATTCAACAAGCATTAAAGACACACCTAATGCTCTTATCAACATCCATTCAGCCTCATATTCTGCCTTCAACAGCAGCAACAGGAGATACTATTTAGGGAGCGAGAAATGCCTAGATCACTTTCTGCAGTCCATTCATACACTTTTTCAATATGCAAATGCATGCAAGTGTCTTGCTGACAGAAGAATGATCCAGAACATGATCATCTCCGCAGGACAGAAGGAAATGAAGACAAGCAATCTGGATATCCCCGCTACACATAACCCCAGCTTGTTGTGAACCTTTCCACCACTTTCTACAGAGTCCCAGTTTCAATTCCTTGCATGAAAACTCCTTTCCGTATCCACTGCAGTTTGAAAGCCTCTACAAACTCCCCACGCAGTCCCAATCAGAGAGAACTGAAATTGTGCAGCACATGTACGCATGCCCCAAATACCCTATCCCAAACAGATAGTAAATGCCCCCTTTCCCACATTCTTCTCTACTGCCAAGATGACAGTAGTATCCAAAAACTAACTGGGAGCATACAAATGCGAATCCAGTCTTGTAAGGTTCCAGCATCCCTCATCTACGCATGCAGTTTCCAGACAGGCAGATACTCCTTTTCAGTGTGACCTAGTTAGAAAAAATGATTGAAATACCCTGACATTTATGGTTTACTCAAACAGTTGTGATACTTCCAAAGCAAATTAAACTTACTCCACAGTTCTTATGAACAAGACACTTTAGATTACATGTTTTTGTTGAGCTGTATAATGTACATATCATGTACAAGTGAAAATGCCTTCAGAATACATTAAATTATATGTGCAGATTACTGTAGGAAACCCATAAAACCCCAAACATGTGAGACAATTTACTATCCATAAAAGGGGGAGGGAGGAACCCAACCATTTTTCTTACCATTGACAGTAAATACACTCTTTAGAGACAGCTGCATTATTGAAACTGTGCTAAGTGGAAGGTTATTGATAAAAGGAACTCTGGTGAGAGCCACAGTGCTGAACGAAGGTAATGAATTCACACACCAAAAAAACCCCCGCTCTTCCCATGCTATCAAGTACAACATTTATTTTTTATTTTGTCAGATTAGTCTAACAGATGTCATGTGGCTGGACAGCAATGACTGACCAGGAAACAAGTGACTACTTTTTATCAGACAGAGATTAAAAAAAAAAAAAAACAACAAACCAACAAACAAACAAAAAAGACAACACTCTACCAGTCCTTCCAACAAAACAGTAGTAAGACCAGGCATACCAAAAATTCACTTCATCACACTCATGTGGGATGGATGACTCTACAGTGCAAAAGCACTGATGGTAACACGTCAAACGCAAGCTCCTACAAGTGTGGCTCTCCAGAACAGGTCTTAGTTAGCCTCAATACATTTTCATGTTTCAGAGTCTCAAACACTTGTCCCATTTTCCTTTTCAAGAATCCTGTTCTGCATTTTTTCCCCATCCACAGCTCTCAAACAAACATAGGGTGTCAGGTCACCTGGGTCTGCAAAGCTAAAACCAGCATACTATTTCCTACCGATAGCCCTAGCTGCAATCCTAAAATAAGGCCAAAGAAAGCAGTATCACTGATCACTGTAAAAAGTCAAGGAAACTTTTAATAGTTGGAACTCTGCAAAGAAGCCCAAAGAACTTATCAACAACAATTTTTTTAAAATCTAATCATAAAAATAGCTACCATACTCTTCAGAAACACAGGACCTCATACTCCCCCCACCGTGGGTCACTTTAAGTCACAGTTCTCAGAAGCATGCCACCAGTTCTCCATAACGTGCTAACCATTACAACAAATAATTGCAGAACTGACACAAGCAAAGAGAAACAGCGCAGATATCTTTTAAAATCTCCACCCAAGCTTCATACTGAACTAAACAGAAATAAACCAAACAAATGCTAGAGTATTTAAAGACATTACAATATGGAGCACAAATTCCTACAGATGAAAACAAAGACTGGGACAGAATGAAACCGACAATCCCCACTCAAACTCACTCCTTCAAACAAGTGGCATCATTTAGGCTGATCAACATCTCGAGGGTGGGGAGGAAACAAAACCAAAACAAACCACCAACGACACATGCAGACATAGAAGCATAAAAAAGCAGAGACGTCTCAGAAGCATGTTTGTGTTCACACGTCAGTTACCGCTAAGCACCGCACCCGAGGCTGCTGGACCCTCTCCGCCCCGAAGACCCAAGCCGCGGCAGCTCGCAGGGCCGCTCCGCCACCGCGCTCGCCGCGGGCCAGNCCCCGGCTCCGGCCCCGGCGCCACCGCCTCGCCCTCGCCCGGCCCCGCCGCCAGCAACAGCAGGAGCCGCTTTCCCACGGGGGAGGCCGCCGCGTCCGCCATCCCCGACGGACAGGAGCCTCCGCTGCCGCCGGCCCGAGCCCACCGGTCGCCGTCGACGCCCCAAGACACGGAGCTACGGACTACCCCGCTCTGGGCCTCCGAGCGCCACCGCCCCCCACAATCCCGGCATGCACCTAGACTGCACAGTTCTTCCCCCTCCCCTTCCTCTGTCCCACAATGCCCCTCGCTGCGCACCGGAGGAGATAGGATCCGGAAGGAGGACGAGAGCTGGTCCATGGAGCGCAGGCATACAGTCGCGCAGCTAAGGGGCCGCCAGCACCGACAAGCCCCGCGGCTGGGCAGGAGAGCCGGTAGCCGGGAGGAGCTGGAGCAGAAGGCCGCAAGAAGGCACGGCCTTTCAGTAACGCCAAGTTCTGACATTATCACGCAAATTAAAGGAATTTTTAACTTAAATTTGGAGGTAAACACACACAAAATCCAGGACAGTAACATCTTGAGATACGGGATCCGAGTTGCAGCTTTGGAGCGAAGGCTGCTGGCCCTACAGCAGCGCGTCACGGGTCTCAGGGCTTTGCCTCTCGATGGATTTGGAAAAGGCATTTATTTAGGGGGTGATTCCGATACAAAAGCATTACGTTAATGGGGTGTGGCTGTCATGACTGGCTGATATATTTGAAAAGTTCCGTGTAGAATAGTGCAATTCCCTAAACCTGCTCCTTTTCAACGTGCTTAAAGTACTTCAGAATCCTGCAGATAAATGACATGCAGCATCTCTTCCTACTTGAGCAGTAAAGACACGGTAGCACTGATAGAAACTGAAATGAGAAGCAGATACTATACTCCATACCAGAATAAGGACATTCTTCTGGAAATAAGTTGTTTTCCTCTTGTAAATGTACCATTTCCTCATTCTGGGAGAGTCACGTTTGACACTGCCTTAGCAGCAGCAAAGGCAACTTCCCTGCTTTTGCTTTTATTTATTTTGCTTTTATTACAAAACGATTGTGCCAGGCTGGATGACATTTCATCTTTGTTATTTTGTGGTTCAAGAGATGCAATTTACTGTACTGGGAAATGGGTAAGGCAATGCCCAATAGCAGTTTGTACAAGATGCCTGTCCTTGGAAGTGTATTTCATCCCATTATCTGTACCCTGTGGTGTGAATTTAGTCTTGATGTGACATGCAGATAGAATATTACTTAGACATGTATATTCAAACTACACACTTAATAGGCTGCAAAACCAGTTACCACAGTTTCAACTTGTAAGAAGCCACGTAAGTATGCATGAGGCTACAGCCAAAGCTGTCCCTTAACTACTAAAGATGGCTTCTTCTCCAGTCTGGCACCTTCACAGCCTTGACTG
This sequence comes from Galbula dea, assembly GCA_013399015.1. NCBI lineage: Eukaryota > Metazoa > Chordata > Aves > Piciformes > Galbulidae > Galbula > Galbula dea. The sequence goes on from VWZX01007460.1 coordinate 119,454, forward strand.
ATGGTCAGTGCTCCAGGATCCGAAGTAATTTGCCAGAGCTGCTGATCCAGGGAATGACTGTGTGAAAGATCCAACTTTTCCCACTTGAGAAAAGCATGACAGATGCAGACATTCACCTCCACAGGTTTTCAACCCTCCCCTTCAATATTAGTATCTAAGGCCACCCCTTCCATAGACAGCAGCCATGTTCTTCGGAGAACTTTATTAAAATATATCCAAGAAGTAATGAAACATTTTCTAATGAGTCAGGAGAGAATTGGGGTGAGAAAAACATCTGCACAGAGGACAGTACTGTTCAATTTTTCTTTACATGCTTTATTTCAATGTTTCACAGTTTAGTCATTGTCTACAAAAATATATTTCTGAAACTCTTGAGTCCTCTATAAAAAAGCTGGTCAGCAGCAGTGACCCTGACAAATAGAATGTACCTTGGGACAGTGTGAGCACCTCCTGTAAGCAGTTTAGTGCAAGCTAGGGCACTTCTGTCTCATCCTGGGAAACTTCTGTTCTTTGGGATTAAAGCTCTGCGCTAGTTCTGAAGGAAGGCATTCAAAATAATAAAATAAAATAAATCCTTCCATTTCTGTATACTGCACTAAGCTTAGGAGGGGAGGTGCAAGTCAGTGTATCACCCAGAAGAGTGCTAACAAAGGACTTGGCACTGGGGATGGAGAAGACCACAGGGTAACTTTAGTATTGATAAATTTTTCATTAAGCTATCTCTTCAGAACAGCCTTTGTCTGGTGATAATAGGTTCAATCGATAAGCAGAGGTACAAATGGCATACAAGCAGAGTAATCCTATAAGCACAGAGTCCTTCCTGATGTCACGGTAAGGGTTCTGTTTGGTTTTACCCCCACATTTTCAGTGGTGGCTTTAATCAAGGGGAAAATTGCCTTCAGATCTAATCACAAGCCTACCTGGTGTTGGGTAGAACAGAGCCACTATTAATGCTGTCAGCTTCAACTCCTTAGTACCCATAACTGGAATTATTTCTTGTGACATAAAGTATTTAATTCCTACAGTTACTAGTCACCAGTATATCTAGGCACCGAAAATAAGAATTGAGAAACTCAAGCGTCCCCCAAATGAGATCTTTCCACTGTTCCTCTGCTCAGTTATTTGACTTGTCTATAGAAATACTTGCAGTTAGGAAGAGAAAAAAAAATTTGCTGCCTCTTTTAAAAAAAATAAATCTTATCTTGCATTGTGCTCTAGAAGAGATAAGGTCAATGTACTCTGATCCTCTGTATTAACAAAGCTTATAACAAGACACCCCTTACCACAAAATAATCTCAGACCTGAATCTCTAAGCAGAGCAGGAAACTCGGCAGCAAATAAGAATAATCATTGACAGACCGCTTCCCTAATGTGGTAACAGACAGAGATGAGCTCTCGGTCCCTGAAAACTCTTCCCCATCTGCCTGTCAGAAGAACAGCTTTCCGAGCTAGTAGTTTGTGAAATTGAGATTTCCTACAGATTAGAAAAGTCAGGAAAGTGCTCCTGGTTATTTTAGGTACAGCTGCAATCAAAGTGCTTCTAAGTTCCAGGCTTTTGTTCAGGAAAAGTTCTCCTGTAGCTTGTGCCTACCACCAGTCCCAGTCTGATCTGCTAAACCTGAGCAGCTAAGGAGGTATATGAATTTTAAGTAGAATCAGCATCATCCATGAGAACAGAGAAGCTAAGAACCTTCACCAAGACAAATACCTGGTCAAAAAAAGACACTCAGCACTAGAGAACTAATATCTCACTAATGCTAAACCAAGTGTAAAATCTGTAAGAGAACACTAAAGTTTACTTTTTGCCTGTTTTCCTTTTCTTGAATTGCTGGGGGGAGTGAAGGGAGGCAGAGGAGAGAGGAATACATCACTTCACTGGTTTAGTAGTAAGCCATTATATCAAGGCAGTACTGGAGAAAAAATGAAAACCAGGAGAAAAATCTGAAAACAGTATGACTCCGAAATATTTACTCAGCTTCCCAAAATGTAAATGGCCTAAACAGAGGTTTTTGTCCACACCTCAATGTGTGTGTTTCCAGCCTGCTCTCTGCTGTTCAGCTTCCAGTCACACATACAACAGAGGGAAGAATCAAGGGCGGCAGATAAACCCACACATAAGGTATGCCTCCCATATAGCACCTACTCACACAAGGTGAACAGAGCAATCAGGAACTGTAACATCTTGTGCATGGAAAGGCTGTAACTGAAGTGTAACACGATAAAATTAAAGATTTAGAACTAAGGAAAATCTCCTGTGGAACCTGCTTTGCTGAAGACTCCAGAACCACTCAAAGAATTGATTCATATTCTGTCATTCGGGAAATGGGAAATTACTTGAGAGGAACAATCTTGCCTTGGCTTCAGGTGAGAAACTATGAGTGTTCTTTCTCCTTTAGTATCACAAAGGTTATTCATGTAAAAAAACAAGTATTGCCCTGCCCACTATTGGAGATGCAGTATATGGTAGCAGAGCTGAAGTAATTTGGTCAACTGTCAAAAGCTGCCTTCTCCGTCAGCACAGAGACAAGTAGTATATTACATGTAGTTGATGCAGTCATGCAGGAAAAAAATTACTGTGGCACAACGCTTAGAATTCTAACATGTTCAAAACTTTGCAGATAAACACCACCACTAGACTGTGAGGTACATGTGTCTGAGGAATCAACAACTGCAGCTGCAAGTTATTGCTATTTACTGCCTCCCAGTGCAAGTTTTTCCCCATTTATGCATATTTTTGCCTTCTCTAAGTTACACAGACTCCAGGGTGAACTATTCTGAAGCCTCACAAACACAGTGGCTACTAGAACACATTTGATGACATTTTAATCCCTTCTGAATTATTTACGAAGGTGGCTCTGAGACTGTTACTTTTACCTTCAGGCCTAATACTGCATAGACGAAACTTTGTATGGCCAAGAACTAGCAATACCTGCACTGTATCTGTTCTCAGAGGAAACTGATTAAAACAAGCAAAGTAAGACAAAGAGCTGAGCCTGGGCTGCATCCTACCAAGGGCATAATAAACACAAAAGTCGCAACTTATCCAATCCACTAATATTTTTCTAATATTCCCCGTGGCTACACTTAAAGAGGTTCAGTCAAATTCATTTTAAGCTGCAAGTCACAACTGAAAAGTATGCACTGAAGTCTGTTGGTAGGAACACTGAGGACCATCCCTATCAGGCAGCTCCACTTCTGTTTTCCAGTGCACAAGGGCAGTTCCCTGTCACAGATGACCAAGGCAGATATATGGGAAAACTCGTTTGTTAAACCAAGTATTTCCGAGGGGAGGCAAGGTCACTGCTGCCCTGCCCTGGAGAAGGAGAAAGATTTGACAGATTAAAACTAAAGGGTTACAAAAACAAAAAAAAAAAAAGCAAGAGCTACAGTTTGCCAGTAATGAAATGCATTCTCCTGTCCTGTACGAACAGGCAACAGTCTCTGTAGGGTGTTAAAGCAGGTCCTAGGAGGAGATACCCTCCTATTCCTTTCTGCTGCCAGAGATGAGAGAAAGATGTGCTATTGGTCAGCAGGAATCTCTCTGTCTGCATCCAGTTTGCTCATCTCTCCTGGGGAAGGGGTACGTGGTGCAGAGTGAGAAATAGGAGGGATCCCATGAGCTGCAATCCCTTCCACTACCGGTGGTTCTGGTAGCCCAGGGGTGGCTACTCCCACTACTGGAGGAAACCTAAAACCACCAGAAACACAGAAATTACAAGCTTGTCCAACAGAATTATGCAAGAGGAAAGAGCCGTGCCCTTAGGCACCGGCTGAAAACAAATTCCTTTTTCTAACAGAAATGCTCTGAGATAGAACACAGGGAAGTCTCCAGACCCAAAAAGTAGCAGTTATATGCCAATACCAAATGACACCTGTTCTTAGACACACACAAGACTGTTTCAGGGCACATACCAAGCATCTGGAAAACAGGTAAAAATTCATCTCCAGTAGAAAATAATGTGGGGCTCCACATGAAGGTACCCTGAAGGGCTGGAAATTCCCTCCCAATCAGCAGGAGGAGTGCAAGATGAGTTATCCTTCACTGGGCTCCAAGACAGAAAAAGTAAGGAGCTGAACCAATAGAATAGCTAGATGTGTAAGATGAAAAACAGGACAGTGACACTCATGAATTGCTTATGAACTATTCTTCCATTACTTCCACTCTGCCTCGCTGCGCCTTCTCCATAAACATATTTGAAGCTCTGTAGATCTCTCAGAGAAAGGAAAAAAAATATATCTCCTACTTTGCAGATGGGAGAAAAACAGAAGGGAAGCAACCTCCTCACAATCACTCAGAGGTCTCAGAGACAAACTGAAATATTTAAGCCACTGCCCAAATCCACTGGACCTTGTCTCTTTATTGGAATCTGATCATCGTTAAGGTCTCTTCCAACTCAAACCATTCTGTGATTCTTATAGTCCATACCTGGGCTACACGTAAGAACTGCTTTCTTTAGACAGCCCTAATGATATGCACAACTTGTAAATGTGAAGATCCAGACCTCTTTTCAAGCACAGGCTTTCTTATATCAAGAGGTCTCTTGCGCAGGTCTTCTAAGGATTTGGAAAAATTAACCAGTATGCAGCTGGAACTAAATATGAGCAAGTAAATGTTAAATCCTAGTACAGTTTCAGAAGCGCTGCTGTTAAGTTTCTGGAAGGAGATAGTATACAGAGCATATGCAACAGAAACATATCTGCTTGCAGGTACAAGCAGTTCTCAAACTCGAAGATTTGAGTTTGAGATGTTGGCGTTCTTCAGTAGGAACATTAGCTTGAAAGCAGTAACTTGGACAACCTACGTATCTCACCTGTAAGCTGCAGCTCCATTGAGTTCTGGGTGAACAGTTGCAGGATCAATACCGGACCACTGAGCTGCTAACAGCAGGTACTCCTTATTAACACAGTTCCTCAAAGCATCAGGTATGTGACCTTCAAGAACACCAAGAATTACAAAAACCAGAACACAAGTAGAAGATGCTTGTTCCCTTAAGCATTTACAAAGGCAAGTAAAAACAAAATCTGCAACATCTTTTCTATCTACCTCCACAGGGTAACACTGGGCAGGAAACACCCTCCTTGGAACTAGTCTCTAGAGGAGACAAGAAACTGATTCTTCCTTCCTACTTCTGTGATCTTGTGGAAATGATTGGCTACAGACTGCAACTGCCAAGCCTCACTTTCCCCAAGAGACAATACTACATACTACCCAGAAAAAAGGTGTACAGGGTAATCGTTAAAGGAATTACTGCAAAGGATTTAGTACAAGGCTCTCCCAGGGAGGGAAAGTGCCACTCCAGCTTTAGTTACAAGATTCTCAGAAGGCAAAAAGGCAACTATCCATTTACACTCCAGCTCTAGAAATGAGTTACCGAGTCTAAGCTTTCGGAGGAATCAGCATAATCCTTGCAGTGAACTAACAAAAAGAATACTAATTCAGCAGCAGCTGTAGAGCACAGTCTTCTTCATTACCTGTAATAGCTCTGCGGATCTCTTTAGCTGCATCTTCTCTGGATTCAATGGAAGCCTGCTCACTGTACCAGGCAGTGTGAGGGGTGCAGATCACATTGGGCGCATCTTTTAAGGGCCCCTGAGCAAAGCTGGAGGTCGGTGGGGGAAAAAAGAAAAAAAAATAGTGATAACCTCACCTGTCCTCTCAGGTATCACTGTAACTCAAATAACAAAAAAAAGGAAAGACTCATCCAGCGTAGGCGAGTCACAGGATAGCAGCAGGCGTGCAGGGGCAACATTACCTGAAAGGCTCAGACTCATGCACATCCAGCGCTGTTCCTCTGATTCTCCCCTCTTTCAAGGCTTGAGCTAAGGCTTTCTCATCTACCAGCCCTCCCCGGGCTGTGTTCACTAAGAAGCAGCCCTGGCGCATCTGGAAGAAGAAAAATATTAAGTGGGTTGAGAACGAGACTTTTCATGGAACCTAAGTGAATCTTGGGAAGTCTACTGGAAATGAGCAGGACCCTGCTGAGGCCTGGACAACTAGGAGTGCTCTCACTGCAAAGCTAACCACAGGGGAAATGCCTGCAAGCAATGCTTGAGAAATTTTGCTTTAAAAATGAATAAACAATACCAAGAGACAACAAGGGCAAAAGTGGAACTCTCAAGTTCTGCACTCCATATTCATCCTACTACGTTGAAAAAGAATGAGGATATGAATCAGGTACCCAACTACACAAAACTGGACTACAACATTGTTCTCTCATGAAAGCACTAAAAACCATTCATAGACTACTGGAGTAGAGCCCGAGACTGACTTTGCAGTGGGCTTGGACAGAGAGGCTTTGGCAGAATTGTGTAAAGAAACTTACACAGTCCCAGCCACAGCACATCTGTCTCTAACCAGTACAGTCAATTATACATTTTAAAGGTAATTTGAAATTATTGAATCATCTACAATATTCTTTGGTCATGAAATTACTTGGCAAAAAGAGCCAGTCCTTCTTTTAAGAGGAAATTTTACACAGCACAAAGTACAGGCACCCGGATCCACACGCTCCAAGCCTCCAAAGGCAGCAGGAGACACGCAACAGAGGCAGCAGGATTCACACACTCTCAGCCTCTGTGAAAGCAGCAGTTTCTGTTTGCATTCATTTCCACAGTGCTCTGTGGGGGAAACCAAGCTCCTGCTGCACCTGTTTAATAGTGAAGTCATTGATGAGGTGATGGTTATGTTCATTCAGGCTGCAGTGCAATGTGATGCAATCGCTGTGCATTAGTAGATCCTGCAGGGTTCCTACTCGTTGTAAACCCAAGGATCGCTCCACTCCATCCGGCAGATAGGGATCATAGAAAATCACGTTGAAGCCAAAGGACTTGGCTCGCAGAGCCACTGCCTGTCCAACTCGGCCTTCACAAAAGAAAACCCACAATCATCAAGGAAAGGTAAAACAAACTTTAAAGACAAGATACTGGGGTAGTCTGGGAGCCTACACTGGAGTTTACTGCCAGGGACCAAGGTATTGCAGCCCTGGAAATCCCTAGGACTGCCATAGGGATCCAGAGGTTATCCAGGGACGATCCCATGTGGCTAATTCTAGTCCTTCCCCATGCAATAGCCAGACCTTAGCCTAGAAGGAGCTCTGTTTTTCAAACAAAATTTGGACCCTGATTCAGTGGCAGTAACAATTTGATTACAAGAACTTGGAGAAAGAGTTGGTAGCTTTCGGGTGGCTTTGTAACTGATACAGGAAACAGTCACTGAGATGAGCTGTCTGAATGTTCCATTTCTTCTAGCCATCTGAATATGGAAAAAAATCCCCACACCCATGCCATATACCCAACTCTTGAAGATATCCAGCATCACAGAACAGGGCACTAGCATCCCTTATGAGTCAGTGTGTTTCACAATGAACACCTGTAAAATTACCACTTTTTTCAGCCTGTGACTCTTAGTTCCCAAAAACGTTTCACTGTTCACTTTTCATTCTAACAATTCCCATCACTTACCCAGTCCAATGATGCCCAAAGTCTCCCCACGGATACGCACAGCACCTCCAGCTACCTCTCGAATCTGCTCTACACTTGAAGCTCGATTCCCTTCCCGCACAGCCTGATGTAGCCAAGTAACACGGCGATAAAGGTTCAAGATGTGGCAGAGGGTGGAATCAGCAGTCTCCTCTACTGAGGAGGAAGGGATGTTGCAAACTGCAATGCCTACAAAGTCATAGAGGTCATATAAGATTTTAAGCATCACAACATTAAACCAACATAGAGCTCTTCAGGCATAAGTGCTGAAAAATAATTCAGGGCTCCAGAACTACTGCCAAGAAACACAGGATTCATTTCAGAAGCTCGATCTATAGCAACAGGAAATACCATTCCTTTATTGTAAGCATCTCTTTGATTGACACACTCTGGGGAGAAGGGAGGAAATAAAAACAAAAAATGCATCAAAAACAAAACAAACCACACCAAAAAAAAAACCAGGCTGAGATGAGGTCATAAAAGTGATGCAAGAAACTGTTTTTAGAAGATCTGCATCCAAAAAGATGCACTCATTCCGAAGATACACCTGACAGATTAACTGGCTGACTGCAGAAAAGCTAAGATAGATGGTTTAGCTCTTTCATGCCTCACAGTCCACATACTCACTGCAAGCACCAGCTTCCCCAGGAGCAACACTAACTAACTAAACCCATTAAATACAGAGAGAAGCCACAGGAGTCTCTCTAAATCCATCTGAAGTTACACTTCAGAAGTAACACCACGTAACACTCCTACTCTAGAATAACAAGGAGCCACAAGAGACCATAAACCCCATGAATAGAACTACCAGGTAAATTAGTAATACAAACAGAGCGGAAGTCCTGGAAAGACAAATTAGTGTCAGGAAAGGGAAAGATGGAATACTGTAGCAAAACCTGCTCATTCCTGAACAGTCTATTAAAGAAATTTAAAAAATAAAACAGGGGGAGGGGGGAGGCTGTCAACATACCACTTCTCTGCTGCTATCCCTCATACAACAAACCAGACAAGAAATAAACGTAACTAGAAGAAAAAAAGTGTCCCTTCCTAAACATAACCCTAGCCACCAGCCAAACGAAGGAAATTCCTCCTCGCCTAAAGTTCACCACCTATCTAAAAACTAGGAATAAAATATAGGCAACGGTTGAAGGCACATACAATTCAGCAATGCAGCACTCTTTTTTAAGCTGATTACAGAGAAGACAGGGAAACCTAAATTATTTTAATCTCACTGGTTACCATCTCATTCAACTTCAGACAAGCCACATGCATTCATCTCTTACACAGCCAGAAAAAGTTTTGTTTACACACAGTATTATGGCTAAATTAAGAAAACACAAACACACAGAGCAGCTCTTTGGTCTGAGACGAAGATTCAGAACACATAAGGAACAGTAACTTACCTCAGAACAAATTAAAGGGCCTGGCTAAGCATGAAAATAACCATTATTTGTCCACGAAAAAGCAAATCTGGCCATATACAAGAGTCATCGTACTACCACTCCAAAGCAAAAGTGGCAGTCTGATGGCGAAAGAACTCTGACCCATGTCTCCTTGGGTTAATGAGTGTGGAGTTGCGGGGGGGAAGGAAAGCTCTGAATTCAAATTAATCAAAGATACGGGTGATGACTTTAAGAAGAGAACCCTGAGAGTAGGTTAGGTTCCAAACTCAGCCCAAAAACGTAATGGCTGGATAAAAGCCAAAGACCTTGCCAGGAACTCTTGAAACTATTTGGTTGAATCAGAGGAGAAGACTCTTTAGACCCAGTCCAAGCACTAGACCAATATGCACTCTTCATGTATGTGTAGTTCATCTGTTCCTACAGATCTGGAAATTGTAATGCCTATTTCAATTTTGTATACAAACACTTGCATTTGATTTAAGCTTGATCTGATCTGCATTACATTAAGAAAGGTTTCAAATCACTGACACAAACCTAAAAAAGAAGAGGCAGTGTACTTAGATGATCCACCTCACCTAGGAGACTGCAAAGTTCAGAAGTCTCACTGCCAACACATTTAATAAATAGCAGCTTTTTGTCACCTGATCCAGAGAATCTTCAAATGTCTAGTGCTCTAAAGGGATCAACAACATACGGTTGAGTCAGAATCAACCTGCATATAAAAAATAAGCAGGAAAACTCACTTATTAAGCATTTACAGTGAGTTTATCCTGCATCAGCATTTGCAGGCTGCTTTCAGACATCGGTTTGCCCAATTCTTTCCCCACAAATAACACCAAAAGTTACCCAGACACCATTAATTCAGGCTTCTGAATCCCAAACAACAGCAACAATGCTGATATCTACAGCAAAGCAGTCTACGAATCTTTATTTCAAGCCACCTACCACTTCTGATATTGGTCAGCTTCCTAAAGATGCTGGATACTAAATAGCTCCAAACCTTTTTATGTAAAAGGTTTTAAATGCACTTAGCTATAAAACAGAAACACATGTGCAATGTTCCACTTCACATTCACTTCTGATCACAACAGAGCTCTAATGGCATCACCATACCTAATTCTGCAGCAGATTTGATGTCAACATTGTCATAGCCACTGCCAATACGCACAATGACCCTGAGGGCTTTGAATTTCTCCAGATCCTGACGAGAAAGGGTAATGGTGTGATACATCAGAGCTCCTACTGCCTCATTCAGCACCTACAACAAAAAACAATCCAAATCGTTCTCTGCTTTGACTACACTGAGGCAGAGCTCTATGTCTGAATGCTTGCACGTTTTCTTGCCCACCTTTTCATGGATTTCCTGAGTTGACTGAGCATCACAAAATGCCACTGTAGCAACATCCTTCAAGATGGGCATCTCCACAGTGCAATCTCGTCCATCCAGGAGAGCAACCAGTGGCCGTGCTGGCATTGGGCCATTCACAATAGGAGGACGTATGCCTATTAAGAAAGTCAGCATGAGTGATTCACACAAAAGACAAGAATTTGCTAGTTCGACAAGTCACTAGTTCTGTTAAAAGTTCTACAGGATTTAGGAAGGCATTAGTCAAAGCAAAATAAATAAATAGGAACAAATACAGAGAAATGAAGCTAGGGAAAAAACCCTCTGCTACCACTAGATGCAAAACATTTTTTACCAATAACAGGGTGGTAGAAGCAGACCATCTTACTCTAGGCTCCTGAAGCTAGTTATAAAGACATTTCAGGCCCACTCTCCATTAACCGGCTCTCCTCCCACCTCAGCACGTCAGGGTACTAAGTCTACTCCCGAAGCGAACAGAGGAGCTCGTATGTCAACGGCGCCTCTGACAGCCACCTCCTTTCAGGAGGACGAGGCACCGACGCCCTCCAGCACTGGGGCCGCAGGCAGAGTGCTGCAGAAGCGCTGGCAGCAAGCCCACCCCCACGGAGCGGGACCCGGAGGAGCTGCCGACAGGTCCGTTCGACACCTCGGCGCGGCGGGCAGAGCCGCGGCCGGGCCGGGGCCGCGCACAGAAGAGTACTGCCGCAACTGCCACCGGGCCGCTGCCGGGCGAGTCCCCACACGGCCCCGGGCTGCCCGCCCCTCCTCACCTTCGCAGATCCGGTCCAGCCGCTGCCGCTTCACTTTGTGCCGGTCCATGGGCCGCGCCGGGCCGCGCCGGCCCACAACGCTGCAGAGGGACACTGGTCACTGGCTGCCGCCGGGAGGAAGCGGAAGGGCCTGGCCGCTGTCCCGTGCCGACCGGACCAGCCGCCACAGAGCAGCTCGGGGCACCGCTCACTTCCGCTTCCGGCCCGCGCCGCCTCCGCGACCAGACCCACAAACCTCCGCAGTGTAAGCGGCGAGCGAGGCCCCGCGGTTCCCCGCCGGCACGACTCGGCACGGAGCAGGGACGAGCGGGCACCACCCGCTGCTCCGGGGCCTCTCGATCTTCCGCGGGCCGCCGGGCCCTATTTCTCCTCGGTCATAGCTGGTTCGGGACCGTCTGGGTCTTGCGGGAGCGGCGAGCGCCTGCGGGCCGGGAACCAGCGCGGCGGCCTGCCCGAGTACGCGTCCGGCCGGGAGGCGCCGTTCTCCCGAGGGCAGCCGAGCAGCGAGGGAGCGCGGAGCATGCTCGAGCACGGCGGCCGGGCGGGACCTGCGCGGCCTCCGCCCGCGGGGTGGGGCTGCGCGACTTCAGGGGCCCCCTCAGAAGGCCAGGGCTCCCGGCCAGCGCTTCAGGGTGCGCTGGAGCGGGGCGGGAACTGATGCAGCAGAGGTGGTTCTCCGAGCCGCGGATGCTGGAGAAATTGATCGCGGTGGTCTTCAACCGCAAAGATCCTTACATACAACCACAACGCTCTCAGAAGAGGGAGAAACTACATGGCTTCTTGTTCCTTCCTTCAGAAGGTGGCACCCAGCAAAGCTGGAAGCGTGGCACGCATGGCACCCAGCTTGCTCTGTGTTGGGGGCAACTTTTTCTCTCCCTTTGTTGTGGTTTTAGAAGCAGAAGACCAAGTCTTTCACCTGAAAAGACAGAAAGTGCAGCTAGATTTCCCAGTTGCTTCTGCCCCTTTAGCCCTCTAGCACCTCATGTGGATCATCTCGTATGGGGGCGCTATCTCAGCACACGAACTCTTTTGGAAGAGCAAGAATGAAAAGCAACAATAAGAGCAGCAGTGCAGCCTGTAAAGATCCAGGATGTGTCCAATCCTCAGAAACTGGTATCAGACAGGGAACTCCCAGCATAGACCCAGGCTAAAGAAAGGGACTGTTTGTTACTGCCTTGTTGCACTGTCAGCCTATCCAAAGTTGGGAACACAGGCTTTTGGGACCTGGCTTGCCTCTGCCTCTGCAATACGCCTTATAAAGGGAAACTGAAGTCTCCACAGTAAAACAGGCCTCAGCAGATGTTGGACACCCAAATTTGTTATTCGGAGAGCAGTGTCTTGGCTGCAAGGAGCTGACTAGGAAGGGTGATTCCAAAAGTTTGTGTTGCCTGGAAGGTAGATCCTGGCTATTGAGTTCTGCTTTGATTGCCACGTTTTCATTATCCTCTCCAGGAACTCTGCATTCCACCTGCTAATATCCTGCACTTACCTTGTCAGTGAGTACATCATGCTGACTGCCTTTCCTGGAGAGAGGTTTGACCCCAAATGTGTGCTGACTGACATCACACTGCAACTCCCTTAGCTAGTCACCACAATCACTCATGCTTCATGCACAAACGAGCTGCACAGTGTCATGAAGCAGGCTAGTTTTCTAGCTCACCAGTTTCCCCACCAGCAGTCTCCATTACTATTGTTACCCAAAGCCCACAGAGAGCTGGAACTGGTTATTTCTAGACATGGGTCCCAGAATCTGTCTTTGCACAGATTGTCCTAAACAGAGACAGTTTCCTTCTGAACAAGCAAGAAATGATGTGAGACAGGTGGGGCAGCAAACCTCAGGAGGTGGGACAAAGTGAGTGAGGACACAGACTGGTCAAGCCTTCCTCACTCCAGCCTTCCTCACTCCAGCCTACATTCTGGATATCCAAAACTTACTGGCTTTTCTCTCAGCAGGGCATACACCAGTTAGGGTTTGGAGGTGAAAAAGGAGATGTGATCACAGCTGCTTCATATGATATTGTACTACTGAAAAGGTCTTTCTAATTCATACTACTCAGTGGCAAAGCTGCTGAATAATGTTTTAGGGTAGTATCATTACATACTCTGCCTTCTATGCTTCCCAAAGCATCCACTGCTGAATGTAATCCATAAGGATGAACTACAGTCAATGCTTGAAACATAAGCAGAGATCTTGGGAGTTCACATAAACTACAGAGAATTCAAATAAAAGCACATGTTAAGCAAAAACAATACAGTGCTGAGAATGAAAACTCTTTCACAGGTGCCTTCAGAAACAACATATTGGTTAGAAAGATTTTTTGTTTGACCCAGTATACTTGTTTGTACACAGTGAGAGCATCTCAGGTTGACAACAGAAGAACTTCTGGTCTTCCCTTGGGGAGGAGGATAGACCAGAGGACCTCTACCTGCTCCCTCTAGCTCTATTTCTCTGCAAGTACGGATCCTGATCCAAAGACCATTAAGTCAGTAGGCAGAGGTTTGCTACCTCCATCAATCTCTGAAGGATCTGTAGCAGATAAAAGCTGACAGAAGAACATTTCGTCCAAAAATCCCTGTCCCTCAAATGTCAGTTTGCCAACAATGCAGAGAGCACGCATAAGAATAGGCATTAAGCCTATCCAGTCATCTTCTGTAAGTGCATGTACACACAACACTACAGAAGGCACTGAAAATGAGGAAAGCTGTTGAACAGCTCTGTACAAAAAAGCAGTGAAATTAAGACAACTAACTTTGGAAAAGACAGGCAGAGTAGACTCTTGAACTACTTGGAAAGAGTGAATGAAGAATAAGTATGATCCAAACAAGCATTTAGCAAACACCTAGATTCCCCCTCCCTCCCAGTCAGTTGAAGAGTGGAACTGCTGGCTAGAGATGTAACAAGTTTACAAAGATCAAAAACCAAACAAAACCTCCACACCCAGACACCCAACACATTCACAAAACAAAAGCCCACTCAGGACTGCTGAACACCTCCCACTGGAAACCAGGATTGCTGCTGGGAAGACTTCCTTTTCCGTGACATTTCTATAAGGGAGGGCTACTCAAATTCTCCATTTTGGATGGTTTTATGGCTTCCTATAGAGCAGCTGAGGGTGGCTGTTTTCAGAGAGAGACCAAGGGTAGTATTTACTCTGTCCTGTCACTTTCTGCCACTCCAACAGGTTGGCATGAACTCTGAGGTTGTATGTAATAAAGAAAATAATCAAGGTAACTGATGCTAATTGAGAGTTAATCACCATACACAATGCACTTGCATGTTCTGTTTACAGCTAAGTTACCTGTCATGACAGAGCTCCTGACAATTAAAATGGGCATGAAATGCCGGTAATACGAATAAAGTAAAAACTGAAGATACTGCTTTTCTGCTAGAATTCTACCAGGTGCTAAAGTAAAATGAATTACAGTCTACCACTCGTGTGTTTCAACATTCTTCTGCTCTGTGAAGTAACACTTTTGAAGGCTATGATTCTCAGATGTGCCCATATTCATGTACCAGCTACCAGAGCAATACAGCCTGAAGACCATGCTCACTAGGAAAAGGAGTGTCACCTTCTCTACCCGTCCTCTGGAGACGGTAGAAATAACCACTGCACTGTCCCTAGCAGTGTTTTCTGGACACCACTCCAGTAAGTGCCGAGGTGACCGACAGCGCAGGGTGCTCTGCTCAGGGCAGGGCGCGAGGACGGGTCCCACCGGGTGGCACTCCTGCAGCACCAGGAACCACGGCCACCACCCGCTGCAGCCAACAGCCTTTCCAGCACAGCTCACTCCTTTTCCTAGATTAGGATAGTGCTTTCCCGAGAGATAGCACAGACAGAAACTACAGGGCCCTGCAGAGTATCTAATATTCCTGAGCCTTCCTAGGCCTGCATGAGGGGATTTTATTTCACCTCAAAGCATTACAGAATCACAGAAACATTACGGTTGGAAAGGACCCTCAAGATCATCTAGTCCAACCGATAGCCCTACGCTACTCTTATCCCTAAATCATCCCCTGAAGAAACACATCTATCATCTTCTTAAAAACCTCCAGGGATGGTGACTCCACCACCTCCCTGGGCAGCCTATTCAAGGTGGGCTACAGACTCCAAAACTGCAGCCCCTTTGTATGTATGTTCATCAAGAAGAGATGTTGCTGTACTCCTTTGTGTTAGTCCCAGGTATCCTCCCCCCAGTCATGCGAGCTCCCACTGAGCAGAGCCCTGTGGATTGAGCTAGACTATCTTTCATTTTATTATAAATTATCTAGATTGCTGGGATAAAAGAGGTGCGTGAGCATACTTGCAATGGTGTCTCAGCTACTGGCACAGCTTCTCTTCGGCATGAGTCAGTTAAAATAAAAAAAACAACAGTGCCACAACAGTGTTTTATACTGCTACTAAAAATATTGGTTAGCTATACCAATTTGGCTTGCAAGCAGAACCTCAAAGGCAAGCTTCACCTTCTCACCTATTAGCCAAAAAGCCTTAGTGTTCAGGAGCACAACTGTATATGGCACATGCAGTCTCCCTTTACTTTTATGCTGACTAACCTTCACCTCCGTGTAAAAATTTCAGTTTAAAACCTCTCTGAGTGCTATCCTCCTGGGCTGTCAACAGTATGCTGCTGACAGCTATTAAGGCAAGTACTTCGTTGTATGCTTAAAAAGAAGGGATAGGAGGAAAGAGATGGTTTTCCTGAGGACAAAGAAACTAGAAATCCTAGAAACCTTGTTGCCAGGGGCAGAACTAGTTGAGAAAACCTCAACCATCTGGACATAGCAGCTCTCTGCTATGGTCCAAAGTCCTACCATGTGGGAGTGGCTCATACCTGGATCTTTCCTGGTAGTCTCTAAAGCATCTCCTGCTGCTGATAAGGTGTAAAGTAAACAGCCCTGCTGCCCTGCACTGCTGCCCTGCCATGTGTCCATCTCTTTTACAAGCAAAGAGAAGAAAATGTGCAGCAGTTACTACAATAAAAAGCTACTGCAAGCAGCTGAAGCCTGCTGCCTCTGACTCTGTCTTCCACAGCACTTGAAAGGTAGTAAAGGTGGAAGCATGGTGGGACCAGTGACATTCTGATGCCTAACATGCCTTGAAGTCCCCATTCTCAAGGCCTGAATGAATGGAAATCCAGTGCATTTCACTGTGGAAAGCAGCTGTGGGGTTGCTACTGAATCCACTGGAAATCTTCTCGTACACATCCTGTAACTTGATTGCTCTCATACCTGTTTAAGTACCTTGCCGACCTACAGGAACAGGAAAATCTTGTTTTCAGTTCCATCATTTTTGTCTGTTACCAATATACTATTACCAATAATATAAGTACATACCTCTGAACAGCTGCTGCTCCTAAGATCTGGGACTGTCTTGCCACTGCCAGATCCACTGTCCTGCATGCTAGTTTAGCTTCACTTGAGAAAAGGAGAGAGCAAGTAGCTGCTTTGATAGTACACATCACGGGTATAACAGGCTCAGAACAATGAGCTAACACTGCATCACTTAAACGTCTTTGCATCAAAATACAGTGTTATGCACTTAGTACAGCTATACATACTTTTACTTTTTCTATGTTCTTGTCTCTGGAAGAAGATTAAGGTAGTGCTGTTCTATGGAACTCCTACATTCTTCTCTTGAAATATTTTGGCTTTCCTTTCCAAAACACCTTTTCTTCTGAGCCGCTCATGACTTGGATTGCTTCTGAATCTGTCATCCAAGCATGTGCACACTAACCATTGCCTTGACTAGTTGGGGGTACGGGACTTACAGAGTCTCTGATCCAAAACCTGCGTGCTACGCAGTACTACCACCAACACAAAAGCAAGTCAGCTGTGGCTTTTCCTACAAGTTTGGATATAGACTCCACCACACCTCTGGAAAACCTGTACTAGTACGGCACCATCTTCTTAGTGAAAAAGTTTTTCACAGTATGGATAGAAACAGATAGAATTTGTGGCCGTCATCACTTCTTCTATCACCTGCCATCACCAACATGATTTTGGGTTTGTTCCTTTGCAACTCATCTTCAAGTAGCTGTAGGTTGGTAATAGATCACCTCTGAAATTCCTCTTTGCCAAGCTAACAAGCCCAGCTCTGTTAACCTCTCTGTAGATCACATGCTACCATCTTGGTAGCCCTTCACTGGACCCTCCCTCATTCCTTCACATTCCTCTTGAACTTCAGGAACAGGGAACTGCACACAGCAGTAGTGGTGTGGCCACATCACTGCTCAGTAGACAGGAATAACTTCCTTCAGTTTCCAGCCATGTTTTTCCTAAAACGGTGAGGTGTGTGGCTTGTTTTTTTCAGGATCAGAGCTTACTGGTATCCACGGCAACTTTCAGGTCCTTTCAGTGGGGCTGCTCTTCAGCCAGTCACTCCTCAGCCAGAACAGATGCTTGAGGTTCATAGAATCATAGAATTGTCAGAGTTGGAAGGGACCTTAAAGATCATCTAGTTCCAACGCCCCTGCCTGGCAGGGACACCTTCCACTAGATCAGGTTGCCCAGAGCCCCATCCAGCCTTGTCTTAAACGCTTGTAGGGATGGGGCTTCCACAACCTCTCTGGGCAACCTGTTCCAGAGTCTGTCCACCCTCATGGTGAAGAACTTCCTCCTAATATCTAATCTAAATCTACCCTCCTCTAGATTGCATCCATTCCCCCTGTTTCTATCACTACTCGACCTCCTAAAGAGTCCCTCCCCAGCTTTTCTGTAGGCCCTCTTCAGATACTGGAAGGCCACAATAAGGTCTCCTTGGAGCCTTCTCTTCTGCAGACTGAACAACCCCAACTCTCTCTATCTGTCCTCATAGGAGAGGTGCTCCAGTCCTCTGATCATTCTCGTGGCCCTCCTCTGGACTCGCTCCAGCACTTCCATATCCCTCTTGTAATAGGGGCTCCAGAAGTGGACACAATATTCCAGATGGGGTCTCACAAGAGCAGAGTGGAGGGGGAGAATCACCTCCCTCGACCTGCTGGCCACGCTCCTCTTGATGCAGCCCAGGATAGGGTTAGCCCTCTGGGCTGCAAGTGCACTTTGTTCTGTTACAGACGTTACTTTGTTCTGTTACAGAACTCCACTCTCCTTCCTAAACTTCCCAAGGTGCCTGTTCACCTAGACCCTTCATTTCTCAAAGTCCCTCTGGACTGCAGTTCTCTTGCTCAGCATGTCAGTTTTTCACCCTGGATTATTACTGTAAATTTACTTGTTTCTTTTTCCTGTAGGATACTTAGAGACACTCATCAAAGATATATAGTCTATCTATTAAGCTTTTCACCTGTTCAGATAGACACCTGAATGTCTCTGATCTTCCTGCTGTAAACCACACTGAGGTTAAAATATAAGAGCAGCTTTGAATGCTTTATTTATAGGAACAAATGAATAAAATTATCTGAGCCAGAATTGGCCAAACACAACAGACGCTTGAGCAGAAACCTATGGGTAGCTGCTATGGATGTCAGACACCTGAACCTTCTTTGGCGACGATCAGTCAGAGCTAAACAGGCATTGGCACTCATGCTAGGAAGTAAAAGAGGTTTTTATTTGGTATTCTATGAACGCAGACATTAACTTCTGCTGGGCTGTTTGCATTAGGTTAATATTTCTGTAGTGTACAGGTGTTAATATGAGCTGTGAGGGTCTGCTGTCTGTCTCCAGCCCTGTAAAGAGCAGAACACGGCGCTGTAAATATTAGCCCAGGCAGAGAAGTGTTTGCACAGCCCTCCTCTGTGCTGCCTCCTGCAGTAGTACTCTGATAGGGCTCTTTACAAATGACCCAGGTCCAGCTGTCAGAGCCTCAGCATCTTAGGAACTGTGAGGTAACATGTTCTGGTTTTGAGTCAGGAGCGGTT
The DNA here is from genome assembly GCA_013399015.1 of Galbula dea. NCBI lineage: Eukaryota > Metazoa > Chordata > Aves > Piciformes > Galbulidae > Galbula > Galbula dea. Next base: position 138,323 of record VWZX01007460.1, read on the forward strand.
GTAGCAATCAGATCCTGAAAAAAAGCAGCAAAGCACCAGTGCACTATAATATTCATAAGACTGGTACTACACAAAATAAGGTACAACTAAGTAACTCAGAACATACTGCAAACAAAATAGTCGTTTGGTCAAGCCCACTCTTCACTGGCTGTGGCGGTCACAGACATAGAGAACAAATGCTTAGCACATCACTGGTAACAGATGTGCTAGATATATATTGCTTTAATACAGCAATAGATAGTAATTTCAGAGGGAAACTAGCAATTTGTACTCCAGGTTTGTTAAAAAGGACTCCCCAGTAATGGAAAGGACTGCCCATTGCTGTTGATTTGAACAGAAGAGGAAACTGAAACTATCGCTCTCCAGATGCTGCAGGGATCTTGCTGCCACCACAGAGAGGAACAACTAATGAGGAAACAGCACCAGCATGGTGAATGGATTTCTTGTTTCACGCAGGATTCTATCTACAGCTCACACACGATCTATTGTGGCCTGCAGAGGAAGATGGTTCACTAAGAATCACAGAATTGTCAAAGTTCAAGTTCTATCCTCAATGAGATTCAGCAGAAAGGAACGGCAGCTCTGTAATAACATTGGCTCTGGTTCTGTAAAGTAATTGATTACCTGCTTGACCACAGCTCTTTTGAAGTGACAGTCCATCACTTATATATGTGCAGGGATGACACCCTCCAAACAGTTGCTGAGAGGCAAACTCTCTTTAGACCTAGGAAAAGAGAGCTATCACCTGCATGTGACTGCATAGCTCTGGACTCAAAGAATTTGCATGCAAATTGAGTTCCCTGATGAGTTCAGGCAACTCTGTGCCTCAAGGTCCTATGTGTAAATGGTAACAGTTCTCTCCAGGCTATGTTTAAGTACTTAAGTGATGATATACTGCCCTGATACTGCTTTGCCTTATGAACAGAATGGTGATTACTGCTGTAGGTGTTGACAAGTTGCTAGGAACATATCTGCCAGGAGAAGAAGGAAAGGCATAAGGTGTCCAATTTTTGCATATGTTTAATCCCCACGCAAACTTGATGCAAAAGGTTAACACTTAAATTTGGGTAAAACAAAATACTGGCAAGGATCTGACAAGAAATCTATGTGGTACAAGCCTTATTCACATACCTATTTCATCACAGGACCTGCTGACATCATGAACTCCAAATCACCTAGGACCTGGAAAGAGCAACAGAGGTAACATAAACCATGGAACTGGTGCTAAAAGCTGAGGAAATCAAATCAGAGTTAATCACTGTTTCTGCAGCTGTTTGAGAAGGTCAAAGGCCTGGACCTGGCACAGAATTAGAGAAACTGATTCCTGAGATTTTATACATTACACTGGCAGATGGCCCCTATAGGTCAGAGCTGGCCTATACAATTTCAAATGGAAAGAGCGATGAAAGCTCTGGTCATGAGAGACTGGTAATTACCTAACTCTGAGACCTGCAATGAGGTTACAGTGCTGCTCTGCATGTGTGTGGGAAGCAGGGAATAAATGAAGAACCTTGTATGTCGTGTCCTAAAGCAAAGATACATGTAAGCATGCAAAAATCAAGAAAGGGACCATTGCACTGCAATCCCAGGCTGTGCTGACTAGTTAAGTGTAGCGTGTTGGCCAAGCCTTCACCAGATATTAGGTCAGGGTTCCTCTACTTGGCCACCAGTCAAGGCAATCTGAAAATACTGCTACAGCTTTCAGCTTTAACACAGCTGCAGTACTTGCTGCAGAGCATAACTCAAGGCTGAGTTAATGAATCATTTCAGTAGGCTTTGGGTGAAGATTTAGAATCACAGAATCAGAAAAACAGTCTGGAAAGGAAATTGAAAGATCCTCTAAATTATTTTCTAGTACCAAGCTGGTCTGACCTGTCCAGAGCTGTTCTTAAAGATCCCCAATACTTATGATCTCTTCTTTGTCTTCTCTCCCCACAGAAGTAATTCTATTGATCCTTAGCAAATCCATCTGGGAGACAGATAGCAAACCTGTTATTTTCCACACACTGCAGACTGTTTATGAATTCCAGGATTTTCCTAGAGCTTGAAGTTAAGATTGTTTATATGCTTTCCTTTCTCGAGGCACACACAGTTTTCTCTTCTCCAGGCTCTTCTCCTGTGAGATGTTGGCTATCAATTCACTGAGTTTACTGATACCTGTCTTTGCTTAAGGGAAAAGTAAAATCAGGAAAATAGAAACAGACTAAGGATCATAAAGTGACAAGCACTACTATTCAAATTGTCCTTCATATTAATGTTCGCAAAAAGCCATGCCTGTCAGTTACATTCAGGTCTAGCAGAATTTCCCCTCCTGTGGTTATCATCATCTTCAGCACAAAAAATGTAATGAGGGATGCCTGGGCAGACACAATTTCCTACTGCTGCTCACTGTATGATTCTGCTTGGTTTTACTGCCAGGCAGCATGGAACATAAATGGTACTGCCCATTTTTTATTACCTTTTAAAAATCACTCCAATTGCTTAGAAAAGATCCTCCTGCAGTCTCAAAGCAAGTATATAGATCCACGACATAGAAGGCAACATTTCTTCTTCTCCTGCCTGTTATTCCTCACAAGTTGCACACTGCTATATTAATATTCTAGACACAGTAATCACCCAAACAGGTCTCTACTGTGATACAGTTATAATTTGGATCATGATTAAAAACTTTCAGATCCCCTTACTTATTCTTATAATTTCTCACAAAAACAAATAGAAGTTCACAGGACCAAGACAATTTTTTTTTCACATTGTCATTATAAGTAAACCTCTTTGATCATAGATTTTCTTCTAACTACTGTTTCCTCCTCCTGAATGGTCACTGCAAACAGTTCACTACAAAGTTAAAAAGGTCATTCCCCATACACTGCTTTCCTTAAGCTCCTCCAAGTCTTTGATTAGACTTTGAGCCATGGTGGGAATTTGCCTCTCCTCCCTAAGCATGAAGTAAGAGTCTCTAGTGTTTGCAGACAACTCGTTCACATTCAGAAGAATGCTCTCACAGCAGCTCCCTGCAGTAAGCAGGAGACCAGTATTGAATGGGATTGTGAATATTTAGTGTGTTCGCACAATTACCCTTTCTGTTGTGCTTTTGGGGCAGATGGGGCAGGTCTCTCTACTTGTGCAAACGAACAGCTTACAAAAGGTTTGCTCTGTTTCCATATACTGATGTTTGCGCATGTTTGACTGTTACTTTTTTTCCTTGGTTAATTTGACTTTAGGATGCAAACTAAAAAGGAGGATCTGTTCCAAAAGAAGTGCAGCTGCTGCAGTGCCTTGGTCGGGCTCTTGGAAGTGCCACCCTTTGCGTGGACGCAGACAAATGGCTCAACAAAGGCAGAGCCAGCAACAGGCGAGATACGCGAGACTCTTCACAACAAAACCAATAGGAAGAAGTCAGAAGCTCACTCATCCCTCCTGCAGACCAAAGCAACACAAAGGGAATTTAGTCAAAAGCCAATCGGCGTCTGTCCCCGCCAAGAACACTCCTCTGTAAAACACTGACTTTCTTTTACCAAAGTACATCCCTGCGGCTGCTCCTCATAGAGCAATCAGGGCTCTGTTCTCAGGGCTAGGATGTACCTAACAATATACAGACAACATAAAATCTTCCACGAACCCTTTCAGAAGTGCCCGTTTCACAATGTTCTCACAAGTCCTGCCTGGGTAGCGTGTCCCGCACTGCCCGTCCGGGCTCTGCCCTGGGACAGCCGCAGCGCCGCAGCGCGTCCCGCAGCCCTGCTGCCTCACTCTGTCCCTGCCAGGCAGGGGGGTTGGAACTGGGTGATCTTTGAGGTCCCTTCCAACTCTGACGATTCTATGATTCTACCAGCCTCCTCCGCCCGCCGCGATCCCCGCGGGCGTGCTGAAGACCGGGTCACCCGGCGGGCAGCACCCCCTCCTGCCCCAGGGCCCGGCCGCCGGGCGGCGCTCGCCGCCCGCACCTCGACAACCCGGGCTGTCCCCAGGGCCGGGCCGTGGGGCGGTGTTCGCCGTCCGTACCTCGACAACCCGGGCTGTGCCGTGAAGACCGGGGCGGGGCGGGGCGNGGCGCTGTCCCGGAGCCGCGCGCGCCCGGAGCGCGTCCCAAGCTGGCGGCTCCCGGCCGTCTCTCTCTTTCTTCGGCCACCGGCTCCGGCGGGCGCCCTGCTGCCTCGCGCGCAGGTGGCAGGGAAGACCCTGCTTCTCAAAGCGGGAGGGGCGAGCTGCTGCTTTGAGCCTAATGGTGACCTGCAGCTGTGGCTATGAGCGCTGGAAGGGGCTGGGGGGACGCGGCTGTCCCGCAGGCAGGACTGGATGCAGCAGAGGGACCAGTGCCCGAAGCTGATCCCTCAGGAGGGCAGAAAAGGAACAAAGGGAGCAGCCGCTCCAGCTGGACTTGCCTAACCCGAGCTTTGCCGTACCTCTCTCACTGATTCTGCTAGCCGTTTTCTTGATACCAACCTTCCATGCATTCTCCCTCTGAAATGCTTCAGGCTGATAGCTTTCTGAGATGAGGCTCAGTTTGCAAAGACCAACCCCAGGAGCTCCTGTAGAGATGCAGCTGTTCTACTCTGCCTTCTACTGCTGCCAAGGCACAAGAGCTGAGGGTAGAAATTATTCCTCTATCCAATTCATCTCTGGTGCAGTCTTCACAGCTGATGTGACTAGAAGTACAGAAATTACAAAACTGCTTTGAAGCATTCCTAGACCCTGGCTACGGGATCTCAGTGCTTTACACTCAGAAAAAGCTGCAGCTGCTGAATATCACAATGACTGCTATAAAAATATGTTATTGCACTGAGACCTCAGTAGCACTTGCAGCTACTTGATTACAGTGGAATTCCCACTTTTTTCCGTGTCCAGATACTAATGCTTCTTTGATAACTGGAAAGGTTTCCCTTCTGCAATCATCCTTTCTTTCAATAGCATGGGGTACCAGGAACATCAAAATAATATATATGACAGGATATGGAGCGATAAGGGGGAATAAAGGGATATTCTACCATCTATCCTTTTTTTCTACGGTATAAATAACCATAGTCTGAATTCATTATTACCTTTTAACTTTTTTTTTTTTTTTCAAAATATGGAAGGGACTCTCCCAGACATGCATTTTTAACATGGTCTGCAATCCAGACCATAGGTCTAGGAAAGAATTAGCTTTCTCATTCTTTCACGTTATTGTCTGGAATACTAAGACAAGGTTTTAAAAATGAAACGACATGTCAAGGCAATGCATAGCTATTAGAAGATGGCTGTGCAGGAGGACTGTTTTAAATTTGAGGTTTACAGCAGCTTCACCTGATGCATCTGGTACAGGCCTGTAGTAGAAACACAGTCCATTCACTTACAGCCAGCTCTGCTCTACCCTGGCAGTCACCATATCGCTTTATTTTTTAAATGTCACTTCAAGCTCAGGTGTTTGCTGAGCAGATTCTTAAGACTAGGCAAGTGCATCCTGTCCTTTTGTGATCTTCCTACAACAGTTGCTGCAATCCACTGTTGGAGATCGGCTACTGGAGAGATGGTTCTTTGGTCTGGCCTGGTGGGCAGAGCAGTTTGCTCAGTTTAGGGTTCCAAAACTACCTGAGAGAATAGGCTGATTTGCTATTGGGATTTGCACTGATTGCAACGTTACACTTGGAATGTTCGTTAAGGTTGTGCCTGGGTGTAAATCACTGTGCTGGGAACGAACCAATTGTGATGAGAGATTTGTTTTTCAGGGAGATTACAATTATCTTACAGTCTCTATGTAACAGCCAGATGAACAATAAAGTACAGTAAGTCACTAGAAAAGCAAATAAATTTGTAGAAGTGAGACAGAAACACCTAGATTGTATTACTGGGCTGTAGAGAAAGTAGAAAGTTTGAGAAGCAGACTAGCATAGTCTACTGCTTGCAGCAAATAAACAGATAAACACAGCAAAAGTGAAGAAAGAGAACAAATAAGATGGTGAAGATGCTAATACCAGGTAATATGAGCTGAACCAGAATATTTTTTCTAATCTGTAGTGAAGGCAGATTGAAATAGTACTGCTGCACCTGCTGAACAAGAGAATGATAGGTAAGATCATGTACCCAAAGAACATTAAAGGCTCAGCACAGTCACTTCCTAAAACCAGCCAAGCAATGTTATCCTGAAGAGAAGAAATATACTTGCCTATGTATAAGTTTTTATTCCAGGTCTTCATTGTTCTTTTACAGAAATGAAGATAGATTGCAGACTGAAGTCACCTACCTGTGACACCATAACGCTAGGTATCACCCCAGTATTACCCTAAGGAGACAGCAGTCCATATAAAAATATTTTAAAAGATGAAAAAGAAGTCTAGTTTTTTAAAGATTATATTGTTAAATTGAGATTATTTAATACTCCCATATAAGGTGATGTGTGTGTGCGTGTGTATATATATAATCAATGCAGGTGTTACGCAAATATATACACACACAGAGACATAGGCAGAGTTCTTGATCAACCAACAGATGAGAGCTGGCAGGTCAAGCCTGCATCCCAGCATTTTTGGCAGGGATTTCAGGGGCTGGGTTCTGTATATTTAAATTGATTGCATTTCAGCACTTCTATATAAAACTACTTGCATCTTACATTAAGGATTTATTCTGTTATGCATATCCCCCCCCCNCTTTCTCAGTACATCTCTTAATGACCAGTATATGCTTTGGCAGTGGAAGAAGCACTGACTCACAGCACACAGCATGGTGTTACTATGCGCTTATTGTGCTGCGGTTTCCATTACCCAGATAGAAGAGCTTCTTCAAAGCAGGCCTTAGCAACCCCAAGTTTCCACAGGGATTTACTACTCCATAAAATACAGAACCATCCCTGATCCTGGCCAAGTTGAAAGAGTTAAGGGTGATTAAAAAAGGCTTTATTAAACAAAACTATTTGCGAGACTTTTCTCTAACCTTTTGTTCCCTCTTTTTATATTAATACTCATCCTTTTGTGGTTGCCTACAGAACAGTGACAAGGTGTTTGTGTGGCATTCATCATGTTTGCAATCCTAACAATCTTCTCCCTACTTGACCAGGAGCCGTCCTGGCTCTGCCACAGAGCGACTGTATAGCAGCAGAACAGTTATGCCTCTCGGACTCCACCTGCAATGCCACCTACAGGATCCTGGAACACTGTGCCCTGGCTAAGACTCGCTTCCTTCCACTGGATCATGACAGCAGGGTCAGGTGTGTGAATGCAGAGCTGGACCTCAGCAATAGCTCTTTGCTGCACTGCAAGTGTCACCGGCGCATGAAGAGACAAGAGCACTGCTTACGCATTTTCTGGACCGTTCACTCCAGCATGACAGATGGTGAGATGAAATAATTTACAAGGTACCAGTAAGGCTCACCCCTGCCCCATGTCTGAAAACAACTGCGAAAGGCCACTTCTCAACACTGCAGGTATCACATTGGAACCACATCTCCTAGTGAAAGAGAATTAATTACTGCTCTGTTTTAATAAGCAGAGGAAGCCAATGTTGGTCTGGGACCAGCCCTTCAGATACATCAGGGACCCTAAGAGACAAAGATAGTTACTCTGAGGCAGTTAGATTTAGTGCTATGAGGAGAGACTGCTGTGAAAATCACCTCAAAATGGTAGCATTTGCCCAGCACTGAAAATAGATGTGCAATTATGAGACACACTGTAATGGCATGGCATCGTCAGGCATGCTACTTCTTCCCAGCTTCAGTGGAATGCTTCTGCTTGGCCTCACACTAAAGACTGCCTGTGCTGCACATCTCCTCACTAGTACTGAGGCTGAGAAAAAAATTTAATGACAACAGAGACCAAATTCCTGCCAGGGGAAATCTGATGACAAAATGTAATGCTGTTTTTACACAGTAGTACCTTTGTATCTCCAGCAGAACCATTCTTGACATTTGGCTTTGAGCAAGACAGAGCATCTCTGAACTCCAGCCTGAGGAAATAGCCAGGCACAAATAAGACCAAAAAAAAAAAATCAGTTTGGGAGTGGGGAGGGAGGGCTGGTCACAAAGCATTTCTCCCACTGCATAAAACATCTTGTATCTTGCTTAGGTTATTTCAGTTTGGAGACCTCTCCCTATGAGAATCCAGCAAATGAAGAACGCTGGAAGACAGATTATAATAAGCTGGCGGCTCTGTTATCAGGTAAGGATTGTAATGGTTACAGGATATAATGCTGCCCTTTCTTATCTTTTCAGAAGCTGAAAATCATTAAGAACAACAATTTGGGGTAATGGCCCTTTTAATCAGAGGAACATGTGCTCTGGATACTTGCCTGAATTTGACCTCACTGCCAAGTGTAAATATAGCTACAGATCCAGGCCCATGTAACAGGAAATAACCAACAACGATGTGTTCTCTGAAACAAACACCCTAACATGAACCAATAAAAAATATGATTTGTAATTATTATAACTACAGTGTCATACTACAGGCACATAGCAGGACTAATCTGCTTTGTTCTTTTGACGTTCCCAATCTGACCATAAAGTAAGGGCTACTTCTGTTTTCACACGGAATCACTTCTGGAGACTGTCTTCATTGCTTCCGAGTTTCTTTTGGCTTTACAGGCTCGCAGTTAGCAGGAGATGCAACAAATCCATGCCTGAAAGCAACTCATATCTGTAACCTGAGCAAGAAGTGTGTTCGCCTGCGTACAGTCTATGCGTCTATCTGCACCAAGGGAGCAGGAAGTGAGGACATGTGTGACCGTCGTAAATGCCACAGAGGGCTAAGGAATTTCTTTGAGAAAGTCCCTGAGGATTTCACCAAAAGGATCCTGTTCTGTCCATGTCAGGATGAACTTTGTGGAGAACGACGCCGGAAGACTATCGTTCCTGATTGTTCCTTCCAGTATAACACCAAACCAAATTGTCTCTGGCTTCTGGACTCCTGCTTAGAAGATCCTATCTGCAAGTAGGTCCAGCAGCTGCAGATATTAGCTAAGAGAAGAGAACAGCATAGACACTGATATTCTCATCTTCCTTCCTACAGATCCCGACTGGCTGACTTCCAACAAAACTGTCAACCTGCAGAGATGCCTCCAGATGGTTGCTCTCAGCATAACCGTGCTGCTTGCCTGCAGGCTTACATGGGGATGATTGGTAAGTGATGCCACAGCAACATACTGGGTGAATAGTTTCGGGCCACTAACTTGCAGGCACACTCTTGATGGTGTGAAGGACCATCTTGCTCTCCTGTAGGGGGTAGTACTTGGTATACCCATAAATATGCCTTAGCCTAATTGATGCTAGTGCTCCCTCGTGCTTCTAAGGGTGCAAAGAGACATCTTCCATGGCATTTATTGCTCTGCTTCGTCCCATCCTCTGCTGTCAAATCAACAGCACTTGCCTGATATTTCTGAATATATCTTTTTGCACCATCAGCTGGAGCAAAGAACTCTAAATGCTTGACCAACAGGGCTCTCTGGGTCTCTATGAACTGTTGTTCCTGCTGCAGGAGTTACAACCCATCACAGCAGTGATTAAATATGACATTCAGTGCCTGACTTTAGACTTGATGGTTTGTTAGAGTTGTACAGACTACCTTGGAGCCAGCCAGAACGTGGCACTACCAGCTGTTAGAAGGAAGGTTGTCTTTGGTTTTAGGCATTGACTGCCAACCTGCTAAGAGTACTTTTTCAGAGTGGCTCAGAGAAGGAGTTGTAAAGAGCAGCAATATCTCAAAAGCTGTAAATGTAGACTACACCTTCTGTTTTTCCAGATGTCTATGCTGGTTTTGTGCTAAATGAACACTGGCTGAGTGGCAAATGAGAGGTGTGCAGCATTTGTTTGGTAAAGGCATTTGGCCACACAGAGTTGTAGCTACACAAGAAGTAGAGTGCCTTTTGCTGTCATATGCCAGTACCTCAGTGGAGTCCTTGCAAATGCTTCATATTCTTCCCTCTAATGCTTGTAGACAGGGGTAGGAATCTCCACACTTTCTCACAGCCCAGAAAACTTTGTGAAGATTCACCAGGCCTAGGTCACCTCACAGGGGGTCCAGACCTCTCCTGGGTAACATGCATATCACAATGGAAGGCTTATGCCACTAGGGCAGCATTCCCTTTAGTGTAATAGCACTCACAGTACTGCTTCTTTTTGGTGAAGTAAATCCTGATTCCAGTTTCTGGGGATTTGGGACAGGGACACCCATGACTCCCAACTACGTCAGTAACTCCAGTGTGAAAGTCTCCCTCTGGTGTACATGTGAGAGCAGCGGCAATCAGAAGGAGAAGTGTGACCAGATACTCGCCATGTTTGAGAGCAACAAATGCCTTGGTAAGCATCAGTCATATCACAGAATCAGAGAAACAGCTCAGCACAAGGAAATTCAAATCCCGTTGATTTCGAGATCCTACAGTGCACTGGTCCTGTGTATAGCTCTGCAGCTACAGCTTTCTCCTATCCAACCTATGGGGACCAGCCTGGATCTGCTCTCAGAACTGTTTATCTTTTGGCAACACTTCTGGTCATCTAAAAAATCATGAAGCTATTTCCAAACAGCAGTCAAATGACAGGGTTGGAAAAAAAAAAAAAAAATTCACAGGGAGAGGTCAGACATGCTGTATCCATAGGTTGCTGAGTAGCCACATCAGTGCAGCAGGATTAAAGGGTTTGAGTTCCCTTCCTCTCACCCCTTTCTTGTGCTTGCCTTTGGCCTTCACTTACTTGGTCAAGGTAAGCAGCTCCTAACAGCCCCTGTCATTATCCAGCAGCAGTTACCAAAAACATGTTACATGCAACTATGTAATCCTAAGTCTGTATTTCTTTTATCTCCCTAGCATTTTAGCACCAGACCTTAATAAGTTTTAAATATTTTATGTTTCTAAAAGCTTCCAAAAGATAAAACCCAGCATTGTTAGATGAATGATTAATATTTAAACCTACCTCTAGCTGTATAGAAAAGCCTTACACCCAGCTCTATAGCTATGACTACAACCTAAACATCCCATCTCAGATACTATGTACTTGCCCCTTATGAAACAGCCAGGAGAGTCTTGGAGGGACCCAGAGGTCCTAAAGTATAGTGCAAACTAGCTTTGCAGTCTGCTCGACCTCACAAGTAAACCCACAAACTAACAGGCCATTCACTGAACAGAAAATACGCATTTTCTAAATCAGTGCCACTCAACCTGAGTGCATTTCCTAAAATAGCTTCCCTATTCACTAGCCTGCAAGGTGTGCACAACAAAAGCAAAATAAGACTCTTGCTTTACTTCTGTTTGCAGAAAATACCATTTGGTCTCAAATGCACCTGAAGACAACAGTTCTAGAAAGAAAGGAAGACTTACTTTATTCATCTTCCCTAAGCTTCCAGCGAGACAGCGCCAGCACATCTCTTGCTTCAGAAACGTCTCAGGTATGCATTGCTTTGTTGCCTTCACAAAGCAGCAAGAGTCAAGTGGCCTAGAGACAGTAGTTGAAAAATCTTAGGTCTGGAAATGTGTGGTTTCTGACATCAACGCAAGGGGTGTCACATGCATGCAGAACCCTGGACCACTTACCGTGAGCTATTGCTTCCACAGACAAGCAGAAACAGGAGGCCATGCTGCCTGCCCACAGGAGTTCTTTATAGTCTCATGTTATCTGACCAGAGGCTCTGCAGCCAGACATGTGAGCATAAATGTGTCTAATGGGGACTCATTCCTTCTTATTTCCTAGGTGGTTGAAGGGAAGACACACCAAGACATCTCTGAACACAGCAGTATGCCTATGGCCTCCTCTGTAGATTCTGGAGCTGCTGTTTCTTGGCCATCTCTGGTTTTGTTCCTGCCCCTGTTGCTGAGCCCACATTAACTGGGCATAAATGGCATCTTTCCTTCCCATATGATTAATCTTAGTCCATATCCAGGCACCTCACAGTGATTTAGCTTTGGGAAACAGAAGGCTTCCAGGAAAGAGGAATGGAACAGCAGTCACTGAAAACCTCCCCCCAACTTGCACCCCACTTTCCCCCAATCAGTTTGCACTGAAATTTGCAGATACAGTGCCCACCATTGTGTCTCCCATGTTAGCATTTTGAGTACCAGGCTAATATTCCAGTGCAATATTTTAAAACAAAGGTCAGAATTCTGTCAGGACCTCTGCAGGGTTTAGTTTCTGACTGCAGGGAGGGACCTGACACAGTGTGTCCTACCACCCCACTTTCTGGAGCTCTTCCTCAAGCATACAATTATAGAATAGCTTGGGTTGGAAGGGACCTTTAAGATCATCTCATTCCAACCCCTCTGCCATGGCGTAGGGACATCTTTCACTTGACCAGATTGCTCAACGCCCCATGCAACCTGGTCCAGTGCCTCACCACCCTCTTCATAAAAAATTTCTTCCTTATGTTCAATCTAGTCCTAACCTCTTTCAGTTTAAAACCACTGCCTCTTGCCCTGTCACTACAGGCCCTGGTAAAAAGTCTCTCTGTCTTTCTTATTATCTCCCTTTATATTTTGAAAGGCCTCAATGAGGTCTCCACAGAGCCTTCTCTTCCCCAGGCTGAAAAACTCGCAACTCTTTCAGCCTTTCTTCATAGGAGTGATGTTCCAGCCCTCCCACCATTTTTGTGGCCCTCCTCTGGACCTTGTCAAGCAGGTCCTCATCTGTCTTGTACTGGGCACCCCAGAGCTGGATGCAGGATTCCAGGTGGGGCTGGGTAGAGTAGAGGGGGAGAATGTGAGTGCACATTACTGGCTCATACCCATCCACAAGTACCCCCAAATTATTTTCTGCAGGTCTGCTCTCAGTCCATTCATCCCTCAATCAGTATTGATATTAGAGACTGTCCCAGCCTCGGTGCAGGACTTTGTACTTGGCCTTGCTACCTTCATGAGCTCATGTGGGTCCACTACTAAAGCCTGTCAAGACATAGAGTAGAAGATCCCATGTGCTGCAGGGGATTGCCAGTAAAGCTCAATAGACATATACAAAGTCCCTGGTAAACACCCATTCTGGATTACTTTCAGTTCACTTTTCAAATCCATACTTTTAAATATATGAAAGATACCATCCCAGATCAAGGACGCTATACAACAGTTTATATTCTTCCTTTCTGTTTTGCCCGTTGCAACATGTATATATCATCTATTATCGCAGCTAGGAACAGACATGGGTTTTGTGGGTTAAGATGGATTTCTGTGCTCAACCCCATTAAATTTAGTCTTACTTAGCAAAGGATGACCTTGAATGGCCTCAGAGGACAAACCTTCTAAGTAACTCTTAGAGAATGCAAACAGCTCATTGAGGCTGTATTGACCACAAATCGCCTGAGACATTCAGTTGCAAAAATCTCTGGGAGCTGTAACTACCTTGTACCTCTCCAGATATTGGAGCTGTCATAGTCCCATTTCACCCTGCCTGACCAATCTTCTCCTCTGACCCGTTTATTCCGAGTGTAAACGTATGCACTATGTAACTGCTGTTATTTTGTACTGCATTTGCCTGTTAAAATGTGGTGTTAAGTGAATATTGATTTCTGAGCATAGGTTAAAAGTCCACAATCAATTGTGTGCAAGAGTTGCGTGCCAGCCTATGCTTTCAGGATAGTGACACTCAGCTTAAAGCAGCTCCTCCATGCACGCATGTAGTGCCCCTTCATCACCCTGTAAGATACAACGGATCCGAACAATGTTATACACAGACAAACAATATTAGTCCTGAATAGATGTGGAACAGGTTGGTATTTCTTTTCACCCAGTGCTTTATCTGTTGCCAGGGAAATACCAGCAATATGCTGTGGCTCCCAGTTGCTTTTGGGCACTTTTTCATTATGGAATCTTACACAGAGTAATTATCCTTCTGTAGTGGTAATATTCCCATTTCAAATTCCAGTCTTCTCTTTACTTCCTGGGTAGGTAGGGCAAGGAAATCAGTGCATGGAGCAGAACCATCTCCTCTGTCGCACAGAGAAGCAACATCTTATTTCCATGCAGTAGCAACAAATATCATGTCTTCTTAATACAGAGAAGTAGAAATGCTGGTATTTCCGATTACCTACTGAAATATGGCTATTGGATCAAGAGACAGCACTGTTTCCACATGTTTGCTGCCATTCTTTAATGAAAAGAGAGTCCATGTTAGCATATTCTAATATCTACATTAGACCATCCTTCATGTTGTGGGACTAGAAATGTCAAAAGTCTTGACTGTGGCGTGACAGTGTCTGTCACCTGCAGAATTTAGTGCAGAGTAATAGGGATGAAGAAAACGTTCTTACCTATTCCACAAATCAGTGAGAATATTTGAGAGAATAATGAAGTAGATTTCCCAGTGCCATGTGTACCACACACAGAGTGTACTTCCTTTACCTTCCACTCATCTGCACTTCTGCTGAGGCCTGGATTATATAGGAAAATTCTTGACAAGGACAAATCCTGCTCTAGACTGAAATTAAAGAAATCATGCCAGGTTGTTTTTTTTCTCCAGGTGTCATATATCCCTTTCACATGTACATATGCACCTTTATATACACAGCTGCCTTATAAGCTTGTTCATCAGTAACTGCAAACAAAATTCACCTCTAAATACACCTGCATTCACAGGAACTCACAGTGCTACGAGTACAAACCTATTTTCATTTAGACTTTTGTTAACTACTGACCTCCAAATATCACAGTTACTCAACTACACAGGATACACTCACACACAAATGTCATGCCTATATCAGTTCATTTCTGGTAGGATCACCGATGTTCAGAGCGGTAGTTACCTAAACCCATTCAGAACAGTTCTTACTAACCACACTACAGGGCAATTTACAAAAAAACCCTCAGCTTCTACTCCCCAGAAACTGAAATACAACATCCCATGAGTACCTTTGGTCTAAGTGCAAAAATAAACTAACAAAAACACTCTAAGCCAACAGTCTGAACATTGAGCTCTCAGCAAGTGTATACAAGGAGGGAAATTTCTAAATGTTGTAATGTAGATTATTTTTAAAAGTATAAAAAAAATGCCAAATCTCACTAATAAAATTTATCTTGCAACTCTAGAAGTCTCCAGACTTCCTTTGCATTTATTAGAAGCTACACTCCTGGTCTCTGACTGCTGGAGGCATCATGGGAAAGAAATTTAAACAACAGTTAGACAGAATCTCTTACAATCTTAACAACAATTTTTACAGACATCGCTCACTGTCAGGTACTTCAGACATGGCCTGTAGAACTGTGACAGTTTTAGATCCCTTACCGTGGTCTAATGTAGCATTATGCTTCTAAATATGTGAAGGGTGGGTGTCAGGAGGATGGGGTCAGGCTCTTCTCGGTGAGGCCCAGCGACAGGACAAGAGGCAATGGCTGTAAGCTGAAGCATAGGAGATTCCGTGTGAATACACGTAGAAATTTTTCCCCAGTTCAGGTGCTGGAGCACTGGCACAGACTGCCCAGAGAGTCTCCTTCTATGGAAATATTCAAAACCCGTCTGGACGCGCTTCTGTGTGACCTGGTCTAGGGAATCCTGGTGTGGCAGGGGGGTTGGACTAGATGATCTTCCGAGGTCCCTTCCAACTCCTAATATTCTGTGATTTACAAAGGGCACTCACAGTCCTTCTCCAGCAGTGAGCTCAGTCGCTGTGCTGGATGAGTTGTTTCTTGTGTGACAAGTTGGAGAAGCGGGACACCTTTCTTCCCCAAGGTCATATGCAAAGTGATGCTACAGATAAGCTTTGAATTTGGAAGTTCAAAATTGTGTCCTTAGCTCATTAAAATCATTCCCACTGCCTCCAACAAATGCATGTTTCAGTAAGAATCAAGTGACTGCACTTTTTCTTTTAAAGGAGGGGCACAAAGTGTATCGCAGATGAGGAAAAGCTAAGCTTTGCTTCAAAGTAAACAGTAATTCCCAGCTACAGATCCGTGGCATGACTCTTAAATTAAACCTGCTGACAATAAAAGGTGTGAGGTCTGTGGGAACCAGACAAAGCTTTTGGGGACAACAACGGATAAGCAGAAAGCCAACCAGCACCATGGAGTTCAATAGGAATATTCAGCACTGCTACAGAATCAAAAGCAGCTGCTATTCTACAGTTGCCTCCCCCATCGAAACAGATACTGGTAAATATGATCAGAGGTTAATTATTTCTACCTCAGGGATTTTGTGGCTGGACCTTTTTTCAGAGGAGGGAGGGTAGGTTGGGGCTGAGCTTGGTTTAGTCCTTAATGGAAGCTCTTCTTATAGGTGATTAGCTCTCCTCCAGGAAGTGACTTGGTGTTTGGGTTTCTTGCAAATCCCAGGGTTAGTAGAGGTCAGGGGATGCAGCACTTTCTCCAAGTGCCTTCATGAAAATAGCCCCACATTCTTCCCATTTACAGTTGATCACCTCCATTATCCTCAGGCTAGGAGGAGATGATCAGCAATTGTTAAGTGCCTGAATCAGACTAATAGCTCACTGCTAATTCTCCCAGTAATGTGAATCGAAATTCCTGGTAAACAAACTGACTGCTTTTCACACACAGGGATGAATGCCAAAAGCCTAATATTAGAGCTCTGGAGCTAAAGCTTTTAAAGCAATCCTGTCCACTCAAAGATGTTTAATGACATTATATTATGTACTAAATAATTAGAAAATGAAGGCCTACTTGGAATCAATGAGTTACTGTCTAATTAAGATGAAAAAGGGGCTCTACCCTGTTTTAAACAAGTTTATACTAAAATGGTGTACCTGATAAATGGTGCCGATAACTATGTCTCTACCTTTGGGCAGAACATGGCAGCCATTAAGCTAGCACAAAATAATTGTGTGATTTTTGGCTCTTCTTTCTTCTTATTGGTCCCACCTGTTTTCCTGTAAGGCATGAGATTCAATTGTTCTTACCCTCCCACCGTCAGACAACAAAATTTATTAAGCAACATTCAGATAGCTTATCCTCATGGAGAGAAAATAATTTTTGCCTTTGTTTTACCGTATGGCCAGAATCACAGAGTTCACACCACCAGAAGCTCAAAGAGCTAAGAGGTGTAAACTGGAGCCTTCTAGAAGCACTTTGCAAGAAGAATTGCTAGTGAGCTTGAGAATATGGGAGAAGATAATAGGTATGAACTTCTGACTGTGATAACAGGAGATTGGACCTGATCACACAAGAGATTCTTTACAGTCTTAAGTCCCTAAACAAAGCAAATAGAAACTTTTCGAAACAGTTTTATGCAGTATTTGTCCTATTTTAGTTATTCTGGCTTTTTTTCTCATAATATCAAGCACTGCAATGGACTGCAGAAAGGGTAATTTCCCCTGGATTTCTTTTAAATCTTTTGTCATTCAACACTTATAAGCAGAACATAATAAAATGTGGTTTCTCCCAAGGAAAGGACACTATCAAAACCAAGCCGACTTCAAACCTACATGATAGTTCAAAATCCCACATCAGAGATTTTACCACGGGTTCCTCAAAAAAAAAAGTGCCAATGACTTTCAAGAACTGTGGGCTATAGTTATAATTCAGTGCTTCCTTTTACCTAGGACTACAGGGAAATGGCACAAGTCAGAATAACGGTGAATCTTTCTTCATAATGATTTAAGGAAGTGAATCAATATTTTTACTCACGGAAGGGTTTATTCTTGGCACTGGGTGCGCAGGGGATATTTCCACCAAAATACGCACACCTTGCTGCCTGAGCCGTGCTCTATTTATGCTACAAGGTATAACATATGCAACAGGCTATCATCTACAAGGTATTTCAGGTTACAATTGAAACTTTCAACATATCTATAAAGTATTACATAGAAAGAGGCTACCATCTACAAAGTATTTCAGGGGTACAATTGAAACTATCAATGCAGCAGCAAAGTGTTACAGGAGTACAATTGAGCTGCAAAGTGTTACAGGAAAGTATTACATAAGAAATCGGCTACCATCTACAAAGTATTTCAGGTGTACAATTGAGTTACAGGAAACTGTCAACATATCTATAAAGTATTACATATGCATATACACCACCCCCTAGATCCCCCTTTGTTATACACCAACCCCCTCCAGTTTATCTTTTGTATTTAGGAATTGGTGCCAGATTGAAGATCCAGATTGAAGATCGGTTCCAGCCGATCTTTGGTTTTCTTTCGTGTTGTGCTCCAAACCCAGACCATTCCACTATCTATTAAGTTGTCCCATCGCCCAGTCTGGTGCTTCTATTCAATTTCTTTGTCTCTGTTCAATCTTTATCTCTGCAGTTTCTTTTGTGTTGTACCCCACACCTAGATTGTCTCATTGTCCAGTCTTCAGCCATCCTCTGCAAATATTCAATGTTAGTTTCCCCCTTAATCAGTAATGTGGCATATATCAATATTCCAAATCACGCATGCTGGAAAATTCTGTTCTCTAAGCACCTATTATTGCTGTAGTCTCTTACGTGCCTCGAGATTCATACACAACTCGCTCGAGAAATGCTGTAACAAAACGTGAGCAAAGTGCCATTGTACTGTCCTCTTTTTCTTTTTTTTTTTTCCCCCACCAGTCTAGCACTTAAATTATTTTTAATTCTATTTAAGCTAAGGCTCCATTAGAGGAGCCCCAATGCAAGGAACTGAAATTTCTTTAGCCATCTACACACAGTTACTTGTTCTGCAGCTTTCGCTTTTTCTTTTTCCTTTCCCTTTCTTTCCTCTCCCTAAAGAATCTTTTGATTAACTGGAGTCAATTTTCCTAAGTGCTAGTGGCTCTCAGAAGCTTGTTGTGTCAGTGATCCCCAGGGCAGCATTATGTTTTCAGGGCTATAAACCAGGAATTGCTCAGTCTTTTTGTAGAAACGAGAGATTAGCAGCTAATTCTTCCAGCCTCAAACACTTTGCATTTGCACTCCCACCATTCCAAACCAGAGCATCTTTTATGACCGCTTTAGCAGAAATTAGTTAAGAGATTTCCCATCTTTTTTTCTCCATTTCAATCCAGACTAATTTTGAATACTGTTTGTGTGCTTGCCAGTTACCTTTCTTTTAAAATTGCTGATAAACTCTCCTTTTGGGACTCACTGACAACTTTTTCCCACACTAAAAAATAGTTTACTATTCCTCTGTTTTCTGGATTGTGCTATTTCCTCATTCCTCTGTTGGCTGCTCATGGCTATTGGCCGGAAAGAAACTGGATTATGCGAAGCAATGGCATGACCTAGCAAAATATACCATCATTGCTACCATGACACGTACAGGCTTTCTATTAACAGAAGGTGACAGCGCTAGTTACACATGCAAGTCTCTGCAAATCAAGTGTGATAATCAAGAATTAAATCAGGACTGGTTGCATTTCTTCAAGTAAAATTAATTACTCAGTATATGCCTAAAAGTATAAATAGGAATTAGTAGGACTTAAAAGCTAAGGAGAGGTGTAGGCCAGGTGTTTCCTGAGCTCTGCTTGCCAGTGAAGTAGAACCAGCAGTTTAGGAAATTCACTTCTGCCCTCTTTCACAAATACTTGGGCACATATGTCATTATTAGTATAATTTAAAAGCTGTCCTACTGTCCTAGTTAACCTTCCCACACTGAGTAACAACCAGAAATTGTGTATTTATCAGTACTGAACCACTGTTCCATTAATGCCTCAAGGGAAAAAGAAAAGGAAAACACTTGCTTTCCAGTCAAAGAATTCCAGTTCTCAATCAACATGGTGACCTTAAGATCCCCAGATACTCATGAAGTACAAGCCACTCATATTCTGTTGAGATTTTTCTTGAAGACAAAAAAAAAACCTTTTAGCACTGAAGTCAGAATGTGATGTTGTTACGTCCAGTAATTCTCAGTCTGCATAAAGCGAAAATACAATAGCAAGGCTGATTCATTACATCCTACTTAAACCAAATATTCGTGTTTTGACATTATCAGTATCCTGAACTTCAGGTACTGATTATATTTTCATCTGGTAACTTTTGTGAAAGGCTATGAGTACTGTTTGGTAAGTAGTTAACTAGTGAAGAGGAAGTAAAGAAAAAGGAGAGGAAATGCTTGGAATCTGTTGAATACTGAGGAAGAGAAAAATTATTTGTTTAACCATCTAGATACCTCTAAGTATGTGCAGAGATACACACTGGGAAACTAATACAAAGATTATTGTCAGTTGTTACCAAGTAAGCTACAATAAGGAAAAAAGAAATTATATTGCTGTGTATAAACAGATTACTGAAAGCTGTACATTTTCTTAGCAGAAACTGGAATTGAGAACATAATTTTAGTATAACTAAAACAGAACTAGAATTATTTTCTTAAACAGATTAGAATAAAAATTTTTGGGGTTTATCACTATATGAGTAGAATAACATGGGAAACAACTTGCTCCCTAAGCAAAAGGACTAATGAAACCTGTTTTCACAGATCTATTGCCATTGTTTAAGTAACAGTATAAATACTGTTACAGACACCCTACAACAGTCCTATATTCCTAACACCCCCAACAGGCAAGGAATGCAAGGATTACATTTTTGCTGATCATGTAGTGCCAGAAGCACGTGCTGACTGAAGAAACTGGTAGCCACGAGCTGAGTTCTGTCAGTTTTCCCTCTCAGCACTAATTTTCATCTCTCCTCCTAGCTAACTAGCTAATGGTTATTAGCTGTCAAATTTGGCTGAACAGCCACCAAATGAACACTGGAAATGCAATCATACATTCCTCTACTTCTTAGGAGATGGTCTAACCCTGCAAACAAGCATCTCAGATAGCATTCAAATAAAAACCCCACCAACATTTTATAGAGAGCAAAAGAAACCAGATTCCTGCAATGCCTATCGCTGAGTATGAACCGTCTACAGAGGTAAAAAGGTAACAGAATCGTGACTTCACATTGTCTTTACTAATGAGAATAACAACCTTCTCCCAAAGCAAATCTGTAAGCCCACATATGGCAACAGCACCCATAAAACAAAATAGCTGCTTGTGATAAACTTCTGCAAATCAGTGGCTCTAACTTATTAAGAGCTGTAAAAACAATTTTGCTCTAAAAACATGCATTTTATTTTTCAGATGCTGAAATTAAAATTTCGCAATGTGAGAACTGGCAGTTTGTAGATCTGGCAATATGGTTTCATAAACAGATTACCTCTTCCAATCTAGCAATGTTTTTAGCTTGATTTAATCATTTACGTCTGATGGCTGCTTCATGACCTAAAGACATACAAAATGACCCATTTATCCTCAGGTCTGCGTACTCTGTCTAAATTTACACCTCTCTTGGTAGCCTCAAATAAAAGGAGCAAGTAATGCATTGACAGAGGTTAGAAAAGCATCTTGTCAGTGAACCAGCTCTGGCCAGGCTCACTAGCAACATAAACACTGGACAGGTAGGAAGGAATGTAGACAGCTGAAAGACAAACTTGCTTTGCAATAGATTTGAAAGAAAAGTCAATCCTTTAAATGATCTACTTTGCACAGACTGAGCTAATCTGGACAAAACCTACCACAAAAAGGAGTACACATTTCATAACACAAACAAGTGGACAGCTTCGAGCAGGGGGCTCTTGTTCAGCCTAATGCAGATGTCAGTTAATTAGAGTAGAAGGTTATATCATTAGCAGCCAAATCGATATAAAAGGAATTAAGAGCTCGGACAGCAAGCTCCCCTGCTTTCCAGCACAGCACCCGGGGCTGTATTTAGCTAAAATTCAATACACATTAGTGGACAATCAATGTAGTCTTGTATGGGGATGTCTTCTTGAAATACTTTAATTAGACTCTCTAGTGTTATCAGTGCTAAACAAGATGTCAGATTAATGTAGAAGCCTTCCCAAATGGGACTGGCAGCCCACGGTCTGGAGAAGCCACATCTACTTCTATTTAAACCTCACTGACTTTCCAACATGTATTAATAGTGCTATTTTCACAGGTATCTTAAGAAAGAGTGGCTGAAAAATCATCTTTACATCCAGATGCTCCATCCTGTAAAACTCAGCCATTTCCACACCAGCAACAGCAGATCCACCCCTTTTTGCAGTTTCAGTCCTAGGCTTCATTAATCAGGAACTTTTCAGTCACACTGACAGTTTTCACTCTGAATTTGTAACCTCTGCAAAGAACACAAATCAGTATTGAAATCAGCCAGTGTAAAATACTCAACTGACAACACCCACAACTGGTATGAAATTTGACAGGACAATACATAGCAGTATGCACTTTTCATGACAAAAAATTAAAACACTTTCCATTCCTGAAACTGATAGCTGTTTGTGCAAAAGTATCCATGGATAAGTACCTGCACATGGTAAAAGTTCCAACTTTGGATTACAAGCACTGTTACACACTTCCAGTTGGTTTAACACACTGCACTCAAAATTTCTGGATACTGCAGCCCATCCAAACTTTACCAAAATCTTTCCTATTGCCCCAGTCCTATACAATTCTTAACAACTCTATTTCTAAAGGACTCTCATCTCAAAATATATCATACTCTTTCAGAAAGTATCATCTTTCACCAGCCTTAATTTTACGTGTGGGGTCAACACAGGAAATGCAAAAAATGACTTTGAGGTCAAAAAACAGCACAAAGGTTTCATGATGTAAGGCTGCATACTGGAAAATGGAAAATATGAAGGGCCACTGAAGGTCTGGAGAGAATATATGGATTACTGTGCAATGTACAATAGAAGGAGCTGTTGTCTATTGGACTTTTTGAAGTCAGCGTACAGAACAGCATCTCTTTGAAAAAGCAAAATGTTCCCAAAGTAAGGGATGAGTTGTGCTCACTGCACAAGGTGACACGATGTCCCTGTCAGGAGAAGCAGATTTCAAGTTGGAAGACAATTACGGCCTAGTCTAGGAAGAAAGCTGACGTTCACTCCCTGCACAGCAACTTATTGCTGCGTAAGCTTGACAGTATCGCTCAGAGAACCCCTAGCCATTTTTTTAACTTATGCCACTGAAAAATGCATTGCAAAGACCAGCTCCCCCTTAGGCAACTTGCATAGAATACAAAGTGCATTGTTGCCCAAGAACATAAGCCTGCAGCACTGTAAATCTCCAGGTGACAAGCAGCACATTCGCCAGAGTTGTCTCCATCAAAATACCCTAACCACAGGGTGGGGCAGGGTGTGGAGGGAGGAGAGATAAAGAATGACAAATGCTTCTAGGGAACCATAAAAGTATTTTACCAGACAACATACCATCACACAACAAAGTATAGTAAGGAAGTGCCATGCCTATCAAGAATTGTCTGTCAATTTACAAAACACTCACTGACACAAGGAATCTGATTATAACCTATGGCTCTACTACTGACTTTTGTAGTATTTGTCTGTCATGTTTTTTAATTAACAGTACCTCAAACTCTTCACACTGGCCACCAGAATTTATTGCTTGTAGATGTATAGTCCAAAAACCAAGCTGGCATAATAAAAATTCTGAAGGTTATATCCATATAATCTGTGTAGCTTTCAAATGTTATATAGCACTTTCATACCATGTCCTGGAAAAACATGAAGTCATTATTTCTTCCTAGTAATAAATCATCTAAGCAACGCAGTACTTTCTATAATAGAAGAGCTACACACTGTTTCTTCCATTACCTTCCAGTTTAATTAAAAGTTCCTTGAATAAATCCTGTGCTTACACTCTCGTGACATGATACCAGCGCTGACTTCTCCATTTATAAACTCACTGGATTCAGTCCAATCATCCCAGCTTATCATACCTGTTACTCACAGAAAACTCCAGGCTCTTAGAATCAGCCCAATTTGGTTCGTTCTTTGCTAGTTACTAATTTAGCATGTCTATAGAACTGAATTAATTACACAAGCTAGGTACCAACAGACCTGTTTTAGCTTGCTTACTTACAGTGGCCAAGAGGTTGAAGGAGGACAGGACACCAACATTCCTTCAAGTGAAACTACTAGAAAGAACTCCGTTTACTAAGCAGGAATACACGCACTTGATTTAGTTTCAGTTTTCAACTAAGCAGAAAGCATTGGTTCAGGGAATATGAAAAGCCTTCTCTTTGTCTTTGAATATAGATTCTTATCTATCATGGCAGCACAATGGCAGTATGGGAAGATGACTTCAGACAAGTTAGAGCAATTTTAAAACGAGAATCCTACAACTGGCTATACATTTCTAGTCCACTAAAACACCATGGTGGTTTAAGTTAACCTGTTTTAGTTAGAACAGACGAGAGGAGAATGTATGTTCAAATGTTATCCTTCAGCAGATGAAAGGAAATCTTTCAGAGCAAACACAGTAATAGTTTAAATCACTATTAACTTAATCATTAAGAGTCATCTGACCAAATGCCACTATGCAACCTGGGAAGAGAAGGCATCAAATGCCATGGAAGTTCTTCCAGATTATGTCAGCACCCAATAAAACTGAATGAGGATAAGCAGTAAAACACATACCACTGGCAGTAAACTTAAAGTGAAATTTTCCTTTCCTGAACCAAGACTGTTACCAGGCATTTGTATTTTAATATGCATGCCACGAGACAAGGATAAGGATGAGGTGCTTAATGCTTTCTTTGCCTGAGTCTTTAATAAAAGTATCACCTGTACTTAGGGAAGCCAGCCCCACAAGACAAGAGAATGGGACCAAAACGTCATAATTCATGAGGAGATGGTCAGGGACCTACTTCTGCATGTCGACGTCCAGAAATCTATGGGGCCAGATGGGATTCATCCTAGAATCCTGAGAGCTGGCAGGGGTGCTCACCAGGCCACTCTCCATCATTTATCAACAGTCCTGGCTGACTGGAGACGTCCCAGCTGATTGGAAAAAAGCAAATGTAACTCCCATCTATAAGAAAGGAAGGAAGGAGGACCCGGGAAATCACAGGCCTGTTAGTTTAACTTCGATCCCAGGGAAGCTGATGGAGTAGATCATCCTGAGTTCCATTATGCCGCACATGCAGGACAACCAGGTGATCAGACCCAGTCCGCATGGGTTTACGAAGGGCAGGTCCTGTTTAACAAACCAGATCTCCTTCTGTGACTGGGTGACCTGCTTGCTGGATGAAGGAAAGGCTGCGGATGTTAGCAAAGCACTGGATACAGTTGCCCACAGCGTTCTCCTAAAGAAATTAACTGCTTTTGGCTTGGATGGGCATACGCTTCGATGGCTTAAAAACTGGATAGATGGCTGAGTCCAGAGAGTTGTGACCAACAGAGTTAACTCCAGTTGGCAGCCGGTCACGAGTGGGGTCCCACAGGGCTCAGTACTGGGGCCACTCCTGTTTAATATCTTCATCAACGATTTGGACCAGGGGATAGAGTGCACCCTTAGTAAGTTTGCAGACAACACAAAGCTGGGTGGCAGTGTCGATCTGCTTGAGGGTAGGGAAGCTCTACAGGGGGATCTGGATAGGCTGGATCACTGGACCAAGACCAATGCCATGAGATTCAATAAGGCCAAATGCCAGGTGCTGCACCTCGGCCATAACAACCCCCAGCAGCGCTACAGGCTTGGGGAGGAGTGGCTGGAGAGCTGCCAGGCAGAGAAGGACCTGGGGGTGCTGATTGACAGCTGGCTGAACATGAGCCAGCAGTGTGCCCAGGTGGCCGAGAAGGCCAAGGGCATCCAGGCCTGTATCAGGAACAGTGTTGTCAGTAGGAGCAGGGAGGTGATCATGCCCTTTTACTCAGCTTTGGTGAGGCCTCACCTCGAGTACTGCGTCCAGTTTTGGGCTCCTCACTACAAGAAGGACATTGAGGTGCTGGAGAGAGTCCAGAGGCGGGCTACCAAGCTGGTAAAGGGCTTAGAGCAGAAGCCTTATGAGGAAAGACTGAGGGATCTGGGCCTGTTTAGCCTGGAAAAAGAGAAGATTGAGGGGAGACCTCATCGCTCTCTATAACTACCTGAAGGGAGGTTGTAGAGAGGCGGGGACTGGTCTGTTCTCCCTAGTGGAGAGTGATAGGATGAGGGGAAATGAATGGAAACTTGCACCAGGGGAGGTTCAGGTTAGATATTAGGAAGAATTTCTTTACTGAAAGGGTTGTCAGCCATTGAAACAGGCTGCCCAGGGAGGTGGTTGAGTCACCATCCCTGGAGGTGTTTAAGAGATGGGTGGATGTTGCAGTGGGAGGAATCGTTTAGCCAGTTGATAGGGCTAGGACAAAGGCTGGACTCGATGATCTTCAAGGCCTCTTCCAGCTGTAACTATTCTATGATTCTATGAGTCATGGTAACTTTTCATCATGATAAGAAAAATAAGTAATCCACTTTCATTAAAAGCAACCTTACAGATTTCCTTATATGGCATCACCACTACATTGATTTAGTGGGGTTTGTGGGGGTTTTATATTTCTTGCTCTTAAAAGGGAGGGGAAGAGACATATTCTGTATATATGTTTAAAACACTAATAACCTGGACATCTAGATGAAATTCACAACACTCTCCCAAAAACAGTTTAAAAGCATTAGTATTAGAGAAATTATTAAATTAGGTACTTCAATGGCTTGAATTAACACTCAACATATCAGTGTCGGAGTTAAACCACTTGTTAAACTGAAGGCCCTTAATACCCTACTTTCTATTGGCTTGTGGAAAACTAACTGGAAACAAGCTACGTCATATAAGTCACTATTGGGTTCCTTGGACTTACTAATCCATCATAATACAGCTAGCACCAGGCAATTTAGATGTCCTAAATTCCATATCAGAACAGCATCACTCTTGATTAAAGAAAATAAAGTCAATTATGTGGAGAACATATTCTAGTAACATTTAGCTTCATTTTCCTCAGGATGTCTAATATGATATGCTGTCACATCAAAGAAATAAATTTTGCATTTGTATCAGATCCAGTGACAGCAGAAACCACACCTGCAGCAATTCATCAATTGGTAGAAGTCTACATGTACACTACATTATCTCCCATCCAAATCAGTACTGCTCAGTTAACAAGCTAGGAATTTTAATCTAATTAACACAGGTAATAAAAGCCCTGTAATCTAGTGTAGCTGTTTGCTTGGATATTCAAAATGCCCTCAAAAACCCTGCACTTGAGCAAGGCTTACAAATCATTAGGTTCCAAAAGAACTGGTGAAATTTGAGGAGTTATCATAACTATACTGAGACGT
This sequence comes from Galbula dea, assembly GCA_013399015.1. Taxonomy (NCBI): domain Eukaryota; kingdom Metazoa; phylum Chordata; class Aves; order Piciformes; family Galbulidae; genus Galbula; species Galbula dea. The sequence goes on from VWZX01007460.1 coordinate 165,266, forward strand.
TAAAATTCATTGTATCACCACCACAGTAGAACCTAACCTGCTGAAAAACATTTTTAATTTCATTCTAGCACCAGGCCCATGAAGCAGAAAGAATATTACTTTAACACATGCACCAATATACACTGGGGCTTTGCAGAATAGGACCTGGGGGTCCTAGCAGACACCAAGCTGAACATGAGCCAGAAGCATGCCCTTGCCATCTAGAAGATGTATGGTATCCTGGGCTGCATTAGGAAAAGCACTATCAGCAGGTCTAGGGAGGTGATCCTTCCCCTCTGCTTGGCACTGGTGAAGCCACACCTGGAGCACAGTGTCCAGGTCTGGGCTCACAAGTCCAGGAGAGACATGGACATACTGGAGAGAGTCCCACAAAGGGCCACGAAGACAATGAAGGCACTAGAGCATCTCTCCTATGAAAAAAGGCTGGGAGAGCTGAAACTGTTTAGCCTGGAGAAGAGAAGGCTTGAACAGGGATCTTATCACTGTTTAAAAATACCCAAAGGCAGGGTGCAAAAAGGATGGGATCAGACTCTTCAGTGGTGTCCACTGAAAGGACAAGAGGCAACAAGGACAAACTTAGACATGGGAGGTTCCCTCTGGATATCATGAAACACTTCTTCACTGTGAGGGTGACGGAGCACAGGTTGCCCAGAAAAGTGGTGGAGTCTCCCACCTTGGAGATATTCAAAAGCTATCAGGACACAGTGCTGGGAAAGTAGCTCTAGGTGGACCTGCTTGAGCGGGGAAGTTGGTCCAGAGGTCCCTTCCAACCTCAACCATTGTGTGCGATTCTGTGAATTCTGCATATTTACAACCACATAAATTAAGCAACTTTAAAGCATAAATTAAGCATCATACACAAATCCAAACAACATAACGCACAGAATCAGGACTCAAATTCACATCCTATGCCCAGTCTCGTATCTGTTATTTAACTTTTTCTGAACCAGAAATATTTCACAAATCAAGAAGGTTTTCCTGGCAGTCCACAGAGCTTTCTAAGGTACCATGTTTCATCCAAATTTCTCCCTGTCACAGTATTTTTTTTCTTTTGGGATACAGGACAACACACAACCCAAAAGTTCCACTATGCCTTCATCAGCCCCACAGAAAGAGTTATGCTAAAAACAGACACAACGTTCTTTTGCTGTAGAGAAGTTTGGTTTATAGCAGCTATTTAAATAACTATTTTTTCTTAATGAAGTATGCAGAAAACATTAATCAACACTAAGAGTCAAAAGAACTTCAGAGAAACATCGTGTTTTATTTAAGAAGATGGAGTTGATTTTGACATCTTTCCTATTAACTATATCCTCTCGGTTAATGCAGATGCAAAATGGAACTGCTACTAAGCATTCCGATTTTGTGATGTGCTGAACAACCACAAGTCCCTCTTACAGTCAGGTGGAGCTGTTGGTACTTGTCATTTATTTTTGTAAGGTCAAAATTACTGCTCCAGTTTGTATAAAATGCTGCTGCCTTGAAATAGAGTAGTGGATTGCTGATCACCATAAAACATCCTCCTCTTTTCTCAACTGGAGAGTAAGTATAGTGAAAAAGAGGAAGAAATGCCCGGATGGACCAAATATAAATAAGGATTTGCAGAGAGACCTTTGAAGATTTCCCTGACATTAGAAATCTGCATTGTTTTTCTCAGTAACAAAGCTCCAATGCATAAGGAAACTACCAGCATCTTTGACTTCTACTTTACTTCCTAGGGGGAGGGGAGAAAAATAAAAAATCATTGCATATCAATAAATTCTACTTCTTCCAGCATAAACATTTACCAATAATAAAAGGGGCAGTTCTGCCTTCCCATGTTCACTTCTCTCACTCTTGCATTGATTCCAGTGGCCCCGTGAAATAGCAGCAACTGATTTCCAGCCCCATTAGTTCTTCCATTACCTTCCCGTCTAAGTGTACAATCATTAGCATCAAAACAGGGATGGAAGGTGTAAGACTAACCTTTTCAGCACACAGCACAGACTCACATCAGACAGCAGCGCCGGGGAATGCAGGCTACAGTATCTCACTACTGATCTGGCTCCTACTGCTCACCTGCAAGTTGAAGACCACCACCTCAGTACATTGTCTCCAGTCTCTCTTCTCCTCAATGACTTCTTGGATGTGCAACAGCACCCTAAACGCAATCCAAACTAATCTCATTCTTACAATTCAGCCTAACCATAATTTTAGAAGACTGGTTAAAACAATCATGGTCTCTTGAAAAAGGAGCAAGTTTATTCTCTGTCATGTCAAGAACTGAAGCTTTGCAACAATCTGAAGGCTCTTGAACAACGGAATCCTTAAGAACCTGCATGGTCCTGTACAGTTTCCCTGTGATATCTAGGGGGTCTTGGTGGACAATATCCTAAGCAAAATGTGCGTGCTGTTTTCCTCTGAGCACTTGGCCTAGTTAGGTATGCATAGCCGATATCGTATTCAAGCTTATTAGCTGCTGCAATTAAATAAAATCCCTTCAATACAGAAAATACATGGCATGAGTCAATGGATTTCTCAGATGCAAAGAAGTGATTCAGGCACAGTAAACACTTTCGCTGCATGACTCCAGGGTCCTCAGAGGCATTGTATGTCACTTCATCTCAATTAACCTCCCAAGAAAGCCTCTGAGTTCCAAGCAAGAGAGAAGGAAAAAAGACATTACTGACAACATACAAAAGCCTATTCTGATGTCATAAAGCTGTATTACTTGAGACATTTGGTTTTGCAGCAGGAAAGCAGGCAATAAAGAGCACAGAAAGAACAGCTGCTTGTCATGAATCGGAGGGGAAATCATTTCAGATGCTGATGAAATTATTATCACTGCTAAAAGTTAAAGCAGTTTTGCAAACTGCACCTTAAACCACTATTCAACTTGGAAGCGTTCCCCATATCAGTTTTGCACATACTGAAAACTAAAAATACAATAGTTCTAACTCTCCTGCAGTAGCTTCTGGGACACAAGATGGTTTTCTATCTCCTTACTTCCAAAAATGACAATTTACCATAAACTCATAGCTGTTGCTACCTGTTCTGACACTGTTGTTCCAGCACCATCCTTTACGTAGCAGCACCAACAGAAATAATCACCAGTACTCAGTAACATTATTTTAAGACTTCTTTCATTGTGCTGCATTGCATTCCACCCAAGAAAATTCAGTATTCCTTTGGAGCAGAAATACTTCTTGGCTGCTTGAAGCTAGCAGTTTGTGATAATGGAACAAAATGAAAAATCACTACATGCAAAGGCTTGTAGGATTCTAGCAGCGCTGAGAAACTCTTATCAATGGAGAGACTATCTTAAACGTAAAACACATTTAATACATTAATCATAAAATAAATAACCTTAACAAAACCAAGCCTTAACAGTGTTTGGAATAGATGAGCAAAATGTCTATAGCAAGCCAGCATCATAGCACCAATGCTTTCAAATAAAATTAGAATAAGCCTGATGCAATCCACAGGAGCATATACATTTCTGCAGTTCTTATAGAGAACTTTACAAATAATAATCATAGGAGAAAAAATACAGTTTTTCATATCAAATCACTAGGTCAACTCCAGCAGGGACCTGTTTCAGCTTGAGTGTCAGCTGATACTTCTTTCTGTCTGTAAGCCCCCAGCACAGAGATGTCCACACTCCTCCTTCACAGCTAGCACTGCCTTCTCACTAGCAGATGAAACACATGGATTCCAAATCACCTGAATGCAAATTAAGCCCAAACTACTTCTGCAAAGAATAGCCTCATCCTTCCCACACACTCCTGTAGCCTTTCTGCCATCCAGGTGAGCAGTTCCATTGGTTTCTCCACAAGCTGGACAAGGCCATTCAAAAAAACACAACCATTTGAAAGCTGAAGCTTTCTTTTACCCAAAGCTTGTTTAAAGCCATATCAGCTGATTCTATGACTGCATAATTGCTACCACTACCATAACAGAGGCATTAGGATAAAGCAGCCCAGAGCAGATGAAGAATAAGAAAACTGCAGTCTGAGTAATGTGGTAAAGGAAAGGTGTTCAGACATGTTAAGATTTCAAGACTTTTGCCCAATAAGAGTTTAAGAAAGTTCTGTAAGTTACACCACTCAACTCCTCTTTTTGCCTTTGCAGAGCAGACAAGCAGAAAAGAACATGCACTCACAGCTCATCTTTTCCAAAATAAAAGTCTAGCTGCTTAGTCTACCACCAATGAAGTGTCTCAAGGGGACAAAGCTGATTTTACTACAGCCATATTAAATCCGTTATCACAGCCCCAAATTCTCTTCTTGGACACAAATGTAATCGCAGTAACATAAAACACGGATGTACAAGTGAGGCGGGAAAGCTTGCTGCCTTGCTATCACAGAATCATTACAGTTGGAAAGGACCCTCAAGATCATCTAGTCCAACTGATAGCCCTACACTACTCTTACCCCTAAATCATCCCCTGAAGAAACACATCTATCCTCTTCTTAAAAAACCTCCAGGGATGGTGACTCCACCACCTCCCTGGGCAGCCTATTCCAATATCTAACCACTCTCTCAGTAAAGAAATTCTTCCTGATATCTAATCTAAACCTACCCTGGCTCAGCTTAAGCCCCTTCCCTCTAGTCCTGTCACTAGTCACAAGGGAGAAGAGGCCAACACCCGCCTCCCTAGAATGGCCTTTCAAGTAGCTGAAGAGAGTGATAAGGTCTCCCCTCAGCCTTCTCTTCTCCAGGCTAAACAACCCCAGCTCCCTAAACCTCTCCTCATAAGGCCTGTTTTCCAGACCCCTGACTAGCTTAGTTGCCCTTCTCTGCACCCTCTCTAGTACCTCAATGTCCTTCCTAAACTGCGGTGCCCAAAACTGCACACAGTACTCGAGGTGCTGTCATTTTGTTGACAAGGACTGCGTGCTCTCCAGGACTATCTGCACTGAAATTACTAAATGACTACCTGTCATTTAAATTCTGATGAGAGAGAGTAAACAACTGTTGCAGTGGATTATATTATTCTGTCATGTCTGTAATGAAGACATGCCTGTCTTCAATCAGGGCAGCTATAAACTCCTGCAGTGTATTCTGTCATTGTTTGTTGCCTAAGGGCTAAGGGTAGATAGCACTGCATCAAACAGCAAAGAAGAAAGATCATGTTGTGCCCTCTATCACTCATTTTAACACACTGTCTGGACACTGAACATTTTAGATTGGACTAAATCTAAAATGTGCTATGACTGTGGACTATAATGCAACTTTGTCACATCAGATATCCTGCAGCCAATTCCCCATAACTAGAAAATGGCTCCCTGTTTTTGTTTTGCAGCATATATGATTTTCAAGATTATCAGTTGGTATATACATGAAGAAATAACAGGGGAAAAAAGAAATAATCACAAATTGAAGCTGGAAAAGTCATATTAAAAACCACTCCTTACATTCTGCCCAAAGATTGTAATCTTTCTAGAATTAAGAACACTATTAGAAAGAGTAACTATAAAGGATATTGGTAAGGACAGGTTGACTCCATGAGATTAGAAGTTTGACAAAAGTCTCCTTGAATAAAAGTACCCCCATACTCAGGAACTTGGTAACTGTATCACAGAGCTGATACAAATTTATTTTTTACTTCTGACAGGGAATCTCCTGCCTCTTGAAACTGTCCAGTTTGTGAGAATTCATTCTCCAGTTTTGATGTAAACCAAGCATAAATGGTTCCCCCCACATCTTAGGGTCATATGGTTTCCAAGCTCTAACCCTAGTGATGTCCTGGCAGACTGTACACCAAGCCAAAGTAGGAGTTGCATTAACTGTGCTAAATAGAGAATACAACTGACAGAAGAAAGTAAGTTCTTATTACATCAAATTTCTCAGTGTAAAATTATACAAGAACCTGTAAACATAGCTGATTCTTAAGTTTAAAAACACAGTTTGAAAACATCATAATGAAGTTGAATTCAGATAATGCAGAAGTCTGGATTTTCTCTAACTGTCAACAGATGAAATCCTCTCTGTTGGCCACTTATGTTGGATTTCATTGAGCATCAGCTGCACATATGAAGATTTTGACCAAAAAAATTTCTCTTTAAGTAACTATCTACTCAATCCATTTGCATGATGGATATAATTGCCCCCCTACACACTGACCTTCACGGGTTTTGTTACCACATTTCTGTGAGGGACTAGAGAGACTCATCTGGGTAGCTGTTCAATGACATGATGAACAAACTCCTGTTCTTCCAACAGCACCCAGTTAGTACAACTAAATTAATCTGTATCTTCCTAAGAGATTATCAGTTTTGATGCACAGAGGATTTAATCAACGCCCAGCTCTAAAAGCCAGCCCTGGGTGTCACTTAAAAGGCGCATCTATTACACAATAGAATGACAGGAAAAATTGTGAGTTCTCATTACGAGCAAGTCTTGAGCAATTGAATATTGAACTCTTAGCCATCATTAAGTACCCCTTCATTCTTCTCTTACTGCCACAAGAAAGTGCTCAAAGCGCCACCTCCTGCTGAACAGTTGGAACCACAGAGAGTAATTTCAGCAGCTGCTGAACTGCTGCAGTGACAGCTACTCACACACTCAAATGCAGCCGGTAACAAGAAATAAACGTTTTCTCACTAAACAGCTCAGAATGTCATAGACGTCAGAACTGCTGCTCTTCTAGAAAAGCAATCATCTGAACAGCAAGGATATTTTGCCTAGATTTCAGCAAGCATCCAAATAATTAGCACTTTCTGTTATTTTTGCAGAAGGTTGCCTATTGCCTACTGAAACGTCATAGAGCACCTCAAGCACATTGCCAGTTTCCAGCCAGCAAAACACCATGCACCGCTCGGTGGGTCAAAACTGAAGATAAGCAGACTGCAATAAAATTACTCCTAGCATCATTACTTCCTAAAGCATCACAGGAAAAATAAACAAAAGCTGAAATGAAGAAATCCCTGAGTTAAAAGCATAGGCTTGAGAGACCACGACTAGGAGTCACTCTCCCTAGTGTTCTTAAATTATAATTTTTACCACAGGAACTTAGGAAGTGCTATCACTATAAGGGCAAATTGAAATACCCCATTAAGAAACTACGAGGTGACCTGAAAACTAGAACCCGAGCACAAGCACACAGACACTACATAAGGAGTATTTCTGCTATGAGCATCAGGAACTAATCAGCTGGAAACAAGAAAGACTGGTGTTCTTTGATCTCTGATTATGGTATTTCAGCGGTACCGGACTTGTGTCTCCAGCTTTCATCCTACAGCAGGCACTACTGACCTAAGACTCAAAACAGATAAATTTTAATTATGTAACAGAAAAGGAAAATTCAAAATAAACACTAAGTCAGCAGTGAATGAGATTTTCAGTTGCCACTACCTGGGAAAAGGGTCTCTAGAAAGTCTCCTCATGCTACTAACCCTTTCTCAGACTGCTTGCAGAGGCCTTTTTTCGAAATTTCTCTAGTCCTTGCCTCCCCTCCCTGAAAACATTAGCTTCCGCATCTCAGTGCGTATATCTGTTAAAGAAAGCTAGGTATCTCCTGTAGTGGAAACGCAGAAAGCCCAAACACTTAATAAGGTTCGGAGAACGTGCAAAAAGCATCTGCAAACTACTTAGAAATAAAAAAGGCAAAGCTCGGAAAAATAGGAGGGTGGCACTAAGTAAGGTGCATTTCAACTCTTAACATTCAGCCTTTCACTGAACGTCTTACTTTGTTGCAATTCCTCTTGCCCGCTCCTGAAGGAGACACTTCCCAGTCACAGCCCCGGCCCCCAGGCAGCCACGCTGACCACAGGAACGCCAGGAGAGGCCGTTCCTGAGGCAGAACCTCAGGCTAGATCGGCCCAGTCACCCGCTCGTAGCGTCACGGCCAGACCGAAGCGCTTCGCGGTAATAACTTGTCTGCGGAACAACTGGCCAATCAGTAGTCAAGACTTCAGCGCGCTTCCTCTGATTGGGAGTTAGGCGTGTCGAGCTCAGCCAAGGAGAAGGCTGCGTCTACAGGGCGGAAGTGCACTCAGTGTGTGGGGCTGTGATTGGCTGAAGGAAGCGCGGCGGGATGGCGGCTGCGGGGCCGGCGGGTAGCGTTTTCTCGGACCTGCGGGAGATCAAGAAGCAGCTTTTGAGCGTGGCGGAGCGGAGTCGCGAGCGCGGCTTGCAGCACAGCGGGAAGTGGTGAGCGTCGCGGGCGGGCTTGGCCTTGCTGCCGGCTGACCTTGCGCTAACAGCTGTCGCTCTCTCTCCTTGCAGGGCCTCCGAGCTGGCATTTGCCTTGGACCCTCTGCCGCTGAGTGAGCTGCCGCCGCCCCCCGCGCTCACGGAGGTACGCCGCAGTATGGGGGAAGGGCCCGACCGAGGGCGGGTTCGGTGACCTAGCACGCCGCGGCCCTCTCGGGGCCTGCAGCTGTGCCGCGAGCGAGCCCCCGCGGGCGGGGCGGGGTGGGGCGGGGCGGTCTGACTCTAGGTCGAGCTCTAGGCTGTAGAAGTGGTTGTGAGCTCGAAGAGAAAGTGGTACTTGCTTCTAGGGCTGCTTTTTAATTTTGTCCACGCCTACTGAGGAAAACAAAAAAGTGATAGCGATCTTGTTAAAAACACGTGCAGGAGGCAGCCCTGGGTGCTGATTGTTATAGAAGACTGAGAAGTCCTCTTCCATTATGTATAATTTATCGTAATACAAATTATATTGTGAATTAAACTTGCGCTCCTCAGGACATAAGAGAAACTAGTTGTATCGCCATCCCCATCTCTGCAGGTGTACAGTAGGACTTCTAGGTGTATGCTTGTATGCTGTTAAAATTACAGCAGTGTAACTTCTCATAAGTGTACATTAGCAGGTTAATGTTACAGAATCACAGAATCATTACGGTTGGAAAGGACCCTCAAGATCATCTAGTCCAACCGATAGCCCTACACTACTCTTAGCCCTAAATCATCCCCTGAAGAAACACATCTATCCTCTTCTTAAAAACCTCCAGGGATGGTGACTCCACCGCCTCCCTGGGCAGCCTATTCCAATGTCTCACCACTCTTTCAGTAAAGAAATTCTTCCTAATATCTAATCTAAACCTACCTTGGCTCAGCTTAAGCCCCTTCCCTCTAGTCCTGTCACTAGTCACAAGGGAGAAGAGGCCAACACCCGCCTCCCTAGAATGGCCTTTCAAGTAGCTGAAGAGAGTGATAAGGTCTCCCCTCAGCCTCCTCTTCTCCAGGCTAAACAACCCCAGCTCCCTAAGACCCGCCTCATAAGGCCTGTTTTCCAGACCCCTGACTAGCTTAGTTGCCCTTCTCTGCACCCTCTCTAGTACCTCAATGTCCTTCCTAAACTGCGGTGCCCAAAACTGCACACAGTACTCGAAGTGCGGCCTCACCAGTGCCACGTACAGTGGCAAGATCACCTCCCTGCTCCTACTGGTCACACTAGTCCTGATGCAAGCCAGGATGCCATTGGCTTTCTTAGCCACCTGGGCACACTGCTGGCTCATGTTCAGCCGGCCGTCAGTCAGCACCCCCAGGTCCTTCTCTGCTGGAATTCCTGAGTAGGTTTCTTACTAATGATCATTCATACTTATTGAACAGCTAATTCATACCTTCTGGTGGCTTGCCACAGTTTGTTTTCTGGAATCTTATTGTTTACCTTTAAATGTTTCTGTCTAGTCTATACTCATTATTTGAGAATTAGGAATCTGATCGTGTGAGGGAATGGGGAGATATTTCTGATTTGTACTCAGACTGTCTTTCAGGATGAATAAACTTCAGTTTTAGCTTTCGGAGCAATTTCAGTGATAAGTGTGTGAACAGGTGAATTTCCTAAAGCATGTCAGAACTTCTGAGGTCTTAAAACTCATCTGTGTCCCTGCAGGAGGATGCTCGTGATCTGGATGCCTATACATTAGCCAAGTCTTACTTTGATCTAAAGGAATATGACAGGGCTGCCTATTTTCTACGGGGCTGCAAGAGTCAGAAAGCTTATTTCTTGTATATGTACTCCAGATACCTGGTAAGATAAAAGCTGCCTTTTAGCACTGACCTCCTCTGCTTCCCACCTCTCCCTGGCATACTTTTATTTTTTGCTTGTTCTGTTCCATATGACCACCTAGCTGTCCAAATTGTTTGTTTGGGGGAAGGGAGATAGGGGTGTTCTTTTTAGAACTGTGATGTTTGTGAAAACTCAGTTTACGTGCTGCTGCTAGCATTGCAGCAAACATAGGGAATATGCCATTGTAATGTAATCTTGTTTTTCCTCTCTTTTCCACAGTCGGGGGAAAAGAAGAAGGATGATGAGACAGTGGATAGTTTGGGTAAGTCTATGGTGTTAAGAAACATAAGAAGATATACTGAAGCTTTCAGTGACGCCTCTTAGGTAGATCATCTTGGGTTTATGGCTTTCTTCTCAATTTTTGCATAACAGTGTGCTGATAGATGGTTTCTTTCATTGTCTTTCAATTAGTTGTCTTAATACAGATTACAGGTTTTTATCTAATTCTTCTGTTAAAGCAGATGATCAGACTAAGTGGTTCTCTTTTTTTAAAAGAGGAAAATAATCACAGGCTGGGAAGCCTTTGGGGCATGCCAGTGGTGATTCTGAATATACCCTAGACTTTGTAATTGCTGTGGTAAGACCCTTGACTGAAATTAGTTGTTTGGCTTTCTTTTCATACAGGACCTCTGGAAAAAGGACAGGTGAAAAATGAAGCTCTGCGAGAATTGAGAGTTGAGCTCAGCAAGAAACACAAGGCACGGGAACTGGATGGATTTGGCCTTTATCTGTAAGTGTGTCTATATATTTCTGACATATTCGTGTATTTGTGTGGATATGCAGAGTTTTATGATTCTGATTAACTTGATAACTTTCTTTACAGGTATGGTGTTGTACTGCGGAAGCTGGACCTGGTGAAAGAAGCAATAGATGTATTTATTGAAGCTGCCCATGTCTTACCTCTGCACTGGGGAGCCTGGCTGGAACTTTGCAACTTGATTACAGATAAAGAGATGGTAAAATTTGGGAGATACCAAGATGTAGTAACAAATTCCAGAGTTTAGCTTCATTCAGTAACCAATGATTCAATTGCCACAAGATTGATGTCACCCATTGCTTTATTCTGTAAGACTCTGTTGGAACCTGAACTTAGATATAAAATCAAAATACATTATTTTTCTTTATGCACTGGATTTTATGAGACCACTTCTGGAATTCTTCAGTTTGAGAATTCTGGCTGGTGGAATACTTTAAAAAATAGAGATGCCACAGAGCCTTACTGATGTGTGGAAAAAGAGAAATGCACTTTTAATGAGAGTATTTGGAGTCTGATCACTTAGCTCATAAAAATAGTGATGTGATATTGATGTTCAAAGACAGGAAGAAAGTACAGTTTTTTCAAAGGACTTCTGAATACAATGAAAGTGAAGCAGAAGCCAGGTGCTGCCAGATGTGAAGAGAATTTCTTCACTGATTGACCAAATTAAATGGCTCCAATTCTTCTGCAGTTTCAGCAGTTGGTGGGAATAGATTGGGAGTGGCTAAAGAGAATTATGTCATCCATATTTTACTGCTTTTTAGACTGGATGTCTGAATGCTCCTTTGCCATTTCAATATTCTGAATTTATTTAGTCTCTCCTGTGGAAGAACCTGATGTTAATTCTTAGTCCTAATACTGCTCTTTTGTAGCTGGTGTAATGGTTTGAGAAAGCAATTGCAGTAGAGCATCTACTAAATCATGGGAGGGAACATAATGGATTCTTTGCCATGGATGGCTCTTAGAGTACTCCTGATTGTCATTTCTTCTTCTTTGGTTCTTCCTAGTTGAAGTTCCTGTCCTTGCCAGATACATGGATGAAAGAGTTCTTTCTTGCACACATTTATACAGAGCTGCAGCTGATAGAGGAGGCTCTGCAGAAGTATCAGAGTCTCATTGATGCAGGATTTTCCAAAAGCACTTACATCATCTCTCAGATTGCAGTTGCCTACCACAACATCCGAGGTCAGTGATGCTTACTAAGTAGTAGGAACGAGCCTCTTAAAGCAAACTTGGCATTTATAGCTCTTGTTCTCTCATTTGCTCTTCTTTCTTAAGATATTGACAAAGCCTTATCCATCTTTAATGAGCTAAGGAAACAGGATCCTTACAGGATAGAAAACATGGACACTTTCTCCAACTTGCTGTACGTAAGGGTAAGCACCCTGTCTATTGCCTGTCCGTAATGATGGTATCGCTCAGCGGTATGGTAAACACTAGCAAAGCAGCAGGTACTGTCTGGCCTCCGAATGTAGACTTTCAGCTTCTGCTTTCTGCTTTGTGACGCCACGAAATAGATGCAGTGTATAGATGTATTGCTAACTGCCTAGGTTTTCTTTGAAACTGTAACATGCTCCTTTTCTTATCCCTTTCATTTCTTTGTTTGACTAGAGCATGAAGCCTGAGTTGAGCTACCTGGCTCATAATCTCTGTGAGATAGACAAGTATCGTGTTGAGACTTGCTGTGTAATCGGTGAGAGCCAGCTCTTTTCTGTGTTCTTATTATCCTGTTGGCAGGATGTGTGAGGAAATGTTAAAAACTCTTGTGAAAATGGGTCAGCTAGCAAGGTGAACCATTTGGTGAATGTGGATTCAGACAGCCTGAAAAACAGACCAAATGACAGATTACCCGTTCCCTCATTTCTTTTTGAAAGAGCTGCAGTAGTACTATCAGTGCAGAAAGGAGTTGAAGAAATAATTTTGAAGACCCATGTAGCTCATAATCCCTTTATATGAAACCCCGGTGGAAAGAATTGTCTCGGGACCAGGAAATATGTTTGTTAGATCATAACTTAAGATTCCATCCCTTGGCCTTAAAACTTAATTGATTGGTACAACTGGAAAAGGATTGACCAGAACACTGCAGAACAGTGTTCTGTTAGGTCTCTTGAGATTTCAATCAGATCTGCCTTTAGTAGGACTCTTTATAATTTAAGTTAGGGGGTAGATAATAGCTCTTCCATCTTTTTTCTAATTCTTTGCTGGTTTGGGGCTTTTTTTGTTTTTTTTTTTTTTTTTTTTTCTTCTGATTTGTTTAAATATTGTGACTCTTGCTTTAGGGAATTATTACAGCTTGCGTTCCCAGCATGAAAAAGCAGCACTCTATTTCCAGAGGGCCTTGAAACTGAATCCTCGTTATCTGGGAGCCTGGACTCTCATGGGACATGAGTACATGGAAATGAAGAACACATCTGCAGCTATCCAGGCTTACAGGTATCTCTTATGTACTGTACAAAATGATGTTAGGAGTCTGTGTACATAAGGATGGAAGTAGTATCTTCCAATTTTTGTTAATACTTTGTTGAACTCTGTCTTGATTTTGATCCTGACTGCTTTCTGACTAGTTCATCTCCTTTTCTTTAACAGACACGCAATAGAGGTGAATAAAAGGGACTACAGAGCATGGTATGGCTTGGGGCAAACCTATGAAATCCTGAAGATGCCTTTTTATTGTCTCTATTACTACAGACGGGCTCACCAGCTCAGGTAGAGTTGAGTGTGAAGCCATATTTATTGGAGTTTGTTCTGACATGGTTGCTAGTAGCTAAGGAATTTACACAGAGGAACTAAGTTGAGGAAGGGAGAAGAACATCAATGCTATGTGATTTGTGCAGTCTCACTATTCCAAATTCTGTTAGTTGTATTATTAGCTATTTAACAAAGGCTTAGTCAGTTAAATGCTGAGGAATGCTAGTCAGGAGCATGTGTGATGTTTTACTTGAGAGAGGATGACAAACACTGCCAGGTGTAGATTTCCCCCTCCCTCTGCCCTGAGATCCACTGGCTGTCTATTAAACTACATTTAGGAATTTCTGTTTTACAGACCAAATGATTCTCGTATGCTGGTTGCTCTAGGAGAATGCTATGAGAAACTCAATCAGTTGGTGGAAGCTAAAAAGGTGAGTGAGAATGAATGAGTGGAGTAAGACATTAGGATGTCTCCCAGGATACTGGAGTCATAGCAAAATTATGTAGCTAGTGCTACTGGAAATGCATATGGCATGTTGTTAGGAGCTTATGGAAACCATTTCAACTAGGGAAGTTCTGCTGCAGTGTAACAAGAGCAACTGATAAATGAAGAGTCCTTTACAGGAGATAATGTGCCCCTATGCTGGAAAGCTGTAGTTTTCTGTTTCTAACTTGCTTGCATGAGTCATGAGCTGGAGTCACTTTTGTGGTGTGTTTGACTGACTTTTCTTCCCTGACAGTGCTATTGGAGAGCTTATGCTGTGGGAGATGTGGAGAAAATGGCACTGGTGAAACTAGCAAAGTGAGTATGTATTGTCACTGAAATGTCAACATTGTGTTAAAAGCAACTAGTACTCTCATACCGAATGATAAAGTACAAAATGTACATCAAGTGGAATTGCTGTTAGGGAGCATTACTTTGTGAGCTCTGTAATAACTGATATCCTGAGGTGTGTAGTGAGTGCAAATTCTAGTGTCCAGCTTTAGCTGTAAGTTTCCCTAAGGACAACTAGAGCTAATTGCAATATAATGTGGGTTGCAAGGGACCTCTGAATCTTGAAGTGATTCGAGCAGTGCTTGTATTTGTTGTATTGAAACTTAAAGCAATCCATGATGGTAGATGTTGTGCAAAACTGTAGATTGATTTCTCCCCTTTCCCCCCAGTGTATGGTCGTGACATTAGGAAAGGGTCTAATGTGCAATTAATGTGAATGCTCTGATATCAGCACTAATTTTTGGTGGGGATAAAGTAATATAAAATGGAAAAAGTGAAAGGGAAGGAAAAGGGCAAGTGGCAGGTGCAGCTGCTGTACATACGGGATGCCTGACAATGTAAATGGTCTAAAGCTGGATCATCTCTTTAAATGAAGGGCAGTGCGTGGTGCATGTCTCGCAAATGGTGAAGGAAAAGACCTGGCTTTAGTCCAGGTCAGATTCAGTAGGTACTTTCTCATAGGCCAAGAATGTCCAGTCTTGCTCCCAGCGGCCCCTTTTTCTCCTTTTCTAGGCTGCACGAACAGCTGAATGAATCTGAACAGGCAGCTCAGTGCTATGTCAAATACATCCAGGATATCTATTCATGTGGGGTAAGATAATATCTTGGGAATAAAAGGAGAAGTAAATGGGGTGTATAAGTACCTTGGAAGGCACTCAGAGATGATATTTTTTTACCCTCCTCACTGTAGGAGATTGTGGAGCACCTGGAGGTCAGCACTGCCTTCCGTTATCTGGCCCAGTACTACTTCAAGAGTAAACTCTGGGATGAAGCCTCAGCATGTGCTCAGAAATGCTGTGCATTCAATGATGTGAGTAGTTATGTAGTCTTCAGTATTCTTTCTTAGGGGATTTATGACCTTGATCTTGCTTCCCCGTGGAAGGAATCCTTTACTGAAAGAATGAGGATTGTCTGCCATGCCATTCATATCCTGAGTGGTATTGTTGTATATGTGATCACTAATGCTGCTTATGATTGACTAAAATCATGGAATATGGTGTAGAGGGTAAAACTGAACCATGTCTCATTGGTGTTCACTAAATAAAAGAATTTGAGGCTCCATGTGGTAGTTTTAAGACTGCTGACAAAGTCTTGGTGGTGAGAAGAGGGTTAGGTAGTCACAGACTCCCACACACTGTGTAGTGACTGCTCTCATAACTTTCTCATCTGTGTGTAGACAGTGCAGAGGACATGATAGTACTTGGGTTTTGTATGTGACTATTCTGAGATGTTCTGTAAGTGGACAGTTTTGGATTTTTAACCTCAGGCTGGTGGTAGACGCTAGCCAGAAGTGCAGGGTGTTTTGGCCTGTCTTTAACAAAGCTGGCTTTAACTCTGGAGAGCCTAAATTCCACTTGTTTGAAGCTCCTCTGATCTACTTTTTGCTGGTATATTTAAACAGCTTCAGTGGTTGATGGATGGTGCCACTCTCTGAAATAACCAAGTAACATGGAAAGCAGTTAAAAGGAGGAAAGATTTAAAAAAAAAACAAAACCAAAAAACCGAACAAAACAAAAAAACCCCAAAACCACCAACACAAAAACACCCCCTAAAACCAAAACAGTAACATTTTTAAGCATCTGCAGAAAAAAAAAAATTACGGTTTTCATAGCTTGCAGCCTTACAGAATGACAAGATACTATAACTGCTTACATACTGAATTTGCCCCAGAAACCTCCCATTCATCTGTGTATTGCTTTTTAAAAATTCTTTTCAGACTAGAGAAGAAGGAAAGGCCTTACTGCGGCAGATCTTGCAGCTTCGCAACCAAGGAGAAACATCGTCCACAGATATTGCTGCTCCTTTTTTCCTCCCTGCATCATTGTCAGCCAACAACACTCCCACACGTCGTGGCTCCCCACTCAATCTGTCTTCTGTAACACCATGAACCGTGCTGGTACTTTTGACCCGTGCATTGGATGTCACATTGCAGATGGAGCTTGCAACCACTTATTTCTTTCCCATTAAATTCATTGCGGCCTTGACGTGAAGGGTAGGAGTTATTAGAGCCCACAGCCGAAGATAGATGGATGTGCACCAACAGGCAGAGGTGGAGCCTATGTGAAAGTGCCTACACTGAGATGTGAGAACCTCCAGTACTTCTCACTGAGTCATTCCAGTCAGAGGGCAGACATGTTGCGATACGCAGGACTACTCCTGACTGAGGGATTGGGAAGAGCTTGTCTGCTCAAGTTAAAGTAGATTTCAAGTTTGATTCTGCACTTTTACCTCTGATCTTCACTGAAATTCTTTGGATGACCTCTTGGTGGTATCATTTCTGTCTGCGTCAGAAACCGTTACCTGCCTGGCTACTTAAGGACTTAAGCTTGTCTTGAGCTACACAGAAGGTGTTCCACTAAAGCAGTGGATATAGGCACTTGGATATAGGTGCCATGTCTCTGCTGACAGGACTACAAAGTGTCAGAGGAATTCCAAGTAGCCACAGCTGACAGCTGTTTGCCGTTCTGTCTGTGGATGTGACAGATACTTTGGCTTCCAGTAGAAAAGCAGCCACTATGATAGCTCTATTAAAAACATGAAGGTTAACTGTTCTTGGGCTTCTTTGTGTTGCAATTTNTCATTTTGTTAAGGATTGCCACATCTCATGGATGGTTTGGTGCAGGGGATTCCTCTTTGTAAGGCTGCTGCTTGTCCCACTGCACACATCCAGCCAATAGTAAGGCTAAATGTGAATTGATTTCAAAGATGCACGGAATGCCCATGTGCTGAAGACATGACCATAAATGACCAGATTAACATGAACAAGAGATGCACTTGATTAGAACAGAAGTTAGAAGTGGCCTGATCCTGTTCCTGCTTGCTTAAAGTTTGCTAGTGGAACATAGGTATATGCTTTCAGTGATTTAACTCTAGTACCTGTTCATATTTTCTATTCTCTCCAGTCTCTGCCCATGACCTTAATTCTCTTCAGCATCCATGTCTAGCCCTTGGTGTCTTGTTCAGTTTCAACCCTGGACCTAGGGTAGCTGCAGATTTTTTTTTTCCTTATTGCTGGCTAGTTCTAGTTAGGGTTGCTGTTGGAACATACATGTATGTACACAAACAGAGAAAGGGCTACGATGATGCAGAAAACAGGCAGCAACAGTGTTTAGTTAGTAAAAGTGTAGAACACTATGGTGAAGAGTCTGAAGTCTCAGCCAAAGGTTACTGACCAGCAGCCTGCTTGCATAGAGTCGGTAACTCTTCTAGCCCTCCCCATCAACACTCCTCCCTCCCTCTGACTTATAAGGAACAACCAACAGTTTAGGATCTTGGTTTGACCTATGATCTTGGACGACTTCGGCCAAATATCTCGGTGCTACTCAGCTACAACTTGTAAGCTTGATAAAACCTGGGGGTCTTTTTAAAAAAAGTACTTGAGGTTTGTATACATTTTGAGGTTTGAGTTATGAATAACTGACTATAAATATATTCATGTGTTATGAATAATCTGCAGATGTTCATGTTAAGCAAGTTCCAGTTTCCTCAGGGCTATCCAATAGTGGAATCTCCCATTGAAAGGAATGGTTTTTAATGAAGATTGTCCAAACTTGGTGCTTAAAAGTGTCCTGAATTAAATCGAGTATCCAGATGTCATTGTGGGAGGCTGTCTGTAAAGATTAACTGTGTTCACAAGATCTAAACAGCAGAATGGCCTTGACCTGATACGATGCACCTTGCCTGTTGAGCTTTGAAGAGGCTTTTTGTAATTGGGATGATCAGTGAACTTTGGTTACCCTTCATGTGGAGAATACTTCCTCTAAATACACCTACTTCAAATACTCATCTGTAGAAGATGCAGTAGGGTTGAGCAGTTATGTCTAAGTTGGGTTGTGAGGACTGAGTTCATCATTTTGTCTCTCCTACCCCTAGCTCAGGTAGTGGCTCTTAATGCCAAGTTCAGAAGCCTGTTGGGTGAAAGAGTGCCAACAGCAGACATGTTGATGTTACGCCAGCTCTGCAAGTGTAACAGTCCCTGTTGGTAATGATATCTACAAGACAAGGGAGGAGTGATTTGTTATGAATAAGGACAACACTACACATAAGTAAAGGTTACCTTCTGTATTAAAACCAAAGATGTAATGGGACCATCTCTTTTTTTAATATGGCCTATTACTGTATTTAAAATTAAAGGCCAGTCTACTAGTGTTCTGTTATGACTCATAAATAATGTGTCACATCTTTTTACAAACAGCAACTTATAAAAATCACTAGGTAGTAATGACAACTGGTGATCGATTCTTATGCCACATAAACATCACAGTCTTACAATGTAACCTAAACAATTCATGTGGCAAACCAAATCTACTGCTTCTGTCTTTCCCTTCTCATAAAACAAAATACGCCTTTTCCAAAGCTTTCACTATTATTAGTGGAACTCTTCACTTCAAGATCGCTTTAGTCTTTCTTTTAGTATTTCTACCTGATACACTGCAGGGCTTGCTGTTTCCAGAATTACAACTGTCCCTTGCCCTTTCCTGAGCTACTTACATGGGTTTTCACTGATAATCTTGATTTGTTACACAATTGTCTGCATTCTGCTCTTTGCCGTTCAGGAGCTTTCCATTTTGCTGTTTTAAAGTTGTAGCCTAGATGGATCTGTGTTCTGACATGTTTTATTAGCCTATGTAGCCAGCAATCTGTTAATAATTTTTGCTAGCATTCAGCTGTCACTCTTCCTGATATTCAACCTAAACCTCCTGTGCCACAACTTGAGGCTGTTTACTCTTGTTCTATCACTTGTTACACAAGAGAAGAGACCAACCCTCACCTCACTCCGGCCTCCTTTCAGGGAGTTGTAGACAGTGAGAAGGACTCTCTTGAGCCTCCCTTTTCTCAAGACTGAACAACCCCATTTCCCTCAGCTGCTCCTCACAAGACTTGTGCTCTAGACCCTTCATCAGCTTCACTGATGTCTTTAGCCACGCTCCAGCTCCACACAGTCCTTGATGTGAGAGGCCAGAAATGATTTGAGATGTGACCTCACCAGGGCCAAGTACAGGGGGGGAAGGACCTGAAAAGCAGGGGCTTCTGCAGTCATTGTTCATATGACAGCCCCACAGGCGTTTGGATTATGTGTTAGTGTGACTTGCAGTTTACTCATACATAAACAGTTCTGATTAACTCGGTCGGGGCTGAGGCTCGTTCCCCAGAACGTTATGGGATGCCTTTCCACTGAGGCTCATGGCCCCCCTGAGGACCAGTCCCAGCACCCTCTTGTTTATCTCACTCTTCTTCGGGAAGGCGTTTTACCGGCCCCAGGTGCGGTTTCAGGTACGGAGATGCTTCGCCCGATATCGCCCCCGCCGGCCACGGGGTCTAGGAGCCAGCTCGCAGGTGCAGTGGCCCTGCGGGCCCCGGCTATACACTGTGGGCTAGGGTCCATCACCCCAGCGAGTGCCCGGCCGGCGCCAGGTCCCTACGGGCAGGCCGCACTCGGCGCACTCACAGACGCCGCGCCCCACCGGTGGCCGCCGGACACGGGGCGCAGCGGAGCCCCTTTTACGGCCTCTGCCGCCACCACCTTTCCGGCCGGGCCCACCCCACCACCCGTCTCGTCCCACCGTTGCCATGGCGGCCGGGCGTACGGCGCTGCGGCGCGGCGCGGGGCGGCNTCGGAGTGCAAGAGAGCGGTGGGGCTGTGGTCGGGACCGTGGCTGGAGCCGCTACGGCGGCAGGAAGATGGATTCGCTGCGCTGTCCCTCGCTGCTTGGCATCCCCTCCAGGCCGCGGCAAGGTGAGTGGAGGCAGTGGGGAGGGTCTCTTGGTCTCCGCAGCGGCGGAACAATGACTGCGGCCGGCTGCAGGGACCCGGGCGAGGGGCAGCGGTGGCAAGGGAGCGATGGAGGTTATCTAGAGATGGAGGTGATGGAGAGGAGGAGAGGCGAGATGGTGATGGTGATGGAGCTAGTGATGGAGGAGAGGTGTGGCAGCGCGCAGCCTGCATTGCCGTGCCGGAGCCACTCCAGCGTCTCTCTGTCCCGCAGTATTGTGTTCTAGGTTTGTCGTTGTCTGGCCTCCCCCGTGCCCAGAGCGGTGCTCGGGCTGCGGTCGCTTGCTACAAAGGAGAGGGTTTGCCTGGGGTCGGTGGGATGCACGGAGGCTGCGGCCGGCGGGGCTGGGCAGGGCCTCGGTGAGATGGCATCTGGGGCGGGCAGGCAGTGTCTAAGCAGCAGCAGCTGTGGGGGCACTCCCCGGATCTATTTTTGCTCGAGTGCCTGTCCATGATACGCAGTACTGCACGGGGTTTCCTGCCGAGCGTGTCTTCTTAGAAGTGCATCTCTTCTGTGTCTCGGGGTGTCAGGGCTGGTGTGTTTGTGGATGTGTGTGTGAAGATGTTCTCTGTGGCAAACGCAGACCCTGCAGGATTTATCTCTTTGTGCAAGTGATATATGCCTTTTTTTCCACAGCCATTAACCGATGAAAGACGCTACTTGCGTCGACATGCGGTTTATTCTTAGATTACTGGGTTGCTGTACCCTCAGTTTCATTATGACTATTTAGGACAGTTCTAAGTCGTGAGTTTGAGCTATCTTATAGCACTGAATACTCATTTGTAGTCTATTTCTGGTTTTTGCTGTGAATGCAAATACTGAGAAGATGCTGAGTATACCTTACAGACAGGGACCAGGGAAAAGTATATACTTGCAAAGTTTAATTTGAATTTTCATAAGGAAAAAAATGAGGTTTTTGGTGTTGTTTTCTTTTTTTAAAAAGGAAAAAGTTTGCGTTCTGATACTGTTCTGCGCATCACTGTAAGGTGACATGTTGGAGTCCCAATTCTCAGTGTGTTATTTGCTGGGTCAAATTCTGCACTGGTGCACATATCATGGCCCCAGATCTGGGTGGCCCATCAGGAGAATATTTGTCCCATTTTGGGCAATAATGTGAGGTTTGTTGATTGTGCTCTGACTCAGGTTTTGTTTCTGTTGATCTGCTGCTGTACATACAAATTTCAAACCCAGGCCTGCTGTGCTACGAATGCTAGCTTTTGCTGGCAATGGACCAGTGTCACCGCATTGGTGCTTGAGCGAGGTAAATATCTGATGATTCTGAGAGGTTTTCTGGGAATGGCTATGATATTGCTGAAGTCTGAGATTGGTGGTTAGCTGGTAACTGTTGAAGAACACATAAGACACAGGTCCTCTGTAAGTAGTTCTGTGACAATCAAATGATGCCATGAATGCCTCAATACAAGAAGGGCATCAAACTGTTAGAGTGTGTCAAGAGGAGGGTAACCATGATGGGGAAAGGTCTTGAGAGCAAGACTTATGCGGAGCAACTGGGGTCACTTGGCTTTTTCAACTTAGAGAAGGTTGAGGAAGGACCTTACCACAGCCTACAACTTCCTCAAAGGAGGGCAGCAGAGGGGATGGTGCTGACCTCCTCTCTCTGTCGAGCAGCAATAGGACACGAGGAATTGGAATGAATTTGCATCAGGGATAGTTCAGATCAGACATTAGCAGTAGGTTTGTCACTGAGAGGGTGGTGGGTCACTGGAATGGGCTCCCCAGGGAAGCATTCATGGCACCAAGCCTGTTGGGTGTTCAGGGAGTGTCTAGACAGTGCTCTTGGTCACATGTTTTAGTGTTAGGTTGTCTTGTGAGGAGCAGGGGGTTGGACTCCATGATAGTTGTGGGTCCTTTCCAACTGGTGATACTCTAATCTAAAGTTAATGGGGTTGCAGCCAGTTCCACCCTTGTTGTGAGCAAAATCCTGGGGAGGAGCCTCAGGGAGGCAAGGCTTTAAAGTTTCTGTTGGGATTTCCACAGGAGATACCTGATGGAGGTGGCTGTCAGGTGTGTTTGCCCCTTTGGCCTTGTCTCTTTCCCAGAATTGTGGTAATGTGGTAGATTGTTGGGGTTAACTGGTTGTCAGCAGAGCTCCTAGCTTAAAGGACCAGGCTGCTACCGACAGATGCTGCAACCTTTCTGACTTGGCTAATTTTGGACTGACTGTTCTGTTAGTGCCTAAGGTAGGGAAACATGTCCCTCATCTTGGAGATTAAGTTGAGCCAGGTATTTCCACAGTGTGTCCCCGAAGCCTAACTTTAGGTTCTGCGATACTGCAAATGCTAATGAATTTCCTCAGTCTCCCTTTTGATAAGCTTGTCCCTGCCACCTTTCAATGGCTTCTAATAATCCTTCTGCTTCCAGAGACCATTCCCAGCTAAGTAATCTTCTGAATAGGAACTTCATATTCCACTTATTAGGAATTTAACATAAGGTTCAGCTAAAAAAATGGCTGTGTGTTAAAGAGGTTATTTGCTATTGTGATTCGTAAATGTATGTGGGTTCAGGTAGACCTTTTTTAATCAAGACCTTAATGTAGCTGGAAAGATGCTCTCTTATTACAAAGGGTAAGTGACCTCAGGGTATTCAAGTCAGGAAAATGCTATGAAGCAGAACTGGCAAAATGATGACCAGAATAATTTTCAGTTTCAATTTCTAGGCATCTTTTTGATAGACAGTTGATATTGTGGTTTAAAATGTGTATGAAAGTAGTCCTCCAACTGTAAAAAAAAAAATAAAAAATATGGTGATGGATTCTACTGTCGTAAGGCCGGTATAACTAAGGTGTAACTTGAGCAGTTGAAATCGAAAGAGTTTGTTAATTATAATTAACTTTTTTTTTATTTGTAACTGAACTATGGGTTACTGAAGATGGTTCCAACTTGGTTTTCACTACTGACTCATGGTTATTTTTCATTGTGGTCAATATATGTGCTGTTTGCTTTGTGAAGTTGTGAGGCAGCAAAATAGTTCTTACCAGATACCTGGATTTTGCATCACTTTCCAGTCAGTCATTCTTCATATCCTCTAGGTTCCATCAGATTTTTTGTCAATCTTCGTGCCTGGCAATGCTCTGTTTGGGTTACAAGACTGTAGAAGTAGTGATTTTGGTTTTTATTTAAAAAAATATTAATTTACCATGGCCTATTTGCATTATGTATTAATAAATCAATAGCTTGCTCAAATTCCCAGCAGGTAATCCTTTCAGAGTCCTTCTATAAATCTACATCACTTGAAGATTGGGTCTTTACCAGATTATAACAGATTTTTCTTCCCTTCCTCAGAAATGGATTATCTGTTGCCTTCTTTTTTGTAATCATCTACAACTGTGCAAAGCACCTGTGTAATTGTCAGAGCTGTTGTCATCAGTTCCCAATAGCCAGAATCCATGAGGGTAGAAAAATGTCATATTTGTGCTACTTCTAGTTTCTGTATCTTTAAGGTATCTTTTTAATTTTGGCTTTAAAATATGGGAGCAAGAAATCTTTGCTCCAGGAGGTGGGGCTTTAAATAAGACAATTTGACAGCATGTTGGAAGAGTCATGGAAAAGCTGTATGGTCTAGGCACACTGAATGCTGTTAGGTTAAAGGAGGGTAAATACAGCTTCTTTGTAAATGACAGAAAACCAGTGGTGATCACAGTCCGCAGTCTGGAATTCTAAAACATCCGATTAACTTTGAAGGACAACTAATGACATGCAAGCACTTAGAGCAGGCTTTCAGTCCATCTCGGTAAAATTTACAGTGCTGTATGATTTGCTTGGCATGCATTTGGATCACTGATGGGTAGCTGAGAAACTGTCACACAGCCTGGAAAACTTAAGGACCTGTGTTTTGTCTTGAAGATCACATGTGAACATTACAGCCAGTTCCCTGTGTAAAATTGTCTGAATCAGCTGTTGTCAGAAAAGAAGCAAAGTGAACTGATATATGTGACTGCACATAGCGTGATTAAACAAGAAAGAGGCAAATGAATGCAGCAAACATTTTAGTACATAGCTGCACGATGGAATCAACTTTAACAAACTCAACAAATAATGAATACAAATGAAGACTGGATAGACCGCAATTGCATTTCTAACTTTGTGTTAAATGTAACTCTGTGATGACTAACAAAACAAATCGATGTACCTGAGAAGATGGTTTAGATAGAAGAGCTGCTGTGGTATGCTAGGCCTTCTGTGTTAAACGTGATAATGCAAAGTATAACATTGTCAGATTATTTTCTAAAAAAACCCCAAATTAATTATTTTCATTGAGAGCAGCTGATGCTAAAATGCATGTTGTCTCCCACTTTCACTTTATGCACTCCTCCCGTTTCCACTTGGGAGGTGATACCTGTCAGTTGCTGTTTAACACCTGTACTCTACTTCTCAAGCTGTTTGTTGAATTTTGTTGAAATTATTTATAATAATTTATATTCTTTTTTAAGTATTATGGGGAAAGACTTCTTAAACCTTACATCGCATGGACTAAACAAAAGGTTTAAGTTACATGGAAATTAAAACTGAAAAAAAGAAGAAACAGCTGTTGAAAATTGCACTGGGCTCGCCGGTGTATTAGGGTAATCAATAATCAGTGAGCGGATAAAGTTGTGAGAAATGGTGGAGTCAGGGCTTCTGGATTTGTTGTGGGATTTTGCTGCATGTGCACTGGTTTACTAAAATTTGCTAAGTTGATTTTTCTTTTAAAATGGATGCAGAAGTTATTATTTCATTACTCATTTCTATGGTGTATGCAAAATCCTTAGGACTCTTAATGATACAGCTGATAGAAATTAATTATATTTAATACTGTACTGCTTTGCATGGATTTGGGGTAGGCTTGATGATTATTTTAAAAACATATATACACTTGTTTTCATGAAACATGGATATTATTTTTGTCCTTAAAATTCTGTTATTCATAGACAAGTCTTTGGGGGGTTTTTATGCTGTACTTATTTATACTTAATCTTTAAGATTCTGCAAGCAGCTGTATTCTATCTCTGTGCATTGGTGAGGAGCAAAATGACATGCACTCATTTTTGGAGAATCAAGTAGGAGAATCTGCTATGATTTCATATGGCCCTTAGTAATATTCCATTCTCATCTCCCTTCTCTGATGGGAAATTACAGTCAGTTATAATCAGTCTTAGACGAACAGAGAATATATGGGGACTGTTGTACTTGAATGCTGGGTAATTTGCAGCTGTAAGAACAATTGTGTTGGTTACTATTTGGTAGGTTATATCTAAGCCAGAGGTTGTATTAATTGATTTGGAAATGCCTTTAAGAATGGACCTGTAAGTTTAGAGCATGTACAGTAAGTGTTTCAGAGGTACAGCTGATAGCTAATAAACATCTATGCCTATCCAGTGGTAAGTATTACTGACCTAGTGGTACTCAGCCCATGTCTGATGGCTTTGTGTTAGCAGTTCCCTTTGGAATTGCATCACATTTTTTGTAGGTCACAGCATGACCTACATGTCGCTGTTTTCTTTGGAATATGCACACAGTGTCGGTGATTGGTGTGGTAGCCTGGGTTAGGTGAACTTAATGATGATTTAAGCACTGTTCTTGGAAATTGAGTTGAAATTATATACAATAGCTTAATGTCTATTAAAATCTCTCTGAAATTACAGTAAGATATTTTTCTGGTTTCTGATGCAGCCTTTATGGAAATCTTCATGTTCAAGACCATATCTTGAATGTCTTAAAAGTGAAACCTCTCTCTTTTTTTTCTTCTTTTTTTTTTTTTTTTTTTTTTTTTTTTTTTTGTACTTTGCCATGTTATATGTGAACCTGCTTCTCAGCTGGGTTTAATGGGTGGTGTTTCATGCTTACAGCTTTGCCAGCTGAGAATCCACCCCATCACCTGTTTAGGTGGGAGAAAGAGGCTGCTCCTCTGATTAATACCAGCTGATACTTCCATTTTTAAAGCAACATGGTTCAGCTACATTTCAGGATTAGTTTTTAAATAGTAGACTGTAAAGATAAATTCTGCATTTAACATGAGTTTCAGTTTATCCTGCTTGTTTATTTGTTGAGTCCTGTTCTTCCCATTATGAGCAGAGCAACTTCAGTCCGTGTGTATGGTGTTTCACAGTATGTTTTAATTTGATTTGTTGTGCTGAGGGGGCAGGGAATGACGGTTTCTTGTCCTGCAGCTGATCAATAACATTGATGGAAAAGATGATTTCTGTTGTTATCTGGTGAAAATCCTGTTTTAGACTATTCATGTTGAAGGAACCTATCTTTTAGCATATGATAGAAGGGTAAGAATCACAACAATTCAGAAATGGGAAAAAACCCCCCAGGTCTGGTCACAATATATTTGTAAGTTAATAATTTTGGGTGTTTCTAGTGAATGGTAGTGTTTTTATTTTTAAAGGTATTTTGACTCTAAAAGATGGATAGAAAGGGCCACTGGGATATTCTATTCACATAAATGTATACGTTTCTACTGAAAAGCTGAGGTGAAGAGACAAAACCGTAATTCATGTTGGCTTAGATTTTGCCAAGCTTCCCTGGTAATGGGAATGTTCAGATTCTTTTCCCAGAAAACGTAAGGAAAAGGCAAGAGGGATGCAGGACATAGGAAATGAGAGCAATGTGTACATGAGGTTCTGCAAGTCATTGATAGTGATAGAGAGGGAGAAGAAAATACATGTTTTGAAGTTATATTGAACAGCAAGCTGTTAAGAAGCTGCATGAAGGTAGTAGTCTCTGTCCAGAAAAGGAAACAGATTAATTGTAGAGATCTGTGGTGTTAAAAGTGAGTGCAGGAGGCCTGAACAGGCTTTTTTTTCCCTAATTCATTCTGACATCAGTATCTATCTTCATTGGCTGTAGCAAGAGCTGAGCTAAAAATGGCAAAAACTTTCACTATTTAACCCTCATACTTTAAGTAGAATAATAATTAAAATATCTCACAGTCTTTCGTAGTGATCATAAAACACCCTCCCTCCTCTGATATCTGTAAGAAAATAGACAATCACAGTTATGGCCTTAAAGAGAGAGAAAAAGGGAGGGTTTCCAGGACAAAGATACAGGACAAGAACTTTCTGTCTCTTGCGGTTGTTTTCTTCGTTATATGAATTTCAATTAAATAGAATATTTCTTTTTTCTGGCTTGTTAAAATCAATATCAATGAAGGGAGAGCCTGATATTCTAAACTCTGGGAACAGCAATGTTTCTCTTTCAGGCTGTACATGTTGTCTCTGGCAGTGGTTGAGTGTGACTGTACTTGCATAAAAGACATTTAAAAGACCATCTTCTTAGTAAACCGAGAATGGGCCTTGAATAATGCTCAAAGTAGAAAACCACCCAAATGTTCTCTTAGACCCCCATCTTGCAATGAGATGGGCAGGTTGGTAGAGTTCATCTTTTTCCTGACAATTTGCAGTTCTTAAAAAGCGTGTCTAATCTGTCCGTGCACATCTCATGCTGAAATATTGTGATTCTGGAAAAATTCTGTTTCCTTTCAGGACAGAACAGAATTTGGTGTTTTCACTGTTAGTGGTGTTACTTTCAGTGTGTATTGTGCTACAGCAACTTCTAGGGAAATAATTGTGTGAAAAAGAAACAGATGGTATTTTAGCCACATAATTCTAGAATATTAGTTTAACGTATCTCCTCAGCTTTGCTGCAGATAACAATAATGCTTCTGTCTCCTTTTGACTGTTTCCATGGAGCTGCCAGCAACTTGGATAGAGTTTTTTGGTTCATGCTGTAGAGCAAGGGCCAATGGTAATTTTAGCATGAGCAGCCTAGCAGCACCAGATTCATCCTGTATTCCTTGTGCAGAGCCCTGAATCCGAGGGATATTGTGAATTCAGTTCTGAAGGCATTTTAATATTCCTGAAAAGTATTGTGCTTTGATTAAAAAAATCTAACTACAATACTGTGATTTCTGTGCAGTCAAAAGCAGGCAGTGGTTAGGATTTGTTCTGAAGAACTGTTTATAATCATTTGGTGGAATAAAGCACACTACTTGCATTAGAAATTTGCTGTGTTCTGACTATACAAAGGAATACAGAATACAATTGTATAAATGCTGCAAATACTTGCAGCAAGTCTGAACTGAGTTTTTGGGTTGATATTGGGATGCTGAATTATGATGTCATACTAAAATAATATAAATCATGCTTTTAATCACAGTTTTCAATGTGTTCTTTAATGTACACACAGAGCATGAAATGCAGTAATTAGGGATTTAATTTTATACTGAAACAATGCAAAGCATAGGTGAAGCTTGGTAAATAAAAGTTAATGCAATTTATTTTGGATTTATTCAAAACCCACTAATAAAATGAGATGTGCTTTGGAGAGATAGGGAATTCTATATGGTCAGTGTTCTTGTAGCTAGCAGAGTTGTTATAGCAATGGGAATTGGCTTTTGTGGAAAAGTTATTTCCTGGAAATATTTCTTATGACCAGGCATGAATCCAGTCTAGCTACTGGGACGAAATTTCAAGCAGGTAAGTATTGGAACTACTCCTCTCGTTCCAAGGGAGTTTCAACATTTTGTGGGAGTAGAAAATGTGTCTTTCAAAATTGTGGCAGCTTGTTGGCAGAGGGGGTGACATAAAGAAAGGGCACGAGGATTTGCTGAGGATAAAGCCCTTCAGTGTCACTAGTTTTCTTAACTTGCATTAAAAACCTGTAAACCCTAAGAAGAACTGCTAAAAGCCAGAGTTTATTGGACTAAAGCTTACAGAAGACATTGTCTCTTTGACACAGGGGTGGATATTAATTTGTATCCCTGAACCAGCATCAGGCTTCTCTAATTGAAAGGCATAATATCTTGATTTGGGATTTTGGCATGCCATGTTCTGAAGTTCTGGTTCTAGAGTCAGCATTGGGAACTAGAGCCACAGGGTGCTTGGGTCAGTAGTCTTAATTTGGGAAACCCCCTGGTGTCAGCATTACCTAACCTGAATCCCAGCACCTTTTTCTGGTGTCCAGTTGGGTCAGTGGAATTCTGAATTAGCATGTTAATCACTGTCTTGGTAAGAATTGAAATGCTGGCTCTGGGCCTTGAGGAAAACAAGTTTAGATTAGAGTTTTTGATTATTCATATAGCTAAATTCACTTCACAGTGGAAGGTGTGTCACCCTCTCCATGAGTAGAGCTAAGTGTCTGATAGCAAGGCTCTGGGAGGAGCACTTGTGTGACTTGTGGTCCCTGTCTGCTTTTGCCCTCAGAAAGCAGAAAACTGAAGTGTAGCTGAAACTGAAATATGATCCTTAGAGCTAGCTCAGATGAGGTCTTTCCTATGGGCAAGAAAAAATAAAAGCCTCTTTATTTTAATAGCAGTTTCATATATAAGCAACTTGTTCAGTGGTGATAAAATGACTTCCCTATGTTACAGATTTCTCTTTAGTGGAACATAGATGATTACACAAGTGAGACCGTTCAAGAATTCCTGATAGTTCTTCCCTAATATTTTAGGTGCCTTGTTGTCCCCAGAAACTTGTTCGTGGGACTTTGTGGATTTTGGAGGATTCAGTCAAGAGGATGGAAAGTGGATTCATCTGCTCTGTTACAGGTCATCAGTCCATCCTTTGAAATGGATGAAAGATATGAACTAGTACTTGTACCAACATCCTTTCTGAAGTGTTCTTTTTTATTTTGTGGTAGGGACTTCTGGGAAAGGTGAGTATCTCTGAAATACTGGGAGTAATTAAGCATACTTGGTCACATGTGCCCTGTTTCTTGTTGTTGATGGAACAGGTTAATACTGACAGTTCACTGTGCTATTAACTCTTAAAAACTGCTGAACAGTGACTGTCAGCTGTGCTGAACTGCACAGCGTTTCCTCATGTTTCTGTTCCCTGGTGCACACAAGAGCTGAAGCTGTACACACACTCCCACTCCCCTCTCTGGAAATCCTGAGTCCATTGACACCGTTTCCTTTTTGATTAAGCCTCACAGAATCAAGTATATTGCTAACAAGAGTGAGCAGATGTGCATTTAAGCACCTTACTCTGTGTGAGAGGAACATCAGCTCTTAAAAGGAATGCTGATGAGGTTCTGAGTCACAGCCTAGGTTCAGTGGGACTGCAGAACCCAAACCTGGCAAGGGGCTGGCCTTGGCCTGACAGTAACTTCGGGAGGCAGAGTCCTTTCCAGAACTAGTGTGTAGAGACAATTTGGTTATGAAATGTATGTTTGGTGATACTGCATGTTAGAATCCAACCTGACAAGGGTTTGCAGCTTCTTCAGTCTGCTTTTCTAACTTGTAAAGGAAGCAAGTCTTTCTTGCAGCTCTCTAGGTTATCTTGAGAATGAAAGGTAGGGAACTGCCTTGAGAATGAAAGGTAGGTGACTGCCTGCATCAGCCCTGCACCATTGGTAGCCTGTGGCACAGCCATGGCTGGCTGGAAGCTGGGCTTCTGTGGCAGAGAGCGGCACTCAAGAAACGGCCGAGGACAGCGAGCACTGTGTGGCTCTCAGACCAGAATTTGGGAGAGTCGATTAAAGGTTGTGAGGTGGATGGCTGAGAGGAATCAGCTGAGAGAGTCAGAAAACAAAGGGGCCTGTATGTGCAGAGGTGTGTTTGTGTGGTCTAGTGGAAGCTCTTTCCTCAGGCCTCGTGGAAGGCTGCAGTGCTCCCGAGTGTGAGCTTTGCTTTGGAAATGCTGAATGCCAGAGCCCACGTTCTGATGGCTGGGTGCTGGTGTACATGATTAGCAGCTCACTTGTCCCCGCATCCTCTCCTGCCCTTTATCCCAACAGAGCTTCCTCAGGGCACTGGAGTGGAGCACATGAGGGTGTAGAAGTGTTTAGTTGTTTTTCTTGGAATCCCAAGGAATTCCCAAAATATAGTATCATGTCTTTTTTAACTGAGATGGGAAGGAAACTGTTAAGCCTCAGAGGTATCCATTTGTTATAATATCATTTGTTTTATTTCATTCTGTACAAGTGGAGAGTTATGTTTGTGCTGAGAGATTAAAATTGGTATTGGTTATATTGTTCCGTTGTTCTGATTTTTGGCTTCTCTGAGATAGATCATGTTTTGCAGATTGTTTCTTTGATTTTTCAAAACAGCTGTAGGCAAGAGTGTTGAGAGTGCAGCATAAGGCTTTTTTCATTTTTCTGAGTCACAAGTTGCTAGTGAAACCCTCCTGTGTTGCCCACAGATGTGACAGTTTAAACATGATGTCAACAGTGTAAAATACATCCTAGTCCCACAGAGGATAATGTGCCTATTATTGTTTCCCTGGAGCTAGAGGGACCTTGGGACTACTGTTTTATGGGCTTTTTTAGCTGATACAGGTTTATACTGTTGGCAGTGTTCTGAAATTCATCGACACAGAAAAACTACCAACTGCTACATGGAAAAGGCATACTCTGAAGTTATGTCGTCAGATGTATGCACTTGAACGTAGCTTGTATGGCTAGTCACACATAAAAGGTGTATATTGTAGTGTGCTTACTGGAGCAGGAGCAAAATTTACATTAGGCATATTATTTTCCACATGTGTGACCTTGACCCTCTTTGCACCCATAGCCAAGTTATGTCAACCATGTGTAGTATGTTTGTCTCCTACATGCCGTTCATTTTTTGTGCACAATTTGGGCATCACATTTCAAGTGGATCTTTGTACATAATTAATGGAAAAATCAAACCCATGGTTCAGAAGACAAAAATGGTCTGTCTAGATTCCTCTAGTGCACTTTATTACAGTTAAACAAGATAAAATGGCTAAGATTCATACTGTAAGTGGGGAGATTCAGGCAGGGAACTGTTGCAACACTGTAAGAGAAGGGTGACCTCAGCTGTTTTCCTAACAAGGCCCCAGGCATTTTCTATAATGTAAATATGGGCTCGTCTGTCACATGTGCAAACTGGAGCATATATGCCTATGGCAGTTTGAGTGGTATATGCTCGTGCCTCTTCATACTTGGCTGAACTTCCCCCATAAACTGTGTTGTTTCCTGTGCTGTTATTCCAGTGACACTGGGAAAGCATTTTCTGCAATTTGTCTTGTTCATTGCAAACCAAAACAGAGAAAGGAGCCATTTACGACCCTTCAGCTCTTGTGACAAAGGCCTCCCCTAAAGACAGACTGTTTTGAAATAGCCTAACCCCAACTTGTCAGATTAATATTCTGTATGATGATAGTGATTTTTATGTATTGACAGGGGAAGGCAGCAAGAGGGCTTTCCACTGAAACTTTTTTAGAAAGCATCTTCCCCATAACTATAAATACCACAGTACAAACATGGAGCATTCCCTCCCAGTTCACCTCTGCACTGCCTTGGATATAAGACTCTTGTTTAGTGCTTCTGTTTGGGGCTGAGCCTGCCTTGTTGGTTATACTTATAATGATATCTATTGAAATGTGTCTGAATGCAGTTTACATGTGCTTCTAGTCTTGAAAAACGCAGTAGGAAGGCTTTCATACAGGCTGCTAAACTCCACGCTGCCGCAAACTTTCAGGTATCTTTAGTGGGATTGTTTTGTCCTGGATATTTTTACGTGAGGGGTATGTCTTTATCTGGATGTGGACAAGCAAGCACGTGTCTGAACTGACTGCAAAGGCGGTTTCAGGGCACAAGCCTAGGTGGGGAACCCATGTTACCAGAGGAATCCTGCCCCTGCTGATCTGTTCTGGTTGGTCTCGCCACCTCAGAGACTGGAGGCTGTTTAGCCTAAGATCATGCTAGCCTTTCAGTGATCTTCAGGGAATCAGCTTGTAGTATATTCAGGTGCTGCTCAGATGTGCAGTGGCGGAGGCAAGTGACTATGGCCGTGAGCACGGCTGCCAGACTGAGGTGGGTTTGTATTCTCTTGGCCGAACCTGGCAGAGTTCAGCTCTCAGCAGCCATAACAGAGCCACCTCTTCATCTGCCAAGAACTGTGATTAACTGCCCATGTGCTGACAGGGCACATCTGTGTCTTGTGTTAAGGAATTGCTCACACAGAGGGTGGTTAACTGGCAAAGGGTTGCCTGGCTTAAAAAAAAAATTGAAATGGAACAATAATTCCCAAGGCCTCAGCAGCAGGATATACACTGCAAGAGGGAGAAAAAAAGAGTGTTCAAAGCCAGCTGCATTCCCCTGATTTTTTTCACCTTCAGCCTGAAACTAGATTTTTGCGTGTAATAGAGAAATGAGTGATAGGAGAGGGATGGGACTGTGTTTTTGCTTGTTTTGGTCTGGTTTTCTTTTTTGCTTCTAAGATCTAAGTGTAACCTGTGGAGGCTGTGTTTCCTGCTCTGGACAGTATTGGGCAGAAGCAGTTTAGCAGAGAATAAAAGCCTGAAAGCTACTGATGAAAATTATTAACTGATCCGAAACGTCCCTGAAGCAGGAACATGGAAGCCAAAAGAAAAGTGATAGCAATGGGTGAAGTTTGTAGGACGGAAGGAATACAGAAGCTTAAACAGTCTGCACAGGTAGTGGGATTGCTCATCCAGTTGTACTTTTCTTTTTACATTCAGTCTTAAAGATTATGGAGTGCTTTCCTTGAGTCATTTATGGTTTTTATGGCTTGTTCTGCCATGGGAAGCAGCACACTGTTATCTGCACACTCAGTTCTTGTCATGCTATGAGACTAATATTTGCTTCACACCTCTGGGAGCATGAATATAAATAAACTTCTTCCAGTGTATATTATGCATCTGAGCTTGACTTGATCTTGGAGGAGGGGGGGGAAGGAAGAGGAAGAAACACGAAAAAAAGGCTAAAAAAAACCCCCAACAAATCTTGAGATTTAAAGGAGCAGTTCTGATTAAGTTCGGATGTAGCCATGATCTCTTTGCTTTTAAATATTCCACTGCCTATAGCAAGGCATTACTACTTCTTATACAAAGTGTGGCAAATTCTTAAGTGAATTCATTTAGATTTTCATTCGAGATGCATCTGAAATGTGTGCAGCTATTACTTCAGTATTTACCGGATGGATTTTCTGGGAAGAGGAGCAAATAGTCTTTCCTTGTGATCTTCAGACTGAATGTATTATGCTTTAGGAATGGGTTTAATCTCGCCATCTTGGATGGAAATCTGCATGTAGGATTTTTCTTTTTAGTTCATCAGAGGTTGGCTTCCATGGAGGGCTCCAGCAATAATTCCTGCAGATTATACTGACACAGGCTGGTAGAGGGCAAAGTTGCTATTGTACTTGGCAGTCATTGCTCATAAATAATTCTGCTGGTTTGTTTGCATACAGACATCTGACAGATGCTTCTTGCAATGTCTAAATAGTTGCATTGCTGGTTATTAGGGTCATGTTATTTCCACAATCTGGGAATACTATTATGTTTTTAATTTCCTTGAGTTGTTATGTCTATATACTGAAGGCTGCATTCCACGGAAACCAAGGGAATTTATTTGTCTAGGGAACTGGATTGTTCCTTCTCAGACTTAAAATCTAGGATTTGATCATGTTTACTACTGAGAAACAGTATGTCTTGTTAGTTTCCATCCCTCCTTTGGAATTGAGAGGGCTCAGTAACTTGCCAATAACCAAGACATGCTAAAATACATATCCGTCCNTGTATATATGGGACAGAGATGCTCGCATTCTTGGTGATATTGAAAAACCCCTTGGCTTCCTGGTCTCCATATCTTGCTGACGTGATGTGCCTTAGTTTAAGCTTACTGTATCACTTTGGCTTAGGATGGAATTTTCCCCCAAAAATTCACTTGATGGAAACCATGGATTAAATTGTTTTGTGTTTGCTTGGAAATGGCAAAGGGGACAATTTCTAGTCTGATACAGGCTTTTGCATGTTGATAGTTCTCTGCTTGTACAGAGAACCAGAATACTGGTGAGGACATTAGCACTTCCCCTTTTCTTCTGTGGCAGATTGTACATGTGTTGTGGAGAGTCGTTGAGTTTGGCACAGGATCTTGGGAATCAAGGATTGGGAAGGATAAGAGGAAGATACTGTTGGTAGATCTCTGAGACTAAGGTTCCTGCTTTGTGGTTGACTGCAAGGCTTGGTCATTAAATGACCTGTCCTTTCTAGTCCTGTACTCTCGACAGCACTAATTCTTATGGTTAACAAACTTTGATCTTCACTGCATGGTGCCCTTTTTCTGAGATCAGGAAGGGGGCATATATGGAATCTCCAATAGTACACCAGACTTGCGTACAGAAGCCTAATTGTGATGGGACCTCCCTTGCAGGTTTTCAGACA
This sequence comes from Galbula dea, assembly GCA_013399015.1. Taxonomy (NCBI): domain Eukaryota; kingdom Metazoa; phylum Chordata; class Aves; order Piciformes; family Galbulidae; genus Galbula; species Galbula dea. The sequence goes on from VWZX01007460.1 coordinate 200,624, forward strand.
AAGATGGCAGTGTTTGGAGAAGTGAGCTATCTCTTGTGTTCTGTAACCATGTGAGCTATCATGCTGCAGTGTCCATTGATAAATAATAGTATGTCTTATTTCTCACAGGGCTTACAAAGCATCTGAGTCCAGCACCTTAAGGAATGTCATGCAGCAGGTGCTGAACTAACTGGCACTGAAAGGAACACAAAAAAAAAGATGGCAGTCTGTATTTGAAATAATTAAACACGTGGACTTTCACTGATAAGAAACCATGTCAAAAAAAGGACGTAGCAAGGGCGAAAAGCCTGAGGCACTGATTGTTGCCCTACAGGCTGCCAATGAGGAACTCAGAACCAAGCTAACGGACATTCAAATTGAGCTGCATCAGGAAAAATCTAAGGTGAGTGAAGGTTTGGTTTTAAACAAGCATCTGCACTGAAGGAGAGAAACACGTGGTAAAAATAGCATCACAGAAGTCAGCAGATGCAACACAGCTCTTTCCTAGAACAGTGGTCTGATTCTTTCCCCACATACAACAGTTTTATTACTCTGTATGTCTTGTTGCGTCTGTGGAGAAGACTCCTTTATACTGAGGTACAAGTTTTAAGAAGCCTCTGGCCTTCAAATGGAGCAATATGTCTTTTGTAACATCTATGGCCATATTCCAGTTAGTGGGTCTCATCCTGCCCTCTCAGTGTTTAGAAGCTGGTGTGGTGTTGCTTGGTTTTGAATGGCTGATACTTCAGCAAGACATGCCCTTGTTTCAGAGCTGAGTGAAGTATTTCTTAAATGTATTGCTTGGCAATCCATGCCAACCCTTGTAATCCATCTGCAGTTCAGCTGAGCTATGTTGTGTACACTAGGTTATATATGCACTTTTTAAAGCTTCCTCAGGTACCATTGGGTCTGTAACCAGAGTTACAGTCTCAGATATATAACGTTAATCTACAGCCATCTGAGTACCAAGCACACAGGGTATAGCCATGACCCTGTAGTGTAGACATAACTTGTGAAGGTTTGAGGTGCATCCTGTATACTTTAGAAGCCTTTGGTCCAACCGTAATTGGAGCTTCAGCTCCTGCCTGCATCATCTGCTGAATTTTTCACTCTCTCTTCCTACATTGTCTGTGCTAGGGCAGCCCTTGTGAAACACATATCTCTTTACACTACTAAAGCTTTTGTAATCTGTAAAAAGGTAACGGGCTGCGTGTTACCCAAGTATAAAATACTGGCTGTTGTTTTACACCTACTCTGCATATACCCTGCCTGCATTCTGTTAATGAAGAATAGAAAGGACACGTTGAATTAAAGCTAGCTGTTTCATGAGTATGATAACTAGTGAAACATGCTTTTCTGTAGAAGCAACTACAAATGCCTCTTAAAGCTCTATGTATGGATAAGAACATCTGTGAAAGATGACATGTTTCCTGGACTTGCACCTTACCTCAGTTGGGATCACACAGGGGCAAGCAGTTCTCTCTGATCTGATTGACTGCTCGTGGTCGTGAAAGTTGTAGGAACTTTGCCATTTCTGAGCCCTGTTAATATTCTGGTGAATTTGACTGTCATTGACTGGTGAGTTAAAAAGTCAGTAGTGAAAGTTAAAAAGTCATGTGAATGCCCAGGAGCTGGCCCATATTTTGTTGTAGGAGGAACATCTAGGGTCTGCAGAAGGGTATTCCTCAGTTTGACGTGCTGTGTGTCTGGGTGGGCCTTTTTTGATAACATTATATTGGTAGCAGGTGACTTTCATTTTATCTCTATGCAGGTTGCTAAACTTGAAAGAGAAAAGACTCAAGAAACTAAGCGTATCCGTGAGGTGGAGCAGCGCAAGCAGACCGTGCAGATCACAGAGCTGAAAGCCAAACTCCATGAGGAGAAAATGAAGGAACTGCAAGCCGTGAGAGAGAACCTCATCAAACAGCATGAGCAGGAGATGACGCGGATGGTGAAAGTCCGAGATGGTGAAATTCAGCGCCTCAAGTCAGCACTGTGTGCACTGCGGGATGGGAGCAGCGATAAAGTAAGGACAGCGCTGACTATTGAGGCTCGTGAAGAGGCCAGAAAACAGTTCGACTCTGAGCGCCTTAAGCTTCTGCAGGAAATAACTGAACTGAAGTCTGCCAAAAAGCAGGTAGATGAGGCCCTTAACAACATGATCCAAGCTGATAAGATCAAGGCAGGGGATCTTCGGAGTGAGCATCAGTCCCACCAGGAAGCCATTTCCAAGATCAAATGGGAGAGTGAAAGGGATATTCGCCGCTTGGTCAGTACCCAAAGAGCTCATATGTTCTCTTATGTTGTAGTGAGTTTGCCTCTTGTGCCTCTTAGTGTTTTGTGAATAACAGAACTCTGCAATGTGCCTCAGCTTGCAAGAGTATTACAAACTTCTCACTGTTATTTCCCAGCAGTAGCTAGATCATGGTGAGCCAGCTGAAGCAACCACTGTGATGGCAGCTGACACCTTAAAGTAAGAGAGCAATTGGCCTAGTGCAGAAGGATTTGCTGAAATGCTGGTACATGTGGAATGCGAAGTGTTAGAGTGCATCTGCACTTGCAATTTGTTAGTTTCTGTAGCCCTTGTGGTAGTATCCTAAACATATTAAACTGTGACAGGAAGGGAGACATCTTTTGGATTGGTCTTGGCATACTCTTCAGTAGTTACTGGAGAAAATGAGTGAGGCCCACACCAGCAATGGCGCAAGTTGTCATGTTTCCCTGTCATCTGGGGAGCTGGACCTGCTTACAACAGTTGAAAGTTTGGCTTAAAAAATGGAATTCAGTATTTGACAGTAAAGTAAAAGAAATGGTAATTTAATCTGTCAAGAATATTTTTTGAATCATAACATTTTAAAATTTTTTCCCCAATTCAAAGTTTATGTACTTGGGGTATATTCTTGGGTAGCCAAAATGCTCAATAAAATAGTACAGACTAGTAGTGGTGGATTCTTCATATATGCTTATCTGCCTTCTTAATTTTTACCCTTCCTGTTCTTTGATTCCCATTTGCAGTTCTGTGTAGCCATGAGGGCAAACCACTCTTCCTGTGTACTCATCTGAAACTGAGGGTGTGTTTTCATGGTTTTAATATACAAAGGAGCTACAGTGAAATTCTGGTTAAAACTGAACCATTTGGTTACATTAAGATCAACACAGGTTACACCTGTGTGTTGTATGATTTAATGTTTAGCAACAGATGAAAGACTTTTTTAAGTCTATTTACTTGCATAAGAACTTTGAACAAATCCACAATTACATTTATCTGACTTACACAAGGGTTTTCCAAATCCATTGTGTTGCAATCAGAGTGGAGGAGTTGTATCAGAGTAACATTTAGTTAATGGAGATCAGAATCTAGCCCTTCTCGTTTGAAAAGTGCTTTGGAGAAGATTTCAGCAAGCCTGGGAAACATTAAGACTACAAGACCAGAAAGTATTTCTGAAACTTCCAGGCAAAATTTAGTATAGATAACACGTTTGTTTTCAGGGAACGATTTGTATCGTTCTCAAACAATAATACTCTTAATTTTGCCGGAGTGATTTGCAAATTGTGGCTTACCGCATTTTCTTGAGCTCAATGACATTAGCAGCTTTATATCCATTTTTATGGTTGTAAGGCTTGTATTGGCTGACCACAGAATCACAGAATGTTAGGAGTTGGAAGGGACCTTGAAAGATCATCTAGTCCAACCCCCCTGCCACAGCAGGATTCCCTAGACCAGGTCACACAGAAGCATGTCCAGACGGGTTTTGAATACCTCCATAGAAGGAGACTCCACAACCTCTCTACTATTCTAAGTTTTAATCTAAAATTTTCCTCTGTCATCATTCTTAAAGTTGCTGTAAGGTAAAATAAGAGGCATTTTGTTTTGTCATGGCTAGTCCTGTGATATTACACAGAAATGAAGTAACAATAAATGAATAGTTTGCATTTGGCAGAGGGTTAATAACATGGCAATCAGCTTTGAGATGCTGGGTCTGCACAGGTCTTCTGTTTGTGAGAATCAGACCATAACCTCTAATGTCTCAGCTAACAGCTCAATTTACATGAGTAGGAGCTAGTGTAAGCTTTTTGGGGTTTGTCAGAGTTCATACTTATTTTTCACTAGTATAGATAACTGAACAAAATGCAGTGGGAAAGCCTGAACTCTTCAGTTGTCTATTAACATATCACACCATGCTCAGTTCCTGGGCTGCACCCTGTGTAAAGCTGGTGAATCTACCACTGTGCCAGTGTACAGCTTTGGCTGAAACCTCAAAGTGTATTGTTTTACAAGCCTGGTGCAGTATGATACAGCAGATATACTGCTAGAGTGGGGAAGGCTGAAATGTTGTTGCCTTTACATGGTAATGCTGTTGTTCTGGTGTTTCTCTCATGCAGATGGATGAGATCAAGGCTAAAGACAGGATCATATTTTCCTTGGAGAAAGAACTGGAGACACAGACAGGCTATGTGCAGAAGCTGCAGCTGCAGAAGGAAGCTCTGGATGAACAGCTATTCTTGGTGAAAGAGGCAGAGTGCAACATGAGCAGTCCCAAGAGAGAGATCCCAGGAAGGGCTGGAGACGGTTCAGAACACTGCAGCAGCCCTGTACGCAGGTCTTACTGATCCCTACAGAACAGGAACATGGCTGTATCTCTTGCTTAAGTATTTCCTCAGGCCCTGGAAAAGCATTCTTGCTATTACTCACTTACAGAGAAGTTATGTTCATAGATTTGTCAGAGAGAATGCTACTGGGACTTTGTAAGGCTGTTTCCTCAGTTGCTCTATTTACAAATATAAAACATCTTAAAGAATTAGTGTGTCTTTGAAAGAATCATTCCATGAATATAACAACCTGGATAGCCTGCATCCTCAAAACCAGACAGAATTGTAAAGATGGTCAGGGAGAAAGCTGGGGGGAGGAATCCCGGAGACTCTTAGGAGATCCTTCTCTTCCTCTATTGTATTCTCCATGTATCCAGCCCTTGGGGCCATTCACAAAGCATGCAACTCACTGTTGTGTGATTAAATATATGATGTTTACACAACAGATGTGTATATATACACATATTTACACATATACAAATAAGGAATATGAAAGTAAATGCAATTGATACTGAAAGGGATATCCTTTTTCACCTGACATAGTGGCTAAGCAAATAGAAGCAATGTATAGGAAAAGGCAGTAAAAATTAGAATTGTTTAGCTTTTTGCTTTTTCTTCACCATCATAAAAATTGACATCTGTTTGGTTATTTTCTCTCTTTTTTTTAATTAGCTGAAAATTTTCGATTAAAATAATCTCCAAACCAGATAATTCCTTCCAAATTATATATTTTTGCCAGCATATTCAACACTGTAAAAATCCATGAAAACAATTTGCTGATGATGACAGGTTAAGTTGACTGGTGTGTGGTTTTTAGGATTCTTTTCCCAACCATGTGTTTTCAAAAGGGTCAGTAACGGTGTTATGTTGTTGCCAATGAACAGGACTTGCGCAGAAACCAGAAGAGGATAGCAGAGCTGAATGCCACAATCCGGAAGCTGGAGGACAGGAACACGTTGCTTGTAGACGAACGAAACGAACTGGTGTGTGAGCTTTGCACTGTCAACCAGAGGAGGTTGGGAGCCATAGGGGAGACAAATAGAGGAGGATCCAAGGATGAGTATGCCTTTTCCATCCATCAGGCTAGTCACTTGGGAGGATGATTTGTTTATCCTAGAATTAAACAGTACTTTCACTGAAGTTATATGGGTACAAAATCTCAACAGACATTGAGGCAGAGGCGCTTGTAGGTTTCTGTATGAATGCTTACGTTCCCTTTACCTATTGAGTGTACAACAGTGTATGGGGAGACTTACCTTGTAAATGAAATAATGCCTATTGTCCAGTATTTGACCAGGTTAGGAGTAGTAAAGCAGTGGATCTAGGGAGAATAGATAAAAGGGAATTGATTCCTTTGTCTGATTTATTTCCAGACCTGTGCAAATCTGTCTTTCAGTAAGATGATCAGTGGGTTTCTTGCACATAGAGCACAGGTCATTTTGGACTTTTGCAGCAGCTTTGCAGTTGCCTGACTGGGTTGTTTCATCTCTATGTCCAAGTTTTCCCTTAGATAAAACCATCTTTTGGGAACAGATGTGCAGAATTATACTTTGAGATTTATAGATAAAGTTATGGAAGCTGTAAGCATCAGTTCCATTAGATCACTTTGGCATTTTCATGGGACAGTAGTCCCAATGGGGAAGTAACGAAAATACTTCTAACAAAGGAGGGAGAAAAAATACCTTTTATTTGGATTATTTACAATTACTGAGTGCATTTATGAATCCAGTTGAAGCGTGTTCGAGAAGCTGAGAAACAATGTAAACCTCTTCTGGAAAAAAACAAGTGCCTAACGAAGAGGAATGATGAACTTATGCAGTCTTTGCAGCGCATGGAAGATAAATTCAAAGCAGTTACTAAAGAAAATATAGAAATGGTGAGTACTGAAGAGCAAAATGAAATTACCTTATGATCTATGTTTGTTTTGGTAGCCACATCTGCATAGTGTGCATAGTGTATGCACGTCTATACATAGAGAAAATGTGTTCTATATAGTGAGTAATACTATTCATAAGATACAGCCATGCTTAAGCCCCTGGATAATAGACTTGCATACATTGTGTATTACGCATACACGTGCAATATAGTGAACACCTAATCAGTCTTTAATACCATCCAAAAAATTAGACTATTGAGTTTCAATATCCTATTCTAAAAAAACCAACCAACCAACCAACCAAAAAAACCACAAAAAACCACTGAGTTATATCCTACTGTGCTATTTTACATCTGGAACTAGTAAAGGAGGCTGTTAAGAGCAGTGTTTTCAGCCAGCATGGTGTTGATCTTTGAATGTAGATGTTCTTGTTGGAGTTGATGATGGCAAAGTTAAGTTCTGGTCTGGCAGTGATCACATATCATCTTTGCATAAAACATATGGTTATGGGAATGGGAGAATGTGGTGCTGTTATAAATTTGGCTAGGGTTATAGATTTCACATACCAGGGCTATATAAAGCAGAGTCAAAGCAATTATGTCTGTATATCCTTCAAATGCAATTGCCCCGAGTATCAGTCAGAATCCAGTCGCTACTCATGCACTGATTTTGCTTTGGCAATAATAAAAACAGGAGGTGAAAGTTCTGGATTAAGCTGAGAAGGCTTCCTGGCTAAGCATGTGTGTCTTGTGTCTGGCTTACAACAGCCACTGTCCTCATCTTGAGCAGGCTGACTGTTCTGCAATGGGTACAGCTTTCGTGCTGTTCAGAATGAGACAATCAGATTCACTTTCTTGTCTTACAGAAAAAAATACTTTAGTGTTCCAAGGTTAATCCACTTTAAGACTCTATGATTCACCTATGCCCAGAAGACAGATAAACTTATTGCAGGTGTCACTGGTCAGAATTCTTTTTCTCAACTGTGGTAGTTCAGATCGTAGCCCCTTGGGCTAGACTGCTGAAGCAACAATGAGAAGGAACTTGGGAATCTGCATCCATTAGACATCGGTGGGCACAGGTGTACACCACTGGTGTATATCTGTGCACAGAACATGTATGTTCTAACTTAGCTCCCTGACATCTGCTCTTTACACTGCAGATGCCCATATTATTTAAGTTAGCAAGCTGTGGGTGGCTGGAGTAATTCTCATGGACTTTAGCAGTCTCTTCTCCCACATATTCTCAGGATGTGGACTTCTAGTTAAAATAGATCTGGTACCACATTTTTTGCCATTCCTTCTCTTCTGACTGAATGCATGTCTTTCACATGACTAAAGCATGTCCATTTCCTCACAGAATATGGCCATATGATGAGTATCAGTAAGGGCATGGGGTCGTGGGCGTAGATACTATTTGCATACCCGCTGGACAGGTAGGAGGTTCAACTGTGTTTGCCGCATGTCGGGACATCTTGGTGTGTGACAAGAGCTATGTCATATGAGCTGTAAGGGTTGCTGTAGAGGCTGTATTGCTACACCAGAAGTAAATAGATTAGGATGGGAGACCACCTGGGAATATCGGGTGCTGTAGGCATTCCTGCTCTGGCAGGGGGATTGGACTGGATGATCTTTCAAGGTCCCTTCCAACTCCTAGCAGTCTGTGTGATAAAGCTTTGTTGTTCTGGTTGAAGAACCCAGCCTTATTCTGATGGATATTAATAAAGTTATAAAAACGGTGTAGCAGAAGCATATTTAGGGGTCTGTACAGCTTAAATGAAAGCTAGCCTAGTATTTAGCTGAAAGGTGGTCTTTTTGTCTTTTAATTACTGGATCTTATTTTGCATGTTTCTTCTTACTGTGACAGAGAGAAAAAATGACATCACATCCTCCGCTAAAGAAATTAAGATCTCTCAATGACCTGGATCAGGCTAATGAGGAACAAGAAACTGAATTTTTAAAGCTTCAAGTGATAGAACAACAGAATATAATTGATGAATTAACAAGGGTATGTACAGAGCACCAGGAAATTAAGAATGATTCCTGTGTGCAGTTCACCACTGGTAGTATTTCTCCTTACAACTAGAGGTCTGAGGGTCAATATATTATCGTTCAACATCTGCAGATTTTTAGATGTAGATGTGCATGGGTAGAGTTCAGCTGAATTTCTACTGGGATATCAGCCCCTACAACTCAAAAGTGTAGCTCTCTTGTGTAAATTAACCTCTAGAAATGAACAAAGACTAAAAACTGTGGAGCTTGGGAACATAACTACGTGATCATAAGACAGGGTTGTGCCAAGCTGTTTTACCATTACAATTAAGCTACCGTTAAAAAGTTTCCTTAACAAGAGGCAAGTTCAGTGTGTTGTCATATCCTGGAAAAGCATGTGCTGTTAGACAGAGGTTCATTAGTTCTCCTGTCATTTAATACTCATAGTCCCTTTTTCACCTGACTTTGCATTATGATACTGAGGGGAAGTAGAGACTCCAAAACAGGCTGTTGCTTCTTCTAAGACGTCTTTGCTAAGGAGTGATAAGATCAACACTACTGTCACTTAAAAACTTTGAGACAGACAGCCCAAACCAGTCCCCTGCAACAGGCCTCCCCGTGATTTTAACAGGAGATCTATCAGCACCTGTTGTTTGAGAGCCTGTCAAAGCAACTGCGCAACAAAGGGGTTTTTTCAGCTACCCCAGTCTTCCCTTTTCCAAGTGACTTTCAGCTGGCATGTGTATAGATTTGGATATGAATCATCCCTTCCACCTGGAATCAGATTCCTGTTTGAGTGTTTGAACAGACAGTTGGTGGAAGCCAAGTGATATATTTCCTTGGTAGATATAGTCTTTTACAGCTGTAAATGAGAAGAGAGAGTAACTTTTTAATCTTATTTTCAGGACAGGGAAAAACTCATTCGTCGCAGAAAGCATAAAAGGAGCTCAAAGCCAATTAAGGTAAGAGGAAAAATTATTTTCACCTTATAAAAATGCTAGTAGGCTCTGTAGGAAAACAGACTTTAGGAATCCAGTTAAAGAGGGCTTTGTGGGTTGTAACAGTCTGCTTTAATGATCAGGTTTATAAAGCCCAGGTACTTTGGGAGAGCTTTTAAAGTCCACTTTGAAATTCAGTTAAGGCTGTGCAGCTATTTTATTTGCAGAAAAATGGGGCTTTTCCTCCTTCCTCTGAAACAGTAATAATTTTCCTCCCATCTGGTTTCTATAAATATTGCTGTCAAGGTCTATTAGATGGGAAATCTAAATACATCCCAGCATATCTTCTCCTATCTATTTTTCATAGCACAGATCGGCTAAAACAATATCCTGGTGCATCTTTATTCTTCAGGTGGAAGTTTCTGCCTGAGAAATTGTCGTTCTCTCCCACTCAGTTCCACAATCATTTGGCTACCACTTATATTACCCTGAATTGAGTCAAGTCCAAAGCTAGTATAATTCACAATTTTAGAGCTGAGTAGTTAGTAGTGGTTCAGCTAGATGTGAAGAATGACTTTGCAACAACCATGTTGCACCTCCAGAAAGTGGAGATACCATGTAGGAAACAGATCTTGGTTGCTCTTTGTCCTCCAAGGACATCCCTTAGTACATCAGTTATGTTCTGTGGAAGTAATGCAACTCTTTTCTACACACTGAGAATTTCAGACCACTAAATCCTAGACATATTGTCACATTGTTTCTATGTGAGTTTTGAAGCAACACACAGCAGACATAACTGGGAGACAAGGACTAAGAAGTATTTTCGTCTGTCAAGTTTACTTTCAAGACAGAGATTGTAACATGGGAGAACGTGGCTATTGTCTTTGCTTGGAAGAATAATAAATATAAAAAGATAATATATGCAAAAGGTTATTGGCATCTTTTTAGAAGATTGTAACCTGTCAGCAAAAGTGAAAAAAGATACAAAGTGCATCCTAAATGGTTGTTGATCAGTTTGCAGAATTATTATATAAGCCAAGTATTTAAATGCTCAAATCTCTACCCTGAAACCAAGCCTGCAGAGTCAAGCATCTATACCTTCATAGCACATGATTTGCAGTTTTCATTTGTTTTAATTCAGTTATTGAGATTGGAGATAGCGAGGTGTCAGACATACGAACTGTAGTGTAGGCAATCTCATACAATGTGTGGCAATATTAGAAGACATGCAAGATAAAAGTTCTTTCATGCTAGTTTTGGATTAGCGTAGCTTTCATTCACTTACTTCAACAGCAATATCAATGAGAGAAGCACTGACGTTTTTAATGTCAGCAGTGTCTGTGAGACAAGAAGGGTTCCCTATTCTGTATGCTTTTCCATCTCGTTACGGTGTTATCTTTGCACACCAGTCTGCACGGTGATAGATGTCTTCTGGACAGCTTCGGGGTTAACAAACAATTCTCCTGCCTTCCTGCAAGACTTCAAGCATATTGTTGCTGCCATTATGTTTTCCAAGTTTTGGAGTAAGCCAGATCCTCAGGTCAGGAAAATTAATCAGCAAACTCATTCTCCACCAGCACAAGACCTGATCTTCGTTGTGGTTCCTTTTGGGTTTGTTTGGAGATGGTTATTGCAGGAGTAGCCCAATGCTCTTTTTTTCGTGTCTTAGCTTTTTTAAGTAACTAGCAATATGATTTTGAACTGACCTTTCTCACCCTCCTCCTTGTCCCTTCCCTTATGCAACGTGTTTGCAAGGAGATTTGGAAATCATGTTTTCTCTTCTTTAGAGACATCTCATGGATACAGTTTTTGGGTACGACGATGATTCCATGGACTCTGAAACATCATCTGTGGCCTCATATAGAACAGACAGAACACCAGCAACCCCAGATGATGATCTGGATGAGGTAAGATCAGACTCTTTCAGGAGGCAAGGGCAACTTTTCAAGAGACTTTGACTTTCAACATAAGTGGCCAGGCTCTCAGAAACACTTAAGGTTTTTATAGTGTATATTGAGTCATAAGTTCTTCATTAAGTTTGGCCTCCATTTTGGTTACTGATACACTGAAATGGTAAGAGGTTCTTTTAAAATCTAGTCCATGCTGTCTGCAGCTATGACTTCATTGCAATCTGAGAAGATTTTTTTTTTTTTTCCTCCCTCTTCATGAAAATAAACCTATCACATTTATTTTCATTTGAGGACATATAAATGTTGTATAAATGCAACATTCTTATTACTTCATATCACAGCAAGCTCACCAAATAAACTATTAGAATCAAGTCCTGTAAACCAACTATTGTTCTTAACAAATTGTGCTTACGTTCTTCACTTTGGCAGCGTTCTGCTTTCTGGGGCTTAGACGTACGCTTTCTTATTACTCAGGGTTTAGCAGCAGAAGAATCAGAGCTGCGGTTTCGACAGCTGACAAAGGAGTACCAGGCTCTGCAGAGAGCATATGCACTGCTGCAGGAGCAGACAGGAGGCATCTTGGATGCTGAAAGAGAAGCCAAGGTCAGTAGTTATTTGGGGGTAAAAGCATTTCATTGCTGTCAGGACATACAAACCCCTCAAAGTGACGTATGAAGGAATGGAGTTACATACAGCATCCGTACAGCTGGCAGATGTCCATTTCACTCATTTGCTGAGGACATTTAAAGAGAGTGACAATTAAAAATGGACACAATCGCTCAGTTCAGAAGGGGCTGTCCTCCACCTGAATCTGAACACTCTGCAGTTAGGCAGACATGCCAACGTAGGCAGTTCTGCGGTTTGGCACAGAATCACAGTGATTTTTCTCATTTTTTGTCCAGGTGTGAAGAGGTTGGGTTTTAAAGGAAAAGAGAGGCTTGGGGGTTTTCACAGAGGCACACATTGGACCAACTTTGGGAATATTCACCTGATAGTTTCTAACAAAGAAATGCAAATTACATTCAAATCTAAATTTAATGCAGACTACAGTAAACCTTCTAAGGATAAAAATGTTGTTTCTCTGTTAAAATCATAGAATCACTCAGACTAGAACGGACCTCAGGTGGTCTCCAGCCCAAACTCCTGCTCAGAGCAGTATCAGCACAGGCACATTTGTGGAATCAGCTTTTGAAGACCTCCCAGACAGCTCTAATTGCTTCTTTCCACTACCTTTTGCCACTCTTGTCTGCTAAGCAGTATTCTTCAAGTTGGGGACTGCCCTTTACTGGGGTCTTTGAGCAAAGCCTGTCACCCTGAATACCTGAGCTTGTGTTTTGATTCTCTAATGCTAATGTGAGTGTGGAGAGGGGGCTGTTCGCTTGTGTCATCTGGATGTGATTCTGAAGGGTGGCACAAGATGTCGCTGAGTCAGAATCTTTGTAGTGGTTACTCACTCAGTGGAAGCAACAGCATCAACCCAGACTCTGCTATATTTGGGTTCTTTCTTATATCAGTCACATTACTCTTTTTGTTACTGTTTAATGCTGTGCCTGACTTCAACAGGCTCAAGAGCAGCTCCAAGCTGAAGTCCAGAGGTATAAAGCCAAAATAGAAGATCTAGAGAAAACTTTGGCACAGAAAGGGCAGGTAACAACATCTTGTGTATTTTCTTTTCCTGTCTTGAATCTTACCTGCTCTGCTTACAGAATACCTAGCACAATTTTAGTATAGACTTCCATGAGATGTAATGTTGCTGTTCAGTAAACAGGGACATCTAGTGAGTTCAGAAGCCTTGCTACAGCTTGGTGGACCAACATTGTTATTCTGTAAACAACAGTTTGTTCCTATAGGATTTTAAAGCTAGAATATTGTGGCTCCAGTTTTCAATAAATATGTCCAACTTCATGGAGCCGATTACTTTGTAATTATACTGCTTCATCCAACAGGACTCGCACTGGGTGGAAGACAAACAGCTTTTCATTAAGAGGAACCAAGAGCTTTTAGAGAAGGTATGTTCCCAAGTTTTGTGTGTTCACTCTGAAGGGTCATCTGGATGCTGCAGTACTCTTTTTGGACATGAGATCTGGTGCTTATAGGTGTAGTATAAGGATAGAATAGCATAGATGAATGTGGACAGGATAACCCATACAAGGGCAAGGCCTCTTCAGCTCTGCTTAAGCGCTGTTGTTGCTGGCAGTTGCTGATGCACCAGCTTTCCTGGGAAGCTCCAGCCTGAGAGCTGGAAGGTCTACTTGTCTTTCTGGCTCTGAGGTGCAGACCTTTGTGTACGAGTAGCATTGCACTGAAGAGTTTGTGTCTGCTGCTGTAGTGGCAGGATGTTTTGAGCTTAGCTTATGGGTGTGAAACAGCAGTAGAAAAGTAACCACTGTCTAACAACAGGACCCTTTCATACTCCTAGTCCATATGTGTTCTGTATATTTTTAAGGGCTTAAAGTCATCCTCAGGTGCAGTGGAACTTGTACTGCTTAGTTCCTTGGTACATTTAGGAATATCACCTCTTTGTGTGTGTATATGTATATATATTTTTAATCATGGATTATAAGGATACGGAAGGACCTCAACATCGCTTGCATATCACCAACAGTAACAACAGTGGCCATGCATATGACTGCCATCAGCGAGAGGCCATAACTCCCAGCACAAGGTTTCCTGCAGTCTTTCATCTCACCAGATGAGGTTTCTTAGCCTGTGTATCTCCTCTTCCATAGACACGTGTAATAAGTCTCCAGCCCTATGCCCTCCTTCTCTACCCAGACAAACTGACCCGTGGGGATTCAGTTGACCTCAGTCTTGCTGTGCTCCGTAGCTGCCCTTGTCTGGGCAAAACCTGACTGCAAAATACGTGTCCTGGCACTGGCTGAGACTTGCAGAAGAGAGCAGGTTAAGGAAGTAGTGGTGCAGTTGTCCACAACAAGCAAGCTATAGACAAGTGGCCAATGGGTGGGTGGTAGTTAAATCTATCTGCTAACTGACAGAACTACTCGTGTGGAGATCCTTGCCATGTGGTTCATTCAAGTGCTTGCATGGGGTGGGGTGGCTGCTTAGGTAACTGCCTGTATGAAGACAGTGCTCTCTGCATGCCGTTTGTCCTTCATGTACTACACACTGGGAATCTATGATCTAACCCAAGCTCTTCTGCAAGGCAGGTGCAGCTGTTTCTGTGTTATTCCTGATAAACATTTATCTAACCTGTTCCCAGAGCCCTCTAGCAATGATGTTTTCACATCCCTCCCCAGACAATCTATTCCAGTGCTGTACCATGAGAGCAGTGTGTTGAATAGCTGATGCAGGCTAATCTAATAGCTTGCCTGACACCTCTGCAGAGTTAACTTCCCTGGGATTGGATTATTTTAGGAAAATTTCCAGCCTAAGTGTTGTATGATGTTTAGGAAATTGATGAGCAGTTCATCTGTAAACTAAAGACTTGCTGAGGGAAAACAGCAAGTAGTGAATCGTCTCTAGGGTTTGGTTTTTGCACTGCCTATGCTACCAGAACTATTACTCATCAAATATTCAATGTTTCTTGTAACAGTCACACCGATCCTGAATTTACATATTTCTATTAGATAGAGAAACTGGAAGCAGAAAACAACCGTCTGCAACAGGAGCTGCAGGATGCCCGAGACCAGAATGAGCTGCTGGAGTTCCGCAACCTTGAGCTGGAGGTGATGGATGAGGTTTTTTTACAGTAGAGCTGGTAGCAAATTAAATGAATGCATTCGCACCGGACACAAACTTCAATCAAGTGTTTACACAAGCATTGAAGTGATATAGCAGAGCAAACAAATCAGGGACAGCATTTTTACTTGTGAGCTTAAGTGTGCCGGCTCTAATATCCTGGAAGCTCCATACTTGGCTGGCTCACCTGACTGAGCTAGGTGCCTAGTGTTCATAAATAAGCTTATCTGCTTTATGTCAGTGTGGCTGTTACCACACCTGCAGATACATTTTTTTTGTAATACTTTGGAGCAGTCTGTTGTCAGTATGCATTGTTCTTATTGCTGGCCTCAAGACTGCTAAAATCAGCAAAAGTTAATTACATTTAAATTAACCAAATAAGCAAGGCTTAAACTCCATCCTCATGTACTTTGCTCACAGCTGCATCCTGGTTCACACCCAAGACCTGTCCTGAGAGTAGGCATCTAGGATTTTTTATTTAGTTGGTTTTGGTCTTCCATGAACCTGAGCAGGTCTTAGAGGAGAACGAAATGTTGGGCATACTTTTATCGCTAATAGCTAAAGAGTAGAGTGTTCCTCTCAGAAGTCAGACATGCAGGTACAGTTCCCTCTTCAGGGTCTTTGAAGCTCTGTTTCCCCCTGTGAGAATATTACTATTGCTGTATAAATTATACTGGCTTTGTTCTTTTCCTGTCTTTCGGCAAGGGTGTTGAGACAATGTCAAGTTTCATTGAGAGTGCTGCTGTGGGGAGAAGTGCACCTCTCTAGCCCTGTGCTTGAAGGACTGGAACTGTTTGAAGTTTAATTCAGCAGTGATTGATAAAATTGCATAAACAGTTGTAAGAGAAAGTATCAGGCCTAGGGCTTTTGTCTTCCAGTACCATACTTGTGGGGGTAAAAGGGTTGTACCTTGTCCTCTCTGTGCCATCAAATCTGGAATTCTCTTCTCTGTGGGGACTTGGCTGTCAGAGGAGAGGGGAGGCTGTCCTACCCAGACCAGTCTGTACTGGGTGATCAGAGCACTCTGTTGCAGAGGAGAAACATACACATTGGCTCCTGCGGTGGAGGGAGCTGGAGCCAGGCGTGCATCAGCCTGCAGGACACCCTAGCTCTGCTGAGGGATGCCTGCGGATCCCTGGTATGGGCTGGACTGGGCTTGGGGCTGGCAGTGCCACTGCTGCCACCCTGCTGTGAGCACCTGGGGATGCAAAGCCAAAGTGCCCAAGAAACACCCTGGACGGGGGTTTGCAGTGGCTTCTGTGGGTTTATTTCTGAGGCATGTTTAGATTTATAATCTCTCTACCTCATTTGCCTGCCACTGTGGTGGAGGTGAGAGACATTTTGTATGGGTGATTGTTGTCTTGCTCCGCCTTTATCATCATTCTTGCTAATGCTGGCACATGTGAAAATCCAGCAGTCCCTGCCTGTGTGCATATGGTGCTTGGCCTGGGGTTGTCCTAACCTGTGTCTGGAGGCTGTTGGCCTTAGCACAATGAACAGCAACAGCATACTTGGCCTCTTGCAAGCACTGTCACTTTTGCAGGCACAGGACATGTTCCTGGTTGAGCAGCTCTTCTCATGACTTGTGTTAGGTAAGAAAGGTTCCCCAGGCAACACTGGAGGTTGATGGAGGTGCTCTGGAAGCCTCCGCAGGCAGCTGGAGGACTGGTTCAGACCTCAATCTCCCTCTTCCCAGACCACCTGTACTTACAGAATCTTGTTTTAAGCACCAAGTGACAAAAACTTTCACTTGGGCTTTTCTTCAGTGTAAGCTGTTTTTTTTTCTCAGTTCTTTTCAGTTGCTCTCTAAGGCCTTGTATACTTGCCATTCAGAGCTTGCAGGTAACACAGAGCCTTTCCTGGCTCTCCTGAGTCTGTGTTGTGACAGATTTGTCCCATATTTGTAAAGCTTTCCTACAGCTTTACCTGGCAGCTGTGTTTTCATGTGACGTAGAACTGGACTGATCAGGTGAATTACATGTTCATGAACCAATAATGCATTTGAAAGTGAGATTTGATCTTCTCTGCCTGCATACCTGAAAGGGATGAGAAATTATATCTTTAAATTTTTATTTTTGTCTTTGGACCTTTAAAAATGGACAAATATTTGTAGATTTTGTGCAATGAAGGTGTATAAATAGCTAAGATGATGAGCTTTTTTCAGGTTACTACTTTGTACAGGTATTAGTACATACAACATACCAGGATGAGCAAGTGTGTAATCTGACTATCCTTGTAGTCTTAAGTGAAATTCTCTAGAGGGAGAATTTACAACAGTATATATTTGTTCAACACTTCGTTAAGCAAAATCACTTTAATCTTAGCAGGTAACAGCCTTTACACAGACAATTTGCAAATTGACATACTTCATCAGCTAATCTCCTGTAAAATAGCTTGAGTTTAGGATCCTTTCCTACTTGGCACATTGTTTTTCAGACTGGGTCTAAATGTTTCTTTCTTTGGCTTATAAAGTGAAGAGTTTTGCTTTGTGAAGCATAATATAAACATTAACTATGGCATTTAATGAGTTCTCTGTGCATCTACTTGTTCCAGTATGTTCTCTGGCATCTTCTCAATTTGTTTTCAGGAAAGAGAGAGACGGTCCCCACCATTTAATCTCCAGATTCACCCATTCTCAGATGGTGTGAGTGCTCTACAGATCTACTGCATGAAGGAAGGGGTTAAGGTAGGTCAGTTTTATAAGGCAGCACTTCTAACTACAGGAGTGCTGGTTGTTGCTCATATAACCCATTTTGTTAATCTCTGCTGATAATGCCACTGAACTGTAAGCATTTAAACTCAGTCTAACGTAAGAGTGTGTGATGACTGATACAATCAAATTTGACTCATAACTTTCAGCGTAATGATAAAACCTGCCTCAAAGGCAACTGAACTCAGTGTGTAATGCATTTCCATGGGATAAGGCAAAATGTTTGATTTCAACATAGTTTCTAGGAGCACTGAATATTACAGCCATGATAAAATATGCATGCCATGCCTTTACCTTGTTCTCTCTTTGCAGGATGTTAGCATCCCAGACCTCATAAAGCAGTTAGACATCCTTGGTGATAATGGGGTAAGTTAAAGTGGGAGATATTTTGCCTTTACAAGCTTCACGTTGTACAGCACTATAATTACCGTTATTATTTTCTAAGATACTTGTTATGTTACATCAGAACACTTCATTTAAAGAGTGTTTATTTCCATAAGTTGAGGATTTGTGAGATTTCAATAGTCAGAGAAACTAATAATGAAGTATCAGCTTTAACATCTGATTTAGCAGAGCAGGAAGAATGTCCAGAGGCCATCGGTATTTGGAACTGGGCCTGACTGTGCACCAGTCATTCAGGAAAGCACGTGAATAAGTTTGGCAGCCTGAGCCAACTACATGGTCATCAAGACTGGGATTTGTCTGTGAACAGTTTCATGAATAGGCAAGAATTAACAAATCTCTTGTGGCTTTTTAAGTGGGCATTGCTCCCCACTTTAGTTATCTGTGTAAAAGAGATCATACTCTATCTCTGGCCAATGTTAGATATGTTTTAAGAGAGTGTATGAAAAATAAAAATTATCGTGATTGTCTATTCACATGCTGGTGTAAATCAGCGTTATTTTACAAAAGCTTTAATGGAGGTTTGGCTTTGTAAAACTAGCATGAAGACAGACAAGTGGGTCTAATTTTAGTTTACATTTCTCATAAGATGCAATGGAATGAAACATGTAGTTGGTCCATATTATGCAGAACAGCAAAAGCAGTGTTCTTTTTAATATGTTAACAGATACCGAGTGTTTCAGTAGGATACACAGCACTATAGGGAGCTCGTGAAAGCCACCTAGTCTGTAGCCTGGGTTATCTTTATGCATGCAGGAAGCTGCTGCCAATTTTACTTTTCTCTCTTTCAACAGAATTTGAGAAATGAAGAACAAGTGGCCATAATTCAGGCTTCCACTGTATTGTCCTTGGCAGAAAAGGTAAATTGTGTGCTTGCTTTTCTCTTGTGTTATCATATCTGATTTAACACTGGAAATTTTCTGCTCTGTTGCCGTTACTGTCAAACTTTCTAGTGCAGAAAGTCTTTCCCCAGGTAAACTTTGCCAGTGCAGCTTGAGAAAGGTTGGTTAAAATTGCTTTCTGTGCCTCAAATGCAGCACACAATTTTGTCAGCATGACAGCTTCTAAGGATTCAAAGTCTTTGCATGGGCTTGCAATTCCTCCTCTCTAAGCCATCTACTCAGCTGAGCTATTTTTGAGATGCTAGACCCCCATCATAGGCCATTGTCCATGGGATGTATTGGTTTCCCTTTCCATCCGGGGCCTTTTCTATCTTCCAGTGATCTGGTAATCATGATCCTCTTGCTGCTTCTCTGTCGAGTTCCACCTACGTATGTTGCAGCTGCCCCTGTCACAGGAGAACAGCCTCAAGATGGGCCCAGAACTAGCAATAGGTTACTAAAAACAGACTAACAAGATGCTATAGATGTCCCACTTGCCCATGTGCCTAGAGGTTACAGCTCTCGTTGTCTTCCCTCCAGTGGATCCAGCAGATAGAGGGAGCTGAAGCTGCTCTGCATCAAAAGATGATGGAACTGGAAAGTGATATGGTGAGTAAACTTTCCATAATATGCATTTTAAGGACAAGATACTGAGTGTGTCACTTTTACTTGGTGTGCTAAAAGATAATGTAAAGAGTCTTTTGGCACATCAAGTATGCAGACTTTCTCTGATTATTGGTGAGTACATAAAATTGTTCCCAGTCTGGTTCACATGCAACAGCAGAATAACATAGAAGTAGTGAAGGTCTGAAAAATTCCTCTATCTTTGCATGAGGATGGCTGTCTGTTAATGAGTACAGAGGCTCAAGGGTTGCTCAGTGATTTTCATTGATGGAAATGGCTGCAGTCTTTGTCTCATAAGATTGACAGACTAAACATCAACTGTTGTATCACATTCTATTCAATGCTAGTATATGAGAAACTAATGAATTATAACACTGTGTTCTTTCATTATGTTTTAAGCCCATACCATCCTAAAGGCAAAACACTCACAGCCGAACTGAAGTTTCTGTAACACCAGTAAAGTTAGTACTTTACCCTATTCTTATTCTATTTAATGGAGGTAACCTACAAGATGAACAAGTGTAACTACAGGAGTTGGATAGCTGTAGTGGTTCACATTCTGTTCCTATGGTATGTCTGTACTTGAGTCAATTCAGCTTAAGGTGGGCTGAGAAATCAAAGCACAGCAGCTTCCCCGAAATAATGGGAATGTCAATATGCCTGTTTAGCTCCTGTTTACTTTCACACTTCTTCCAAAATCAGAGGAAGCACAGAAAGAGTAGTCCATGGTGCCAGATGAGATATCTTTAGAAAAATCACACAGTAACCCCTAAGTTACACTACTGAAATGACCAAGTGATATCACTGAAGTTGACAGAGATGATGGATTTGGTTCCATGTGGATCAGATGTATTAACATACAAAAGCAATCCAGAGCTATTGTCCTTCTTTTCTAGCTGAGTCAGGTATCAATAACTCTGCGGTGTGTCAGTTGAAGACCAGTCTCCTACTTCTGCCTGAGTCAGGTATCTGTAGTTGATTTAATAAAACTTCCCAAAATATTTTGAGTAACTAATTCATTTTTTTTTTGTCCAAATGATCCTTCATTGTAGGAGCAGTTTTGCAAAATAAAGGGTTATTTGGAGGAAGAATTAGACTACAGGAAGCAAGCTCTTGACCAAGCATACATGGTATGTACAAAAGAAATTCTGCAGCAGATATTGGCCAACACTGTGACAGGACACAGACTCCTGTTGGATCAAGAAAAGAGGTTTTTGCTTTTTTTCTTAGTATCCTTTTTTTATTTATTTGGTTTTCCCTGTTCTTCTAATGCACTGCCATGCAGTCTGCACAGTTTCAACATGACGCCTAGCTTTTTCATGTCACAAAAAGGCAAATCTGAAGTCTGAAACTTTTGTCAGTTAAAAGCAGATATTTCTTATTAATGTTGACTCATCCAACTGAAGTCAGTGCAACCAACTGGAACTTAGATCTGGAATCTTGTCTTTCTGCACATGCCATAGCAAGGAGACAGTATGCCATGGAAGGGAAGAGTTCCTGCTCTAAACACTGCTGTATGAAATTCTGATACATAGGTCTGATAACTAGATGTGCAAGTTCATCATGTTTGGTTTGTCAAGTTAATGAAAATGCTTATTGATTAGCAAGACTAGATGATTTTTCGAGGTCCCTTCCAACTCCTAATATTCTGTGAAGATTAAGAGCAAAGTAGTCTGCCAGTGACCTTCAGTCTTTCCTGTTTTGTTTTTTAGCACAATGGACCAAAATTGTAGAATTGGTGAAATACACATCTTTACAATTGTAAAACAGATAGGAAAATTCTATCAAACTCCTAATCATCTCTGTAACTGGTTAAAAAAAAATCAAAGTGAGGGAAAATTAATATTAAAATATGTTTAGAATAAGAGTTTGTATCCTTTTGTCAAAGCAGGGAACCATTTTATGAGGTCAGGTTTTCACATTTTTGCACATTCTAGCACAGGGGACCACCTCTTACACAGGTGCCTGAATCTGCTACCAACCCCCAAGTTCCCACTGTGTTTTAAACAATGTTTCATCTCTGATTGGCTTTTGGAATTGCATCAACCAGAGGATCCAGGAGCTTGAAGCCACCTTGTACAATGCTTTGCAGCAAGAAACTGTGATAAAGTTTGGGGAACTACTCACTGAAAAACAGCAGGAAGAGCTGAGGGCAGCAGTAGAAAAGCTAAGACGTCAGATGCTGAGGAAAAGCAGAGAATATGATTGTCAGATTCTTCAGGAGAGGATGGAGCTTCTCCAGCAGGCTCACCAGGTAAAAAAAAAAAAAAAAAATTAAAAAAAAACCACTACAAACCAAAAACCCCACACAAACAAGCAAACAAAAAAACCAGAAAGCAACAATGCACGTGCATAATTTGCTCAGCTTGGCTGTATAAGGACATAAGCTGTGGTCAAATTTAGTCAGGCTCCAGGTCACGAGGGAGTCTAGCATCAATTTTTTTTTAAGTAGTTTCATACTTTTTTTTTTTACAGTGTACACAAACATGTGATACTAGTTTGTAGAGGATTGTTTTGTCATATTTTGAGTCTTAAAATTCCAAATGATGGACGAACCTAGCTTTGTAATAAAAATGGTCATCCCTCGTTATTGCACTGGGCACAAGAGTGATTCTGGCTTGTGTAACATAGGAAAGCTTATCTGTTTTTCTAGACATTTTTGCTCTGTCCCTCCCAAAGTGGGCAGTGGTTAATTTTCACTGCTGAGATACAGTACTACATTTCATGTTCAAAGACAAGTGTTTACTGCTGTGCAAGCTAAGGTCCCAGAGCAAAATGGCAGTCACAGCATGCTGGTGAATGTGACTGCTGTGCAATGAAACAGAACTTACGCATATGTTTATAGGAATAGGAGAGAAGGAATGTGCCCAGTGGCTAGGGTGTCTGGTTCACAGGAAGACTTAGTTTTCACAGTCTCCTGCCTGATCCTGAGTTGGACACTTGAGGCTTGTCCACCCTTCTTTTTACCAGGCCCTTGCTGTGAGAGGAGCTTCTTGACTTCAGCCATAGCTGCTGCCATGATTGTCACTACCACAGCAGTTCTGGCTTCTTCGAATGGCTCTTAGCCAGCCCCAATTGCGGATGGGGTCAGGAAAGGCTTAGAGGCAAGGAAAGGGGGAGAGAGAGTGTTTGAAAGCTGCCATAAGCTTATTGTCTCATCTTCAGAAAATTAGGAAGATGGTCAAGGAGTGCCAGGACCTCCAGGTGTCTCCTGCTTTGTCTTTCTGAATCTCTGCTGTTTGCTGGCCAGCTGTCTTATGCTGTGACTAAATAGAGAAAAGATACTGAGATTCAAGGCTTAATTTTTCATACTCTAGTAGTAGGTCTGTTACTTACTTGATGAAGGAAGACCGACTGATGTCATCTACCTAGACTTTAGTAAAGCCTTTGATACAGTTCCGCACGATATCCTTATCTCAAAATTGAAGAGATATGGATTTGATGGGTGGACCATCCGGTGGATAAGAAACTGGCTGGATGGATGCAGTCAGAGGGTTGTGGTCAATGGCTCCTTGTCTAGGTGGAGGCCAGTGACGAGTGGTGTCCCTCAGGGTTCTGTCTTGGGACCGGTGCTCTTCAATGTCTTTATTAATGACTTGGACAGAGGTATTGAGTGCACCCTCAGCAAGTTTGCGGATGACACCAAGCTGAGTGGTGTGGTTGACATGCCAGAGGGGCGAGATGCCATTCAGAGGGACCTGGACAGGCTTGAAAAATGGGCCTGTGAGAATCAAATGAAATTCAGCAAGCCCAAGTGTAAGGTCCTGCATCTGGGTGGGAGCAACCCAAGATATGAGTATAGGCTGGGAGAAGAACTCGTTGAGAACAGCCGTGCAGAGAAGGACTTGGGGGTCATGATAGATGAAAAGCTGGACATGAGCCGGCAATGTGCGCTTGCAGCTCAGAAGGCTAACCGTGTCCTGGGGTGCGTCCGGAGAGGCATGACCAGCAGGTCAAAGGAGGTGATTCTGCCTCTCTATTCTGCCCTCGCAAGGCCCCATCTGGAGTACTGCGTACAGTTCTGGGCTCCTCAGCATAAAAAAGATGTGGATCTCTTGGAGCAGGTCCAGAGGAGGGCCACAAAGATGATCAGAGTGCTGGAGCACCTCCCCTATGAGGACAGGCTGAAGGAANGACCAAATTCCAAGGGGGCCAAAAGTTTAACTCAGATTACATAATTTTTCTAGAAGTACCTAGCTCTGCTAAAAGAATACACCTTGTCTATAAGTTGCGTATATCCCACTTAATCACTTAATTCCCATAGAATCAGTGTTTTTGTAGTATTGTATACTTTTATAATTTCAGATCTAATAACAACACTTTAATCTCTTTCAACACATCAAACTGTGAGAAATCTGAATGGTACAATCCCAAAGAGCGTGATCTTATGCTTTCCACCTGTTTAACGCAGGATTAATATAAAATAGATAATACGAAACAGATCCACTATTAATATTAATCTCCAGCATTTAAGGATACAGTCAAATACACACAGTAGCATATTTTGAGCAGTTGTATACATGGTAAAGTGGTTAGGGAGAGTTCGCAGATGGAGTCGTGGTACTACACAAGATTATCCCTGCCAAAGAAATTAAGTTGTTAATTTCTAGGCTTTTGGACTTGGAACATAAAGTTCCTTGTTCAGCAGAGCAAATTTACTGAGAATTTAGTCTAACTGCTTTCTTTTCCGATTTCTAGAGGATCCGAGATTTAGAAGATAAAACTGACATCCAAAAGAGACAAATTAAGGATCTGGAGGAAAAGGTTGGTCTGTTACACTTCTGAAGCATGTTGATCAACTGTTTTGAAAGTAATGACCTAGTTCTCTTGAACTACGTGACTTTTTTGTTTAGCTGAATCAGCAGGACCTGTTGATGTTCTACTATGCTTTCTTTTCAATTCGTGTTTCAGTATACCTGGACTTTAATCTTAAGAGTCTTCTCTGCAACATTTCATTTTAGGAAACAAATGCCAAACACCTCAGTTGTGGTAAATGATACTGCACCAAATGATGAAGCCTTTATTTGGCTATTAAATATTGTGCTGGTAGACAGGCAGTACTTCCATTAAAGGCAAGGTGAGGCTACCAAGCAGTAATAATAACTGAATGAAACTGGGTGAAGATTTGAAGATTGTCCTCATCTAGCAGTACTAGCAGGTTTTGATGCTATCCTGTTTTTTGAAGCTTGTAATTGACTATGCAATATAAATACAGTACCAAAATCTTGCCCTTAAACTGAACTGTCAAAAGAACTATATATGCACATTCATTATATATAATATATTTATATACACACACTCTTTTTAAAAGTATGCACTGCATTTTTATGGTGACTAAAACCAACTCTGTCACAGTGAGTTTTGCTACTTATAGAGAGGTTTAGATACGATTGTTGAAAAAAGGTCATAGCATGGGTACAGCATACTGCTGCCAATAGTGTCTTTTCTGGAAATTCCAAATGGTTTGAGGTGCCTCTCCCGTGGTAGCCTTGCTGGTGTTCTTGTATTAGTAAAAAGCAATGTCCATGTATAAACCATAAAGTGAAATAGTGGCTGTATTAGTATAGTGACAGTAGCGCTAATGAGACATTTCAGTCTGTGTACCTAAAGTGAAATATGTGGGCATAATGCCAAACTTGGTACACATAGTTCTTTCTGCTTTTCTGCCAGTGTTTTTGTGATATAAAGACTCAGTGTCTTTCTAATATGTATAACTTGGAAAAATAACAGGTGAAAATAGTAACTTTTAAAAAGGCAAAAATTATGCCGTGGTCAAATGGAGAACTTGAATAGGATACTTTTTAGTGTCAATTTTCAAAAGAGCTTTTGACTCGCAATAATTAGCATCTCAGAACACATTCTAAATTCTCATTACTAAAATGAGCCATGCAAAAAATTATTATTAAACATTAATGGTTGGGGTTTCATATTACCTCTGTGTGTGTATATATGTGTTTGTGTTCCCAGGCTATTTGCAGTATGGATTACAGGCACTGGTTTTTTTTAATGCACTTAAAAATATTACCCATGCTAAATTTTTTTTTTTTTTTTAATATATCTAGCTTTGTAACTTCAGTCAACCCATGGTGGTTTTTGGATTATACTTCAGGCTTTCAATATGGTGCCAATTGTAATTCATCACCAAAATTAAGGGGATCTGTTTTCTAAGCCTAGGTGGTGGTAACAGTATTTAAGTACTTAAGGAAAAAGTGTTTTCTGAATGCATTTACAGAGTGCAAAAAATGCTTACAATGCCACAACTTTTAGTTTTCACACAGTCTTCTTTTTCTTCTGCAGTTTCTATTTCTATTCTTGTTCTTCTCTCTTGCCTTTATTCTTTGGCCTTGATGTCAATGTGCCTCTTGGAAAGGTAAGACTAATTTATTTCCTCAAAGCTAGCACTTCTTGCACAGAGCTAAGGAACACATCCTTGTATATGTATGGAGTCAGAGAATTCAGCAGTTTGTAATAGCTCACAATAGAGGGTCCTCACACTACCGGGTTGCCACAGGGAGTTGCAGTCAGACCAACACCGTCCAACATAAGTAAGTGAATTGGGAAAGCTTCCAGGGGTTACTACACTATTCAGAACCGTAAAAAAAAAAAAGCTAACCAGAATTTTGTGGTACCAAACAGCCAAGATAATTGCAGGTGAAATTCACTGTTGATTCTTGCAAAGTGATGCAGACAGAAACCAGTTGTAAATCTCAACCATGTACACACACTGATGGGCTCTGAACTGGCCCTCAGGAACCCTCGGGAGGTTATAGCAGGCAGAGCTCAGCATACAAAAGTATGAGAGATACAAAGAAGGGCAAGGAAGAATGATTGGCTGCTGAGGTGCAGGAAGAAGGGACACAGAGAGATGAAAGGATTCTTCTGGCTCAGAAAGGAAGACACTGTTAAAAGGAGGTATGGGAATTTGTCATAGAATGGATGGAGATACAATGATGTAGAGAATGGGTCATTGACTGTGAAAATGGTCACAGCAAGCATGGTATCTTGTAGAATGTTTCACCAAGGCAAGTCACTCCACAGTGCAAAGCATTGAGTCTTCTAGCAATTCCTCAAAAACAAGGCAGTGGTAAGAGCTGCTAGATCCTCACCCTTCAATACCTATGGGGAAATCTCAAGATAGAAGCAATTTGGGAATGGTGTTAGCAAGATTAAGAGATCATATTTTCTGAGACTGGAATCCCGTTCACTTTAAAAGCTACCTACCTACACAGGTGACTGACATTTAAGTAACAGGAAGGCTGAGCGTGGCACGGGGAGTCTGCCATGAGCATTTCTGGTTCTTAGGACTCCTGAGATCATCAGAGGGATCTTTGCAAAATTGCTTTACTTCCATGGGATGCAAGTTAACTTTGTTAACCTTGCCATAGGAGACTTCAAACAGATCCTTGATACAGCAACAACAAGGAAAATAAGAAGCATAACACATCCTTGAAATGTACCTAGGGAGCCTTCTGATGATGAAAACTCTTTGGTTTTGTTTGTGCCTTGCTGCAGTTTATATTTTACTGACCTTTTAACTAGCTGAGAGCAAACCATAGTGCAGTCAGAGATGATACTTTCTAGTTTCCTTCTCTCCCAGAGTAAGCACAGCAGTCACTGCTGTACATTTCCAGTTAGGAAGGGCGTGCATGAATGAAACCATGTGCAGCAATATATAGTGTCTAGACCAGAAGCTCTCTAATTCCTGTGTGAGATTTTACTACCTGCATATTTTCTGTGCTTGTGAATGTACATGGTCACTTGTTTGTGATCACATAAGGAAGTCTGGTCTGCATGGGCTTTGCACTCAGTGAATTTTACCATGTAGGCTTGAATGCTGAGAGAAGACAGACAAAATAAGCCCATTTTTATCCCTGGTTTCAAACCTGAGAACCACAGTTTGTTTCCATAGGTAGGGAAGACTTCCTCGGAGCAGTCTGTTTGCTTCATTGCTGCATTAGCCAGTTCTGGGGCTGCCCTGACACCACAGACATATCACCTGTTTTGTCTCCTGTCACCAGTGAATTTTAGGCAGCTTTGGTTCAAGAGTTGTTGAAACTGGTGCGTAGCTGTTTGTGTGAGGATGCCCATGTGAACTTTTATGGACCAGAGGGCTATACTTTGTAGGGTTGAATGAACAGGCTTGGCAAAATACCCAGAATTTTCATAAATGCCTTTCATATGGACAAAATGAAACGGTTTAACATTGATGACTGTAAGAACAGACCTTTCAGACCTTTTCAACTTCTGATTGATAGGCTGCGTCTTGCCAGCTGGGATGGGTAGGTTGAAGAACATGTCACTTAGCTGATACAGATGTTTTTGGGTTTTTTTATTATTATTTTTTTAGAGTGCCCGACCACACAGATAAGTCCTTATAAAGGCAAATGCTTCCACCCCCCTGATGAAGAGAATATTGTTTACACCTATTTTAAAAGGTATAAAAATGAGCAACCTGTAGCCAAGACTGCAACCACCGTGTATTTTAAAGCCATCACTCAAGATTTGTTACTTGACAGTTCCTGTCTAAAGCTATGATATATGCTGCATCTAATGAAATTCTGTATGTTGAAATTACAAAAGGGGAAGAAAAATAAGCTGTGAACCTGCATCACTTAAGAAGAAATTAAAGGGAAGGAACCACTTTCAGCTGATCAAGTCTGTCTGTCTTGGGCATGGAACCAAAGTTACAACAGAAAAATCTATCCCTGCTGTGCAGGGCAATCATTTAAATGTGATGCTGTTGTCTCATGAATAGATCAAAAGTTAACAGGACAGAGCAGGAGAAACGTGAGCTGTGGAGAGACGCTGACAACGAAACATTGAGTTTGAGCTGTCCGGCTGTCCCACTGCAGGAGCTTCTCTCCCTCTTTGGTTTTAACCTCAGGAACAAATGACAGCTGCAATGTGGGGAGAAGAAATCAAAAAACATGTTCTGGTTTATTGCAGGATGAGCAGGACAGGGCATCAAGTTTTGGTGCTTGAGATCATAAAGCAGCACCCTACTCAGCAAAGGAAGGGAAGAAGAGGATATCTGACATAAGGAAGATTTCTGACAGTTGTAGCCTTATCTCTCTTCACCCTACCACTATGAAGAACAGCCTGTCTATTGTCAGATACTTTTCATACTCTTTTCAGGACTGTCATTGAGATAACAATGATTATACTTGATTTTACTGTTTGAATAATACACTGGGAGGATCACTGTATTTGGACCTACAGAGTAGCTTCTGAAGAAGAAAAGAAACATGTTGGAGGACAGAGGGGGGGAAAAAAGCCACCCCCCCTTGTCCATGTGATATGATCCACAAAGCGTCAGCTTCCAGCTGGTTTGTCCCAGCTTAAAACAAATGTTTTGGTTTTGCTTGTCAAACTAACTTGGTTAGTTGGTTTCCTGATCAACGATACATAAACCAAAAATGGGGAAAAACTGTGTGAACACATCCTTATTAGAAGTAAGAAGTAGTACCACTAGTCTGTTTAGATTTTTCCACAGTTAAGAATAAATAGAAGTATTTTGCATTTCAAAGTATTCCTTACCTCTCCAGTCACAAGCCTGGAACCCAGTCCTGGTGTCTCTCTGAGGTGTCACAGGTCCATACACCCCGTAGTCAGTAAGAAATGAGCCCTGAGGAGCGTCACACCGCCAGCAGACATTGTGACACTTCTGTGCCTGCTGAGATGGGTACCAGCAGCACCCTTCTTCTGTTTTCTCATTGATGTGCTGTATGAGCTAGGAATGACAATGCACTTTTCTGCGCCTGTTTCCGTTTCCCTAGAAATGGGGTTGTGCCTGTTTAGACTTCAGGTTCCTGTGGTAAGGCTCCTTATTTGAGCTGTGTCTTCCACAATGGAGCTTTAATTTTAACTGGGAGAAAAATGTCTCTGTTATGTGATAGAAAGCTATGGCAAGAATACAGCCTGTGCATTACTTAAACCTTCAAAATAGCGCTCACAGGTACCACCGTCTTACACACACAGACTCTACCCATCAGAAGCTTTAAAAGTGCTTTACACAGAGTCTTCTCCTTTGCTTGTTTATTTTTACAGATGAAGCAACTGAGGCAGAAACCAGTGACGTAACTTGCCACAGCACTTCAGCAGGTCAAAAGCAGTTCGTTGGCCAGAGCAGGGATGAAGTTCCTCTAGTATTGAGGATATCTGCCCCCCACAGATATTATTTGGCCAGAAAAGCCTTTAATCATCAATGTCCATTCACTCAACTGGATTGCAATGCTGGGTTCCATTTCTCTACAAAGATTCCTAACACCCTCATTTCTTGCATGCCTTGAGATTGTGCTAAGCCTTCCATCAAAGGTCAGAAGGTGATTTTTTTTTTATTTTTTTTTTCCCCTGCTCCTTGAAGTTAATTTGAATTACAGAATGAGCATGTCTGTAAGCAGTCTGTTTCAGTCAAGGGGTTTACTGAATTCTGCAACAACTGTATGTTTGTTGGTTCATTTTGTTAAAAACAGGCTTGTAGGCAGATGTGTTAAATTGCATGCTCTCTGTTCAAATTATTTTTTCCTTGCAGAAGAACCTGTGGATAAGGTTGGCCCAAATCTACAGGTACTTTTCAAGAGTGCTGCTAGCAGTTCAGCCCTGAAGCTCTGGAGTCAGGACCTTTTAGAGTCTCATCCCACTCCTGTGACAACTTTAGATCATTAAGCAACTTTAAAACACCTTGTTAGCTACAAAAAGGGGGGTTTCCTCTGTGGTTATTCACTCTTCCCCATTACTCCTGTTGCAGCACCAGTTCATTTCATACCACTTGGCTGCAGTGTCCTGCCAGTAAACACAGGCTGGAAACTTCTTTCTTTACTGTTAGGCCAGCAATTAAAACATTGCACTTTTCCTGCAGAAGAATGAGCAGCATTTGTTTTAAATGATGGTGCAAGAACTCCCACCTCTGCTTTGACTACAAAAAAAAAGACAACTTGAAACGTTTGTTTCAAGCAGTCATAGGGAAGGTTCATGGCACAGATAAGATATAGGTGGTTTCAGAACACACGTGACTGATCTTATGCCAGGCTTCATCATCGAGGCCCTCTGAGCTGTGTTGTGTACATCTTCATTTCTCTTTTTTTGCCTACTTTCCCCCTCCCTTACTCCTGCAGGTGCTCCATGTCCAAGGGCTCGGGGTGGTGTGGGGATGGTAGACAGTCCACAGCTTATCTTGGTCTGCTAACTTCTAAAAAATTGTGCTATTCCCTCCAGAGAGCTGAACAACAGCTCCGTTACTCTCCTTGCAGCATGACATAACCCATGCCTAAAACACACTTGCTGATATGAGTAATACAAACTTTCTGCTCTCGGCTAGATTAAAATGAGTTTTGACGTTTGTGTATATATACATGTATCTATATATAATATATGTATATGTACATATATATATATACACACGTGCATATATTGATCTATTCCCTATGTATATAGTAAATTGTTGCTATAGCTTATGAAAGTATGCTTCCAATCTAGGTATGGGGAACTGAATCTAGGCTTGTTTA
Source organism: Galbula dea (assembly GCA_013399015.1). Lineage (NCBI taxonomy): Eukaryota > Metazoa > Chordata > Aves > Piciformes > Galbulidae > Galbula > Galbula dea. The sequence continues at coordinate 231,725 of VWZX01007460.1, forward strand.
GCTGCTGCAACTGGTACACTCATCGTAGTTTAATTTTACATCTCATGGGCAACTAGTTTTTAAATCTCGTTTTGTGGAATCTCCCCCCTTCTCCGTCCTGAAGCTGTTTATCCTGGGCTTTCTGCTCTTCCTGACATTCATTGAGGCAAAGTATTGCAAATCCTCCCTCAATTAATCACTGCAGCCAGCCTCCACTCTCCTAAAGAAAAACTAATTGATGGCAGCAGATTCAGCCCTGGCTTCATCCATCCACTCTAGACTGCAGCAGGAGTCCTGGCTATTTGTGCTCCTGGCTATCCATACCATCAAAGTGGTAGAGGAGCCACATCATGTAGTGCAGGTCAGTTTACCCAAAATCTGGCTTGCTGCTTTCTCTCCACTGAGTCAGGAGGTTTTAAGACTAATTGTTCCATTTAAGAGCTTCAGGTGAGGTCATAGTTAGGTGAGATGCGCTTGGGCAGTTGGAGTTCCAGAAGGAAAAAGGGTTTCTTGCGGCATTATCAGCTGGCTTACAGCTCCATCCTCTTTTATTGATGTGCCTGAAGGACCATGGAGACTTTTTCGTGAATGTGCTTCATTTTCCAGCTCCTTGCCCTCATCTCAGTAGGAAACATCCTCTGAATCCCTGGAGCATTCTGTTCCATAGTATCCCATGAGGACTGGGCAGGTCAGGCTCCCCTCCTTGCCAGGACAAGGTTCAATAAACAGCTGCACAGTTGCTGGTGATTCCAATGGTTTTTTCTTTTCCCCTGCCTTCCCTCACATCAGCACCTGTGTTTATATATATATATATATATATATATTTGGGGTTTGTTCTGGGTTTTTTGTTTTGGTTTTTTGGTTTTTTTATGTCTGTTCGAGAACAGAGTTGTAAATGACTTGGCAGATTGACCCTTTGATAAACACTGGACATGTATCTGTACTATATGTATTAATGTGTAGAAGAGAATCCTTATTGTATGTAAAGTTTTATGAATGGGTATTTTTTAATTTATGTATTTAATATAGGATTCAATGACCTCTGGTGTTTTAGTTTGTATAAAAAATAAAAACAGCAGCATTTTTAAAAGAAAATCTCACTTTACATTTGTGGAGATACTCAATATCTGTCTGGACTCTGTTCAGAGGTATGTTGAAGGTGAGTGCCAGCGGCAGGAGGAGAAGGAGGGGGCTGGTGAGGCTGTATCAGAAATCTGTTAAAAAGCTCAGTGACACCCTGAGGTGATCAGCTGGTGAGGTAAAGGTACTAGGACTTTTCCAGTATGGGCCCAAGGTTGAATTTATTGGGTTTTTGCAAAAAGCTGTTTCTTTTCACTAGCTGGGGGAGAAGGGGCACAGGATACGGGACTCTTGTCAGACTCGCCTCAGTGTCAGTGAAAGGGCTCGGGACCTCTCCCTGTATCCAGCAGCCTCCTAGGTCTCCTCAGCGCTGACACGAGCCTTTCCGCGTCTGTCCCTGTGAGACACGGACCAGGATCGGGCTCCGTTGGCCCTTCGCAGCAGAGAAACGGCAGAAGCACCGCTGGAAGCCGCGCCCTGGGCCGGGACCTCTCGCGCTCCGACAGGCGCCAGCCACCAGGGGGCAGTGCTGCCCTCTGCCGCCGCCGGCGTGCGGGGCCCAGTCCTCAGGTGACGTGTTGTGCCCAGCGCTCCGGCGGTCCTGGAGCACCAGGGTCTTTGCATCCGAGACCCGGAGCGGTGTTCCGGTCTCCGCCGCTGCCCCTGGCCGTGGGCCGTCTGAGCGTCGGGGCGGGCGGTCTGCCCTGCCGCCAGACCAGCCGGCGGGACGCTGCGGGCCAGGTGCTGCGAGGCGGGTAGATGCGGGGCGAGGCGGGAATCCTGCGGAGCCCGGGCTGGTGCCGCGGGTCCGGCTTGATGCCCAGGGTCAGGGCTGGGGATCGGGCTGCAGCCTGCAGAAGGGGACCGCGGTGCGCAAGGACAGCGGCCGTTACCGTCCAGAATCTGCGGTCTGTTGGCACAGGCCGGCACAGAGCTGGAAGGGCGTTTCCATAAAATACCGGCACACTGCGTTGGAAAACATTTGGTAGAAGCTTGTCAACGTGAAAAACCCAAGCCAGTGAGAGTTGTGGAAAACAGAAACATGTCGGGTTCTTTGTCGGACTTTGCCATCCTCCGACACTGATAGTAATTTTCCACTATTGTTCCCAAACACTAAATACATATATTTATACTTTAGGGCATACTTTTTGTAAGTCTTTAGACTCTTTGGAAATCACCCCCCAGCCTAGCAAATCTGTTCAATTTCTCAGTTTGTAATGAACTTTAAATGATCATACTAGTAGTGGTATGACTCCTAGGTAGGAAAAAATAAAGCAGCTGTTACGGAGCCTCCTGTAAGCACCTTGTGAAGAGGAGATGCAAGCCAAGTAAGCAAAACTGTTGAAAATATGTACCAGGTCCGTCAGGAGAGAAGATAATGATTCTGAAATTCAGGCTTCTTTTCTTGCCAGTGTTGGTGGCCCACCAGCCATATACAGAGGCTGAACTGCTGTGGTGAAGGTATCCTGCAGCTGGGCCATGTACGACAGGAGCAAGAAGTCACGGGAGGAAGTTTGAAAGATAACTCCTGGGTGCAATGTGTTTCTGTGTTTTCAAAGCCTTCTCTTGTTCAGGAGAACAGACAGGACTTGTCCCACTTTTGCTGAGGCTTTCATTTCATGAAGACTCTTCATGACTGAAATTGTGGCAGCAGAGAACAGCAGTGATTTTGTTGTATTTGTTGTCAGAGAAACAAAATATTACGCAGCCATACTCGGGAAGCCCATAATCCCAGAGGCGAAAGGCAGCACAACTCTTGGAAGCTGTGTGCATGACAGAAAAACAGACCTTTTGTAAAGAAATTGCCAAGCAAAATCTTAGAGAGGAAATGGAAAGCATATTTTGAAAGTGCAAAGTCATAGCCAGGTATTTGCACCTTTCCTGTCTTTTTACAGTCAAATCCCTGACAAATCTAGTCTAAAGAGTATTATATTGCCACAGAATAGCCTAATACTTGAATGTATTCTTTATTTTAAAAACCCCCAACATTAATTATCTTTCCTGATGTCCACTGCAGCTTATATCTTTAAACTATTCTTAGAAGACTGAAACACATCAAGCTGTGATTTGCTAGAAATTAGCAGGAGTTTATTGGCTGTCCTATTCTACTGCAAAGTATTCTCAATAATGAAGTAAGATCCTGGAGATTCCTCAAGGGGCTTCTGTGAGTTGTAGAGCTGAAAGTCAGAGAAGTGCTGTTTGTCAGTGGTGTTAAGTGTTGCTCTAGCAATTGCTTCTCTGGAGACTCTCCTGTGCCCAGAATGCCATTACTGAATCAAACAAGAATGGGTTGTATGGATGTTGTACCACTCACACCCAGGGGGAACGAAGTTTCATCTGTCACTCCAATGGCAATGAGAGTAGGTGGGTTCCAAGTAGTTGTTTGGATATGGTCTACTTGGTCTTTGCTGTTCCTAATGCATGTATGCATATTACCAAGATCCTCATCACTACCATTATCTTTATCTACAGTTCTGACAACTGTGTATAAGTTAATGACTGAACCTACATAGAAAATGAATAATTTGTAAGCCTTTCAGTTGACACCTTGAGCTCAGAGTTGAAACTCTTTAGTGAAACAAGCATGGTGTCGGAGGGCTGGAAAAGTAGCTCTGTACCCCAGAATTTCCATAGATCCCACACGAATGTTCCATGCTGCCAGCCTGAGGAAGGTGCTTTGCTTCACTGGACTGTTAAATTTAAAACAGCTGCAGTATGCTAACTGGCCACGAATTCTGCAGAAATTCTGTAAACCATGTTTCCTCCTAGATGTCTGTCAGGCATCTCCTGCTGTTACATGACAGGAGCAGTGCGGCCACCTCAGAAACACTTCGCAGGTCATGGCCACTTTGTCCTGTCTTTTATCAGGCAGGGCTTTGGTGAGTCAGGGACTGAGCTGTGTTGCAGACTATGCATATGCCAGGGCAAGCATGGCCAGGACTTACGGCTTGTGTAAAAGGAAGTATGACTGTATGTCAAAAGGCTTCTGTGTTGTCTCTGCAGCCCATTTGGATGGCGGTAGTTTTCCATTGTTTGCGAGATTGTCTAAACATAGTAAAAGCCCTAATAACTGGCAGTGTGCCATCTGCTCTGTCTCGAGGGGGGTTGAGTCTCGAACACCGCAGAAAAATGCATTCCAAAGCCCCGTTCTTGCTTGGACACAGGAGCATCCCACAGCTTGTGTCACACTGACAAAAGGCCATTGTGCAGTATCTGCTCTAATGCCTGCCACCAAGTGACAGCCATGAACGAGCTGCTTTGCACAACAAAGAAATCCCGTGAAAACCGTTTTAGAAGCCTGGAGCAGGACTGAGACGAGATATAATGATTTCAGCGTGTACAACAGATGGAGACTTCAGAGCATGGTGCCACTAATCTATGGATTACAGACTCCCTAATTATAGACTGACACTTACCGTTTCTGAGAGGCACTACCAGCCGAGGAAAGGCTATTGAGGATCAGTGGTCCACCACTGAATGCCATGTTAGGCATAACTAGGGAAGGAACAGAGATTGGAAAATGTAACTGGACCAAACTCTTGCTCATTTGTGTCTTGGAATGCTGCATGGAGTTCTGGTCTGCTGCAGATCTTGAAAAGGGAATAGCCATGGTGGAAAAGGTCCAGAAGATTCTGTCACGTGCTCAAAGACATGGACCACAGCTGCACCCAAGCAGAGTCCTCAGCAACAGGCACTTCCTTGAGGATGAGCCATCAGTCAGTCCATCACATGTTTCTCAGCAGAAACAGGAGAGCCCGTAGGAACTAATAACAAGGTCAGATCTTCAGCACCTCTAAATGTGAACCTTGACATTAACCATAATACTAATCCCAGGATGGTCCTATCTTACTGGCTTCTGGCCTTGGTGCAGGTGAAAACTCATTCCTGTTACATTGTGCCTAATTCTGTCCCAGCCAGTCGTACAAGCAATCATACACTGAGATCTACAAATCCCACAAAACTGGACCTTGACATTAACTCCAGCACTGCGCTTAACTTGATAGTTTTGAACTCTGGGACATAACAGCTAAAGCAGTCAGCAACCAAGCAGATAACTCCCTTGTCACTGGCCAAACAAGCGTCATCTGTTAACTGAGGCCATCAGCTGTTCTGTTCCAGATCCCTAACCCTCAGAACAATGCTAATCCAAGCTGTCAGTCTGTCCCTGTGACATTTGTTGATTTCAGATTTATTTATATAGTAATGGCTGGGAGAGAAAACAGCTTCAGCATGGATGGATCTGGGGCCCACCTAGAACCACCAGTGCTTTAAGTCCAGAGTCCTAACCAAGACGCAGCCACCTACCCTACCTCCCATCATACCCAAATGAATGAAAACTTGTCTGTTTACTTCTGGCCTTATCCTTTTCCAGTCTATCTAGGAGAATTCAGAAATTAACTCAGCTCCACAGCCATCACTGGACTGAACACTGAACATAGCCACAACGTTGATCCTGTACATTGTCTGAATTCCTCAGCTGCCTCAGACACAGGAAAAACACCCATATTTGAGGCTAGCGGGAGCAGGAAATTTAAGTTCTTCAACTTTATACTCCAGTACATTGTCTGTACTCATGACTTGGGGACATCTTACAAGTAAATTTTCGCTGCCCTCAGGCACTGACTCTTCAGGTGCCAGAAAGTGTGAGATTGAGGAGGGGAAGAGAAGCCAAGAGCTGTGAGAGTCAGACCAGCAGTGGGCAGTGTAAGGAAAATCTTCAATGTATTTTCAAGTAGGGCATAACTGAACCAGCACAAACCCTTACCAACAGCTTACACTGGAATATTTCCCAGAACAAGAATATTATCTGCTGATAAACTTCTTCCTAGGCTTGTTTGAAGCTGAACATCTAATGCCAGTTGAGTCATTCACAGTTGCGGAGCTTCAGCAAACATGCAGAACATATCAGCAACAAGACTGTGTTTCAGTTGTGCTTAAAGCAGCAGGAGCAGCTTAGATGAGTGTTGTTGCTCCTGATTCAAAGAGGTGCAATAGAGATAACAGCCCAGCCTAAGAATTCCAAGAAAGTGGGTAGAAAACTGGTAGTAAAGCATTCCTGCCTGAACCCTGTGCTGGCATGCTGCAGACCCATGAAGCTAGGGGTGAATGCTTGGGTGGGAGATGTCCATATCTATCATGTTAGTATTTTAGTGTGAAAAATGTCACAGAATCACAGAATATTAGGAGTTGGAAGGGACCTCGAAAGATCATCTAGTCCAACCCCCTGCCACAGCAGGATTCCCTAGACCAGGTCACACAGAAGCACGTCCAGAGGGGGTTTGAATATTTCCATAGAAGCAGACTCTACAACCTCTCTGGGCAGTCTGTGCCAGTGCTCTGTCACCCTCACTGTGAAAAAATTTCTACGTGCATTCACACGGAATCTCCTATGCTTCAGCTTACAGCCATTGCCTCTTGTCCTGTCACTGGGCTTCACTGAGAAGAGCCTGACCCATTAGACCAATAATGGAAGAGGAAGAATATACTCACCTCCCATAGCCATTTAAAAATATGACCACAAGGCCCAAAGAAATCTTGAGCTACTCTCATGAAAATTAGACCAAAAATTTCTTAATGCAAATTACAGCAGAAGTATGAAGACTGACTGCCAAAACTGTGAAAAGCAAAACTCAACCATGCTTGGCTTCACTCATTGTAAAATGACTGAAATTCTAGAAATCTGACATTATTTTGGAAACTGGAAGCAGGTCACTATTGTCTATGTATGTAGCTTAATTCCTGTTATAAAGAAATGTGACATGGTGAGTAGTAAAAGCAGCTACATCTGCTACAGAGGCTGTATGTGATGAACTGTTCTGAAGTGCTTCAACTCAGTATCCAGCAGCTGCACCCCAAACTGTACAAGACTCACTATCAGTACTTCTTGAAAGGGAAGATGCTTCTCTTTTTTGTTAAAGACACAGGAGAAACTCCTGGTGTGCTTTCTTGCTTTGGTCTTGACTCAGGCCCTACTGAAACCATACTTACAGGTCACAGTTTCTCCTTGGCTGAGCTCCACATCTGCTCATTAGTGGTTGCTGACGCCCAGATGCTTTAAAGGCTCAGGTCTCCAGTGGACTATTTCTTGTGTGAAAAACTGCAATACAAATGCAGTAAAGATCATGTCATAGTGGTTCATTAACTTTTATTTCTTTGCAATAGCCTTAATTAGGTTATGTGCATTCAGAGGTTTGAATGAAAAAGCTTCTGCAACTGGAAATCTTTTGTTTGTACAGTGTTTGTGTGTTTTAAACCACCCCAGAAGTTTAGTAACATTAACCTGACACAAAACATACTTTACAAAACAAGATTATTATTCTGCTTTGCATGGTCCAGGGGAAACATAATGAGCTTTGCTTCCTGGAGACAGATAAAGGAGGTCTGAAATCATTGCCTTTCCCCTCAGTGGAGAATTCAATACCCTTCCAGAAACTTCTCTGGCAAAAGTCAACGTTTTTCAACAGCAGTTTCCAAGTTAGGGATCTGAACTCCTGTCCAGGCATGAAGAGAGTACAATTGGATGTTTTTTAGGATGAATGGAGAGCACATACTGAAAAAGGAGGAGGGCAAATGGCAGATTTGGAAGTACTCAGCACACAGGAAAATCAGTCTGTTTTCATTAGGTACCTAAAAAAGATTTTTTATGAATGAAACCTGAGCAAATTCTACATGATCATTCTGACAAGTAGCACTGGCTGCAATTCTCTCTTGGGTCCTGAATTTGCAAGCTGTGATACTATCTTTAGCTTAAAAATACAGAAACATCCTGAACTATATAAGTAACATTAATCATCCATGTAGAAGGTGTGAAATGCATTTTCAGAATGAGAACCGTAGTATCTTGTAATTCTCAGTCAGCATGTTTTAGGGCACACTCCTTTAGGTTAAGGCACACATATTACATGTTTGAAGACAAGACAGAGAAAAGCAGTGGACAGCTATGTGAGCTGGAATTCAAGTACCCCCAAGATGAGTTCCAGAAGTGATGCTTGGAAAGGACTCTATAATTCATCCATAACCAACATACACTCTCAAAAAAGATTGTTGTTTTTAGACATAGCTAGAATGCATTGATGTTATGCTTTCCCTGTAACTTCAGAAAATGAAGAGAATGTGGGAGATAAGAATGACAATATGCACCAAGTATTACAATAAAAAGAAAACAACCTACAGCAGTTTGGATTCCTTTGTGTATGAAACAGGGAACTTTTAAAGTGACCAGGTCCCCAAAGTGCCCTCTTTAACCCACAGATAAAAAAGCCAGTACAGTTGCAGTTGCTTAACTGATAGGGGCTGTGACAAGAATTCAAGTATTCTGGCTTGGCAGGAAAGACAAACCTCTGTTTCTACATTCTCAGCTCAGAAACTATCCACTGTGATATCCATTACTTGGATTTTTATCAACTAGCCCAGGCACTGAATGAAGGATTTGAATACTCTGATGATGGATGGTCACTTAATCTAAACCTGTAAGAACATACCTTGGATATGTTGTGTGTGTGTGACACACACAGGTCCTCACTTCCATATCACAATGTACACATCAGAAATAGTGGAAAGGTACAAGGCAAACACAGTGAAGCAGAAGGGACATGCTGCAAAAGGAAACTGCCCTATTCGTGTCCATTTGCTACCAAGAGAAATCTGTACTAACAGGACAAATATAGGGAAAAGGACTTTAGCCTCAGAGTCTGAGATTTGGCAGTCACGAGTCTAGAATTCTTAAAATACTGTATGTTTTATGGGATGTGCAGAAGCTATGTTGCAGTGAAGGCATTAGCACATCTGCTGTGCAGATTGATTTCAAACTCAGACATTTGAAGTTTGTCATGTATAGATACGCACTCTTATGCTTTCCTATGGAAAAGATTAATGAGCTTTGTTTCACAAATTTTCAGTCCAAAACATTTCACTGTGCTTTGGCAGCTCACAGCCATTAATGTTCATAATTTGCCTGTCCTCTATAAAGGATCTGCATCAAAATGCTGCAATTCGGACTCTGTATACAAGCCTCTCCATCAAGAAAGCATCTGGCTTTCTGCCTATTCATTGGTGTCTCTCTCTTTGATCTCTGTTTTTTCACACTTAGTAAAATTCATAGCAGGATGACACTTGGTAAAATGGTATTTTGAGGTGCACAGTTCCCTATGGAGCAGGAACAAGCCTGTGGTGTGATGAGTCAGTTCCACTCCTCTCACTGCAGTCTGCCTATGGTATGGCCCTCACAGCCCTTGGTTTAGAAGTAAAAGCAGCTGAGATGACAGAACCAAGCCAGAAGTTAGGAAAAGCCCCTTCAGCCTGAGCAAAGGTGGGTATGAACACGTATTGCAAAGACAAAACATTGATGGTAGTTTAGTGTCTGTGCAACGTGGCAATCCCATAAGACCAGAGAATCCCTACCCCCTCTAAAATATTAGTCTTCCAAAACTGTTAGAGATTAAGGGCAAGATTTTTATTGTCTTATGCTTTCAGCTGGCATTTTGGGGGAATAGTGTATTGCCTCCTTTTCTGGTCCCCTAAAGCAAAAGTTAGTTATTAGTAATGCTTGATCCTCAAGAGCGTGACCCTGCAGGGATATACTGCTGGGTCTGAACTTCCCTGCAGAGCCGTGTGCTGGGGCTGGAGAGCAGTGGTTGGTTGGGCAGGTGCTGTGCACCAAGAAGATGACTCCAGCAAGGTTTTTCTGTGTTGCTGTTGCTGACTCTTGTCTGTACTGGTGGCACTTACTGGTCTCCTGAAACTTTGCCACTGTCAGATGAACTATGCTAATTAAATGAATGCAAATTATTTTTATAATGTGTTTTGGCCATACTGATCTGGTTAGAGTTAGATAAATACGTTAAAGCTGTAAGCAAATGTAGCTTATTATTAATCCTGAGCTGTCTCCTTATCTGAAAAAAAAAGCTTTGGAAAATTCTAAAGGACTTTCAGCTGAGCAGAAGGTGACATGTCTGATGTCTGAGGAATCTACCAAGTATCTTTGCATTTGGGCTCTTTTTCTCTTTTCTTTAATGCATAAAACTGTTTTCATTTAAATACAATCTACAGAACTTATCTTTTCATTTCAGTGTCTTCCTTCAACAAATCAAGATTTCAGCCAAGGCTTAGGTTCATCCTCTGGCCAACACGGATAAATGTCTCTCTTGTGATTCTTCCCCCCACCCCAAATAGATGGAAGGCAAAACCTTAGCAGTGAGCACATGTCTCCCTGGTGTGGCTTGGAAACAAACAGAAATACTTAACAGACTTTCTTGTGGTCTAGCAGTGTCCTGAGCTTTGTAGCTCAGCGATATAAGGATTATGATACCAAATTAGCACAGTCTAGCTATACACATTATTAAATAATAACCATTTCTCAGCTTAGTTGTTTTTCATCTGAATTAGTGAAAATAAGTTGTCCTGGCTATAGCAAGCACAGGTTCTAGTTCCTGCAAGGCACCAGTCATTCTGGTTTGGAGAATATGGGAGAATACGGTTTTCCTCCAGAGTGATAGCAAATGGACTGACAGATAAGCAAACTGGTTTCTGCAGTTCTCACACAGCTAAGATGCTTAATGTCATATGTTATACCAGAGGTTAGAGGGCACAAATGGCAGCCCTGCCTATTTCACTAGCCTGGCCAAAATGTGTTTCACCAGTTGCTTCCAAAAAGTCACCAGAAACTATATAAACAAACAAACATACTATCTTTATATCCCCTGTAATTATACTCTGTTGAGTAACTAGTAACTGACATGTAATTACTGGCATGTAATCACAAATTATCTGTAGATACACCAACTGCTTTTGCTATAAGGCATCAGTGTAGCCTCCTGAGCTGTGGGAAGGGATGTTGAAGGCAAGACCAGTTCATGTCTGCAATGGTTGATTAGGTGAAGTGCAACACCATGGAAACAAGGAAGTCTCAGCTTAGTCCTCAAAGTCCTGCTCAGAAACAAAAGCAGGCTCGGAGAGGAGTAGCTGGTGATCCTTGGGACAGGCTGGAATGAGAGGGAGTCACAATAGCAGACTGACATTTGAAAGCATTTGCAGTCAGAGTAAAGGCCAAAGAGAGAGTTCTTGGAGTGAGAACAGCCAAGCCAGGCTTCACAACTTGTGAGAAGATGCTGGATGATGTCATCCAGGAAGCAGGGAACAAACAGAATAGATGGAAAGAAAACTGATTCTGAGAGGCAGAACATGAACTCAGAGGAATTAGGCTGATGGCTCTTGAAGTGAATCTGGCCCAAGTCTGGCACAATATTTCGGGCTTCAAACTGATACAGAATGGACATTTTCTTATGTAAATCCACCTCATCCAGGCCTTAACCATCCACTCCACACCAAGCTAGACAGCTCTTCCAGCAGCTACAGCCCCACACTTCCACAAACTGATCCTGAAAATGCCAACTGACCTGCAACCTACAGAAGTCAGACAAAGGTCTATTCTGACCTTCTAACCTACTATATCCAAAAGTTTAGAAACTGGAGCATTGTGATGGAAGCACCAGCCACTGGCCCTCCTTGGTCAATGGAGATAGAAGACTCATCAGTCACCTGCAGTTCATGCATATGCCATTTCTTAGGGAATGAAAGAATCCACACATCTCTGACCTTTGCTTCAAAATGTAAGTAGGATAAGATTTTCTTGTCCAATTTGTCTCTTTCCCTATTTCTTCTGTGTTTGTCCTCGAAAAACAACTGACTTGCCCCTGAGGCACATGAAGTGCAGTGCTGGAAGCTGTACTGACATTGCTGCAAGAGTGAATCAGCAAAAAAATCCTGTTTATCTGGCAGTTTCGTAAAACAGGACACCCTAGTAAATCAGGACTGCAGAGTAAGAGGAGGCAGATCTAGCTTTGCATGAAACAAGGTAACTCTGACTAATTTAATCATTGCTACTTACCATGCATGTAATAAAGGGATGCAGTTTTATCAAGGAAGCAGATGAGGATGAAGAGATCAGTGTTAACCTGCCACTACCACTGCTCTGCTGCTTCTCAGTACTACTCCAGCTGAACCTACAGACCTCAGAAGCAAGTGAAGTATGAAACCAGATGTTCATTTATCATGGTAACAAAGTTATGCTGTCATTATGTCCCTCGCATGTGCAATTAAAGATCTGCTGCCTCCAGGCACACAGGAAAACCAGTATAAAACCATTTTGTATTGATTTGACATCAAGGAAATGTCCTCACTTGGGACAGCTCTGCTTTGGTTGAGCTTGTGAGTATTGGTGAAGAAGGGGGTCAAATCTCACCTAATGTCAACAGCTTATTTCCTTCAAATAACACAACATTCTCAGAGTCTAATGAGCATTGTGGTCACAGCTATGGAGTCTGAGACGTTTCTCTCCCACCTCCTCAGTTCAGTAGTGAGCACCTTCCAGTGGCGCAGGCAACATTATGTGAACAACAAGGGACAATTTGGGACATGCTTCACTTTTTTAACCCTTTTCTGTTTCTATTATAGACAGAATGATGTTGCGTAGAGCATCTGGGAACCAGGAACCAGCACAGGAGCTTTCCAACAGAGGTTGCAGAGGTTTTCCAATTAAGAAACTGCTCACCAGCCTGACAAATGAAAAATTAATTAGCAAAATCATCAGAAAAGACCCAACAGAGAACAACAGTGCCTTGGCAGCAGCAAGCAAGACAGCATAATATGACTTCTCTGTCAATACTTTTCCTGTTTGAATGATTCAGGTGCCAATGTACATTCCCCTTCAAATATTCAAAAGATAACACTTAGTAAGAAGTCTCACCAAGAAAATGCTTGTGAAAGTTGCATCTCGCGTTCTGGTTACTCAGCAGATTGGGCAGGCCAGACGTCTGGAGCCCATGATTCCCCTGCACAGGTGCTACTGGGAAACCGAGTTGGTGCTCTGGCAGCAGATGAAAAGAAAGGGAACCAACACAGGTCTGAGGGCACAATAAGAAAACGCCCACCCCAGACAGGGTGATTATGTCCTATCTTATTAACTAATCCTTCTGCAGAGAGGGATTTGCCTAACGACCATTCCCAAGAAGACTGCACCACTCCCCCCATTCATAACCAGTGTGGTTCACTCTGCAACATGACTGATTTCCATTCCTGAGTGGTGCTTAATAAAAACAGCTCTTACTCAACCAGAAAGACACAGCCTAGTCAGATGTAGATTAGAAGCTTGCCACTATAAAATGTAATTTCTCATAACATAAATGCTGTTTCCTAAATCAGAACACTAGCCTGTTTCTTTTCTTTCAAGATATGTGCCCATCTGGCAGGCTCAGCTCCGACTCCTGACCCATGAGAGTCAGGCACTCTTATTCTGGGGGTCAAGATGAGAATGGAGTCCTCGAGATGAGGAAATGCTCTGCAGAGCTGACACGTTGGTTCTTTTAAGTCCTGCAGCAGCACCCAGCTACGTGAGAATGAATGCCTGCCACCACCACCACCCCCCTCCCCCCCGGGGCTCAGGCTGGGAAGATGAGCTCTCCATGGGATCCCCTCCCTGATCTGTGTCACTCATCTAGTTTACAGGAGATCTGATTTGCCAGCAGGATTTGAAGATGCACCACTTGACTGTTCGCCTCAAAATGTATTTTTGTCAACTAGTAAACAAACGTGATTTAAGTAAATGTGCTTAGTTACAGGGAACATACATTTTTTCATTGTGTAATGAAAAGCTTCTGATCTGATCTGAGACATACATATGCAGAAATACAAGTAATGCACTTTGCTGGGCTCAAAACCAAGTCTATTTCAGTGAGCACTGAACCCAGACTTCAGTTTTCATGGTATTCTTGAACCAGAGGCCTTACAACACACAACGAAATGAATCTTAAACGTGAATGGCAATTTGAGACATAAAATATTGTCTTTTTCAGCATTAATAATTTCCATTAAAGGCCAGATTTTCTCAGAAGGGCCCCTTTGTTCCTTTATTGGTGCAGATAACTTCAGTGCAATCATTTATGCAGCAAGGCTCTAGGAAAGATAAACATTAGAATCAGGATTTGAATAAATATTGCTATTAAAGTACAATGCTAAAACCTTGCACAACTGCAGAAACAGACAAAGACTAGGCCCTGTTCCAAGGGATTTTTATTCCCCACAAAACTACGCAACCATATGGAGAGGCCCAAACAAAACAAGTGGTTTACTGTAACTTCATCATGGTCTGTGCACAAAGCCATGGGACAGTCTGCAGCTCAGGGACTTGCTTTTTGTCCCAGGAAAGGCTCATTTCCTCATGTGCTAGTATTTGGCTGCTAGAAAGCAGGGCCCTTGCTCACTGTCTAAAGGACTCTGGCCACTGGCTCTGACATCAGCAGATGTATAGATTTTCCCCCTTTCTAAGGGTAGAAGCTGGCTGAGATGGTTTTCAGCCTCTGCTCAGCACATCCAACTTGCTGGAGGATAAATTCACTCAGGCTAAGGCAGTCCCTGAGGAAGGTAAAGACCCAGTGGGCGGCCATTCTGTGTGCATCAATTTGGGCAGTACTGGTGGTTTCGCGGCTAAGCATCCAGTTTTACAGGGAGACCATTTGCCAGAAGAGCAGTACTAGAAGAAAACCCTACAAATCAAGCTCATTCTGGCTATTTGAAGGGATACTTCTTTCTTTATCTGTCAGATGCTGCTGCTGCCCCTGTACCTGCAGCGTGACAGTGAGCATCACGCAGGCAACAGTGCAGGGCTCTTCTCCCAGCCTGAGCAAGCAGTGGAGCTCTGGCACAGGCACAAAGCCTATGGTGGTAAATTCTGTGAAGCCACAAAGCCAGGCCAGGTGCATATTAACATTAATGTAACTGGGCTTGCTTAGCCTGGAGAAGAGGAGGCTCAGGGGAGACCTTCTGGCTCTCTGCAACTCCCTGAGAGGAGGCTGGAGCCAGGTAGGGATTGGGCTCTTCTTCCAAGGAAGAAGAGATAGTACAAGAGGAAACAGCCTCAAGTTGCACCAGGGGAGGTTTAGGTTGGCCATGAGGAACAATTTTGTCCTGGCAAGGGCTGTCAAGGCCTGGCCCAGGCTGCCCAGGGTAGTGGTGGAGTCCCACATCCCTGGAGGAGCTGGAAAGCCCTGGAAACGTGGTGCTGAGGGCCATGGTTTATTGGTGACCTGGCAGCGCTGGTTAACAGTTGGACTTGTTGATCTCAAAGGTCTCTTCCAACCAAAACAATTCTATGATTAATGTAAGAGTGCAAGACCAACTAAATGTAACTTTCTCTGGTGTTGCTTTAGAGAAAGTAAGGGTGGACACTGACCAGTGTTTTATGCTGCTGGGTAACACAACGCTGTTAATGTAACTCATGCAAGTTTGCTGACACACTCTGTTTACATTTAGTGCATCCTCTCTTCTCCTAACCCTTCAGACCTGAATAATCAGTAAAAAAAATCAAGGTCCTGTCCATTGTTACACTTGAAGGAGAAAAAAGGAACAGAGTCAATGACACTGGTACAACTCTAGTGACAAAACCAGATGGCTTCCCAGCATCCAAAAAGAAGGAAACAATCCCAGCCACTTGCTTCCCTCGTAACTTCAAGCCTCTGTCAACTAGTGCCCACAGACTCCCTCTCCAGGCTAATCACAGGGTCACTGTTTTCCACGATGGCCCAGCCCCCCTGTAAATTTTTCCATGAGAGGAAGCCACCAGTCCTGAGAGGACTGGCAGAGACGATGCCACAGCTTCGTTTTCACAAAAAAGGTTGGAAAAACCGTAACAGACAACATCTCATAACAAACACATGGTGTGAGAAATTATTTGGCAGGATGTTGAGCCCAGGTACTAGGTACACTTGTCCTATATAAAGAAATATGCACTTGGAAAAAGACCTTTTAGTCAAAACGCCAGTTTTGGTGCTGTGTGATAGATTTCAGACACTGCTGTTCAGTTACATAGCTATTAATGTATTTAAGACTTGGCCTTATCTGTCCCTCTGTCCTTCAGGTCTCCCATGCTTTTGAAATGAAGCTGCAATGAAGCTCACAGAACGACAGTTGAATGAGTCATTACGCAGAGCTCACTCATGCAGTTGTGCCGGGTGGTGCTTGCATAACAGGAACACATATGCACACATGTGAATGGTTAAGCCTTTGTGCAGCTGACACTGCTTGTGTCCAGCTTTAATGTATGCCTGACTTTGGTGCCCGTCCAGGGACTGTGGCCCAAGTGGAATGATGGAATGACATACAGCTTTGTGCTGGTGAACGAACAGCGGTTTGCAAGCAGCAACCACACCCTGCAAAGCCAAAAGCTTGCGAAGGGGCCAGGCCAGGAACTCCTGAGGGTACCAGAGCAGGAGAGGCTGGAGACGTGTCCCGGGAACGCGGCTGGTGCCAGCTCACCACCGCAGATCCTCGGAGGCCGGTGACGGCCACAGGACAACACACGAGCAGCGGCAGTCCCGCCCTGCCACGGAGGCCGCGGGAGCAGCTGCCCTCGGGGCGCGGGGCGGTGGTTGCTCCTGTCCTGCCTGTCCCTGGGGGTGCGCCCGGACCCGCCGTGCACGTGGCTGTCCCAGACGGAGCAACTCGCCCTCTCCCGCCACCGCCGGGGGCCTGCCGGGACCAGGCTCCGCTAAACCGGCGGCAGCAGGCGCAGGCGCGATCCCCCTCCGCCCGCAGCTAAACCCCACCGGTAGTTCTACCGAGTATCCCAGCGGTGCCGGTGAACGAGTTCGTCTCGCCCGGCCACCGGCCCCGCCCTGCCGGGAACTGCCGCCGGCCCCGCCCCGCGTGGAACAGCCCGCGGCCCCGTCCCGTCCGGTCGCGTCTCGGCATGGCGGCGGGCGGGCGTCGCAGCGGGGAAGAGCTGCCGGTGTATCTGGCGCGGCCCGGCACGGCGGCGGTGCCCCGGCAAAAGCGCGGAGGTCTCTTCTGCAGCGTCGAGGGAGCCTTCGAGAGCAAGACCCTCGACTTTGGTGCGCTGCGAGTCGGGCAGCGCCGTGCCCCGCCGCCCGCCGGCCCCGAGCCCGGCCCCAGTGCCGGCCCTGGCCCCGACGCAGATACTGGCGAGCTCCGCACCATCTCCGATGAGGAGAGGGTCCGGGACGTGCCCACCGCAGACGACAAGGTAGACGGCGGCGGAACTGGTCCCGGGGATGGTGGTAGTGCCGGGGCGGGACTCGGGGCGCTGCTCGCGGGCGGTCTCGGCCGCCGCCGTGGGCTTCTCGGCTCCAGCTGCTCGTCATGTCCCGTGTTCCCTGGTAGGTAGGGGGTTCGCTATCCTCCAGTGTGCGGAGTGGCGTGCCGGCTGTTCTCCCGGTGAAATCACCTCGCGGCGTTACTGGGAGCGGTACCGCTAATCTGAGCCTGCCTGGCTCCGTTTACTGCAGTGACTTCTTGTATGAAAAAATAGCTGCTCTCCCCCCGAAAAAACAGAGGGATTATGGAGTGGTTACTCCAAACCAGGCTGATCTTTATCGTACACTGACATAAATCAGGAGAGAGGGACAGCACCTTGGTCTGGAAGGGGCATTGCTGAAGGTGTATCATCAAGCACAAAGTTTCTCAACTTAGGTCAGGCTCAAGGGGGTGGTCAGACTTATTCAGCTTTGCAGCAGAGATCTTTCTGCCGGAGAGTGAGGATGTTTGTTTGTTCCTTGGTTCTGGTCTCACCAGCGTGAGTTTGGCAGAAAAATGATTGAGTTAATATGAGTTACTGTGATCAGCTGAGTGAATTCCTCAGCTAGGATTTCGGTGAGTGTGTTGTTCATTTACAGAGGAGGCAAGTAAGGCCACTAGCCACCTCGCTGGTGCTTGAGTTCATTTTGGACTGAACTTTTTAGTAAGTGGTCATATTAAGGGCGCTGGTTTTCAGGGGTGAACAGGGCAAACATATAAAGCCAGTTTTTAAAAATGGAAGAAAATACCACTTAAGTAAATAGCAAGCCTGGAGCTTGGTCTGAAAAAGTGTTGTAGTTGCCTTGGGCATCTGCAGAAACCTCCCCTTGTGTCTGGAGTGCTAAACTTGATAAACTGCAGGCGTTTGTGCTCTGAAGGACTGGCCTCAGCAGCTGGAGCCTTGTGGGAGCAGCAGCAGTGAAGTGCAGTGACTTGGCCAGTTTTGGTTTTGGAGAGAGCATCAGGCTGTCCTTAATGTCTGCTCTCTTCTCTAGGACTAGTAGCTGGGCCATTGGTTGTTTTGAGGTTTCTTCACTGCACTTTAATTTCTTCAGCCTCTGCTTTTTGATTTCTTATTCGCACAGGATTTGGTTCCTGTTCATGATCTTTGGTCCTTTACAGCCTGTTTTACAGAGCCAGGAACAAAATTAACGTTATTTCAGTCAGTACAACCTTGTCTGTATGGTTTGAATGGCAGCTGGAGAACTGGCCACTGCATTAGCAGCTTTATGTTGCTGCTTGTTGGAGAAGAAACAGAAACTCAGACAGGCTGTCTGCAGGCTCTGTTGTGAGCTTTTCTTCATACCAGTAATTAGAAACAGTCTTGTTCCTTTTTAAGGTCTTATGTAGACCCTTATCTCTGGAGTTTTGTAGCCGAGGGAGGTTTTCCTTCAACAGCTCTTCTTGGTGATTTCTTCCTCTGAGGCCTTCCACTTGATAGATGTCAGCAACCGAGCTCTTTTTGTCTGCATGACTTGTTTAAGAAGGTGGAAGCTTCTTGTGCATTCTTAGCTAGAAGGAATCCTGTTTCTTGGTACTAGGACTGTCTTAGGAGTGTCCCAGAGTGTGACAGTCCTGATGGGAAGTGCCTCTCTGCCATGCTTTGTGCCTGCTCTGCCGCAGAGAGTTTGCTCCTGTTGGACTCTGCAGACTCACAAAGGCTCTTTTGTCGAGGCAAATTGAACTTTGAATAATTTCACAGATTAAGAGAGAGAGAGGTTAAGTCATCTACGCTTGACCAGGCAACTTGTTTATTAGGAAAGGTGAAAGTAAGAGATCTGCCTGTGTGCAGGGCAGTAGACAGAGATGGATCTCCTAATTTTTGCAACGAACAGTTTCTTGGAAGTACAGCAGACCAACACACCTTTGTTTTTTTGCTTGTCTGATTTTTTTTTGTTTTGTTTTGTTTGGTTGTCATCTTTTTTTTGTTGGTTTGTTTGTTTTTTAATAGCATTAATAATTAAAGCGCCAGCATTTCTTCAGGCAAGCAGCTGCAATGAGTAACTGCCAGGTGATAACATGTGATGTCCTACAACAAGGGACGTGCCTCACAGGTGCTCTTTGCTAAAAGCAGGAGGCTGCATTCTCTCGTACAAGACTCTGCTGCAGCAAGGGTTGTTGCTGCAGCACACTTGAGATTTGTAGCAACAATGTTGAGGGCCTGATTCTGCTCTGATCTAGACTATTTGCAGAGACCTTATTTAACAAGACGATTTAACTGCGTGCAGGTTTCTGTCAGTAATAGCCTATGTGGACTCTACCCTTGTGGAGCTTCCTGCAGTTTTGCTTGAGAGCTGCCATGCCTTTTCTCTAACCAGAATGAATTACAACACTTACCTCCCTTAATGAAGTCAGAGAGAGTTTCTCTGTAGTCATAGACAGCACTGTCTGAATTCCTGTGGTAAGGATGTTCACCAAGGGCTAGTAAAGCATGAATAGGTACTGGAGAGCTGCACTGCTGAGCAGCTGCAGAGACAATGTGGCTTTGAGGAGCATGGAAAGAGCTTTACAGTTTGTGCTTACTGCCTGGGAAGAATGTAGACTAGAAGTCTGTGGCTGCCTTCTCCATGTACATCTTGCTGCTCAGCTTTACACAGTTCCTACTGCTTCGTCCTCCGGGTCAGTCTGTCAGGCAGGAGCACTCGGCTGGCTGCAGTCAGCTCCAGACACTTCGGCCTATCCTACTGCGTGGTTCTGCAGTGAAGTCGTCATTTCCCAGGCAACTGGCTGTGGTCCCACAAACAGGAGACTGCAACTTCACTGCAGGCTGGGGCAGCTTTGTCAGCCTGGTGGCCAGGGAGGAAGAGAAGGAGGATTCTGACCTTTGCAGCAGCCACTGAGTGTGAGGAAATCCATCGGGCAGGCAAGCGGTCTATCCCTTCCAGGAGACCTGCTGGAACCAGTCCTTGGCTTTCTCTTGGAGGTAGCCAGTGTCACACATGCCTTCTTGTGTCCAGGTGTGCGACACCACTCAGATTCAGTTTGTGATAAATCCTAGAAAGACAGTGCTGCCTCAAATGGAGAAGGAAGCTTGAACTAACTCAATTATCTCTTAGTTTTTCTGACACTTGTAAAGTGTGCCATGACTTCAGCATTCAGCATTTTTGTTTCCACTGCAAGTAATTTACAGGAGAATCTCCAAGCCAACTGCAGTCCCTTACCAGTGAACTTAGTATGGTCTAAAAGTTGCAGTTGTGTGCTGCCTTTTAGCACGGTTTAAAATCTTGCATTTGTGGAAGGGGTCTTACAGCACTTTGGTAGCATTAATTCATAATCTCAGTGTCATCACATTCAGCAGAGAGCTCAGGATTTTGGTTTAGTTTTTCCTTTTTAAGAGAGGCATTTGGAGTTACATTCTTCTTGGTATTTCTACAAACAATAGGAAGAAACCCACCACAATGCAAATGCAGCAGTGAAACCTAAATTGTAATTCACTGAGTTTGATGCTAAATCCAAAAAAAAAAAAATCCCCCACATCTCTGTGTTTCTTGAAGAAATCTGATGCCTGAAGGACAACAATAAGTCAGTTTTTGGCTGTTTGTGCTAGGATACAGATTATTGCCAGGAGTTGTGCAGAACTGCAGTTTGATAAACCACCCCCCATGTAAGAAGACACAGATCTTAGATCTCATGGGAGTTACACAGTAGAGTTAGTTTTCTAAAGAAATTGGGGATTCAGTTGAAGAGTAACTGCTTGCTGCAGAGAACTTTTGCTTTACCAAAACACTCACCCTAGCATGGAAATTGTTTGATTCATCACAGTACCTTGTGGCTCTGTTTCTGCTTGTCCTTGTTCTTGGCTCTGTGTGGTCAAGGCTTTGCAGCCGCTGGCCCTGTGGTGTGCCATGGTGCAGCCGGAGCTGGGAGCTGGCAGGTGGGCATAAGGCTGCTTTTCCCCCATATCCGAAGGGCACCATTGTCTAGGGAATCCTGCTGTGGCAGGGGGTTGGACTAGGGATCTTTTGAGGTCACTTCCAACTCCTAACAGTCTGTAATTCTGTGAGCTTGTGCTGCCAGGGCTTTGGAAGGACTCTGCAGCTGTCATTCTGGATGATGTGTTCTGGAAAACCTCATGCATTTTCCTGGGAAAATGTAGGTCTTTATGGAACTTATATGCAGAAAACTAGGAAACTTCTATGCAGAAACTGGGTTTTGCAGCCAGGTGTAAAGAAAGATGAGTTGACTGATCACTGAGTCCTGCATTGATCCAGCCTGTTCTCAGCCTCTTGAAGCAGGTCTCTTTCTGAAAAGGCAGGTCACTGGTGGGCTGGCTGGCACCACCAGCAAAATGAGCATTTCTGCTAGTGCCTTCTTTTGTGTCACAGCCCTAGGAAGGGCAGTGTTCAGAGGGGTTCTGGCCTGTGGTTTAGAGGGGGCTTGTGCAGGGCAAGGAGTTCTTTTTCTGTATCTATGATAGGGTTTGTAACGCTCTTTACTTTTGCAAAGTGATGTCACAGAAGACTTTTTATTTAAAATAAAAAGCCAGTGATAATATTTTTCCCCCCACATTTAACAACTAATTATAGATCCTAGCTATGGCATGTTTCATGGGAGCAAAGGGGCGTCAGCAGGCATGTCAAGAAGTACGCTATAAACAAGATGCTCTAACAGTAGCCTATTGCAGCAGGTAGGAGAGGTGGTGATTCTGTGTTTCATTGAGGGTATTAGAAAACAGGAAGACCTTCACCTGCTGCTGCATCAGGAAAGGTTTGTTCTCGTGACTAGCTTCCAGAGTAGCTGAGATTGTTTCTTTCTTGACCATGGACCAACAGTGGGTTTGCCCTAGTGCTCTGCTGTGGGACACCCTAAAAAGAATATCTGCAGCAGGACATGGCATCAGTCCTTGGAGCAGCTTCTCTCCTCTGAAGTGGGTCTGGCCAGTGCAGCCCAGCAGGGTGCAAGATGCCTCTGTCTCTGCCAAGCTCCTGGCCTTCAGGTTGAGGCGCAGAAACATAGGGCTAATTCCCAGGCATCTGTGGTCCTGGCGGAGGTGTCATAAGGAGCCTCCTGGTAGCTAGTGTCTAAGTGACAAACAATATTTGTGAGCCAAACAAACAGTAGGAGCCACGTGGATGTTTCTTATTGTTGCAAATTTCTGTGACTTTTGGGATGCCCATTTTAGGAGAGAGATGAAAACAATGAGAAATTCTGAGAAGTAGCTAAGTATCTTCAGATTTGCAAGGCAAGACTTGCAGCTTTCTCACTTGGAAGAGGCTTTGTTGTGTTGGAAAATCCTTTAAGCATTTTTATGAACATAGTCAAAAGTGTCAAGCACAACCTTCAGTAGGTTTACATTTAAATGAAACATTGTGGTTTGGCTCCAGCAAAATAGTTGTCTCTGTCCAAAATAATATTTTCCTTTCTATGTAAGATGTCAGTACTTCCAACAGGCCAGAACAACCCCAGCTCTGCCTGTCCACTGGGTGGTAGGAGAGTGTCTCTGACATGTGCCAGGTGTGCCACCAGCAAGGTGGACTAGGCTTTTGGGGTGCTTTTGTTTCATGACAGACTGTCTTGCCAGCAGACAGGCGACTGCCAAGACACGGGTCTTTGAGGAGCTGCTGGCACCCTCAACGCTGGACACATGGATTGGGGCAGCCTGGAAGAAGCTAAGCTATTGTCTGTGAACAGCTCTCATCTGTTCAGACCTCAAAATGCCCTGACCCTGTGTGTACCTTGTCACCTAAGCTGCCAGCACTGGAGCCTGAGCTCACAAATTGGCCCAGTGGATACAGCTCTGTAGGAAAATTGTATGGGGTTTAAAGGGAGGGTGTACGAGTTATTCAGTGCAAAGCTGTGTTAGAAGCAACTGTTCTTCAGTATCAGTAGTCACCTGGAAGGAGAGGTACAGGATGTGTGCAGGTGACAATGATGTTGTGAACGCCAGCTGGGTAGGAAGGATCCCAACATGGTCTTGAGGACTTGGAGACATGAGCTGGGAATGATAAAAAGAGATTCAGCTCTGAAAAGTGCAAGCAAACAGACGTAGAGAAAGACTGTCAAGTGTAGAAACCATTGCAAATGGAATCAAAACAAGGATGTTTTGTGATAAGGCCCAAAAAAGTCATCTCATGTGTGGCCTACTCTTCAGAGATAGTCTGGGTGAGTGCAAAGGTGGTCACTGATGGCCAGCCATAATCCCAAGGAAAACCGTGGTGGAGACCAGCTGGAGCTGGTTTTGCTGTATTGGTTTATTTTAGGCAAAAGCTTTTCCTACACAAACCTCTTCGTAGTCATCTCTGCGAAGAGGTGGAAGGCAGAGAAGGCTGATTTTTCAGCTGGGCAGCAGTTGCTATGGGTGGCTGGAGTAAATGAGAGGAAGAAACAAAAACCAAACATGCCGGCAGCCTTCCTGGAGACAGGGCTGAGAAGCTGGAAAATACAGCTGAACCTTGGCTTGTTCAGCTCAGCTGGCTTTCAGCTGTGAGTCAGATCCAGCAGCATCTTCCCCATTGCTCTGCTGGGAACAGCTGAGCTCCGTTTTACAACACGTGGATTTGGATCTGGTAAGGAGTGTTTCTGTTCAGCTGGTGGGAGAAAAGAAGCAATGCTGAGCAGAGAGCTTAGACCTTTCTAGTCCTTACTCTGCACATTACTCCTGCTTCAGCAGTTGTCTCCAGAGAGCTGTCTGCAGGCTGCCGTATGTTGCACAGAGAGTGGGTCACAATGTCTATGTTTTTGCTAGGGTAAGGTAAATGGATTTCAAATTGTCAAAAAAAGCTTCATGAAAGTTGTGTCAGTTCCTGGACTTCTTTTTTTCATGGGATTCTTTGCTGTGACAGCACAGCAGCCTCCAGCAGGACCTCTGCTAGTGGCCAAGGACTGTGGTGCCTGATTCACCACCTGCTTGGCCAAGAGCCTCTTTCCTTTTCTTAGCGTTTCTGGGAGGATCCTATCCAGATTGAGTGTCTCGTGTCTGTGGGTCAGACTGTGAGCTGGGGCTGTTGCAGGGGCTGGCAAGTGGGAGAAGTGCTGCAGGGAAGGTGACAGCAGCACCCTCCAGCAGTAGCATTTGCCGTGGGTCACAGTGGGTCCAGCCCTGCACTCTGGTGACATCCTGTGGCAGGAGCACTTGTCACCAGCACTGTGCTGCGGGCACCAGCCACCTCTGCCAGTCTGGGGCTAGACAGGGGAGGAACACTGGGAAGAAGGCTTCTCTCTCTCCACTCTGTTATACATCAGTCTCTGACATGATGAGGAGGTTTGAGGAGGGCGATTCAATGTCCCCCGGCCTGTCTGCTGGCAAACCTCACCCTGGGAATGCTGTTGCGTGTCCTTGGCTCTGTCTTGTTTTCAGCCTAGGTTGATTCTTCCAAGGTTTGCTAGTCAGGCAGCACAGAGGAGGAAGACATCAGCTGGGGAGCAGAAACTTGAGGGCTTGACTAGGGAGACTGGGAGAGAAGGGCAGGGAATCGTTAATGTATGTGATCAGTACCAGATCCAGGTTTTATACACAGCTCCACTGTGCTTTCTGCATTTCTGTCATGCCTTTGAAGGGAGGAACCAGAGAGTGTGGTGCCAAGCAGAGGGACAGGGGGCCTGGCAGTGCCCGATCCTGCAGCCCACTGGACCAGCCTTGGTGTCTGGCAGCTCCCTCTCAGCTTTGTCCCCATGTGGGTCACTGTGCAAAAGGAAAATCTTATTAAGCCACCCAACTCAAGAGCGCTCCATTGCTCTGCAGCATCAGGCTGTAATTGAATTAATTTGCTTTGGAGCAGCAGTCACTCATGTACACATATTAGCATATTCCATTTGGCATGTTTGGTTTCAACCTCATTTATTTCTGGCAGAGAAAAGAAACAGCTTTTCCCTTGCCTGGACACCTCTGTGTGCATGAGAGGGGCAGGAGCTGTTCTGTGGAGGCTCCAGGATGGCAGTGGGAAGGGCTGCAGAGCTCCATGTTGCATCTGCTGGATGGTGGAAATGGTGCAAAAGCCAGTGTAGTTGTGCTTCTCAGTAACAGAGCCAGCGGGCTCTTTTCCCAGTTTCCTCCAGCTCTGTCTCTCAAGTTGACTGTCAGAGACTGGGAGAGCTGGAGTCAGCACCTCTGAATAACATGATTGTTAAATGCTTGTGAGCAGGTATCTCTTGGAGCTGGACACCTCCACAGAAGTAAGGGTGACTCCATGGACCTCAATGTGAAGGGGACCAAGAGTGTGGAGGGAGAGCCACAGCTCTGGTCAGCAACCCCTTTCCTCCAGGGACAACATGCACAAGCACAAGAAAAGCTTTTCTGAAGTTTGTGTGTGGTCTTAAGTTCCTGGTGTGCTGGGGTAGGAGTGCATGACCAACTCCTCAGACACCGTGTCCTGTCAGAGGTTCCATCTAGAGAGGGTTTACCAACTGTGGTGTTTCTGTCCCTTGGATTCTCTGGGCCCTGAGGTAGCTCAGCCTCTGGATACTTTGCCTGCTAGGAGGGAAGAGAGGGTGGTTTGATGCAAAGAATACATATGGGGAGGAGATTGTGTGCATGGGGATGGGCTGTTCTGACAGGTCTGCTAGACATGATGACATTTGAGCCCTGATTATTCCATGGGTGGCTATATTCACCATAGGTTGCATGTGCCTGTCTGTAAAAGCCATTCATCACAGACTTGTAGGGCTGGTGGGATCTGCTTCATCATTTGTACTAGAGCTGGGTCAGCAATGTCTAGGTCTTTA
Organism: Galbula dea; assembly: GCA_013399015.1. NCBI lineage: Eukaryota > Metazoa > Chordata > Aves > Piciformes > Galbulidae > Galbula > Galbula dea. The sequence goes on from VWZX01007460.1 coordinate 257,528, forward strand.
CAGACCAGGGTTGAGCCTAGCTGCTGAGCATTAACAGACCATGATCAAAGCTGGGTTTGGTTTGGTGACAAAGTCCTTGCAACAGCATGTGCCTTCAACTCTGTTCACACTGCTGGTGTTTCTTGCCAGGCACCTGTCACCCATTGTGTCAGTCCACAAACATCTAGTGCCATGTGATCCTTATAGGTGTTTCTGAGGAGGTTGTGAGCTGTAAGAGTGTTGCCATTTTTAAGGAGCTTTCAAATCAACCATGGCTCTTGTTGAGGATGTTCTAAAGCATGCAAGTAACACCTCACTTGACTGCAGCTGGAAGAAGTCTTATGAAAAAACTGTATCTTTTTCCATTTTGAATCTTTTGGGCCCAGGGCAGCATGTTTTACAGTGTATTTGTGTGAGTGTCACATAGCAACTAGGTGGAAAGTACATCTCTAGAAGAAGGGTCTGAAGTCACCATGGTTGGCCAGCATCCCGGCGGCTGATGCAAGCTCAGCTCTTGAAACTGTCCAGCAGTTCAAGTCAGCAGCATCTGTCTGCACAGGCATTTATCTGTTATTAACTAACTGACTCCAGATGATGTTAAGATGGTACCATCCAGCATGGGATTACTCTTGAACTTTCTGGAAAATGGGTGAGTAAAGGTTCAGGAAGTTTGGTGATAGGGATCAAGGGTCTTGCTTGCGTCCAGCCCCAGACAGTCTCGTTTCAGTAGAGTCCAGGACCGGCTCTTGAAACACTGCAGTGTTGTGGCAAGAATAGTACAGTCCGGTGCCTTACCTCCTCCCCACATGCTCCTCAGCTGCAGAGGCTCCAGCACAGTGCTGTGCCCTGATTTCTTTGTGGTCTTTGCAGACACCTCCTTGCTGATGGATCCACCAAGGAGTGGGAATCTTTCAGAAGGCTTTCAGCCCATCTGCCAACTGCTGGGATGCAGCAGCTCACAGGCAGCAGCATGGGAGCTGGGGAAGAAAGGCAGGAGGCAGAAGTCCAGCTGGTCAAAGCAGCCCGTGCTATTTTGCAGATGCCCTTGCAGTCCTGGCAGTAATAAGCAGGTTATTGAGAAGCTGCTGACTTTCATTTTAAGCTGGTGAAATCTTTTTGAGTTTAGAACAAATGTGTCCAGTAAAACTTTCTAAGAGCTTCAGTGGAAGCACACACAGAAAAACGGCCACAGAAAAGCTTTGGGGTGGATTACTGAGCCGGTGGAGACATCAAAGCTGATGGTGGCAGAGGGCTTCCATACTGATCTATGTACTGAAAGCCCTCAGCAAGGAGAACATATAATTAACACTATTGTGTGTGACCCTCTGCTGAACTCCAGTAGCAGAGCACATGCTCCAGACTCCAGACAGCCCATGCTGCCATCAGCCCTTCCTCAGAGCTTTGTAGCAAAGGTGGCTGCAGCGTCAGAGCTTGTGCGATGGAGATCGCTTTGCCCAAGCAGGCAGTGGTGACCCCAGCACTCTTCAGTCCCCTGCACCATTGCAAATTACAGCTGGGTTCTGGTTCAGAGAGCAGATGAGGGGAGGGTTAGGTGTTCATCACCCAGGTCAGACAGCTTGTTTTTCTGACAGGAGCTAGTCATTGGATTTGCAGTAGTGCCTGTGCCAGGTGTGGCTGTAGAATTTGGGTAGTGGAGGGCATGCTGCTAGGTGTTGCTTGGCAGCAGGATCTGTAGGGAGATCTCACTGATGGTGTTGAGCTCTGCATGTGAGAGGAGTCACAGCTGGCCTGGAAAGTGAGATTCAGGCCTGGCCATAGCTCTGCAGAGCAGGCGACTCGCCAGTGGCATTGTGAATCGCATCAGGCAAGAGGGCAGACACGATCTTCCTATTGTAGCACAGCTCCAGTTGGCCCAGTCCTGGCTGGTGCTGGGTCCCAGGCCCAGCATCATCCATCTGACCACATGCTGAGTACTTGTAATCAATTCCACAGTTTAAACTTTCCTACCAAGATCACGGCTGATGAAATATAAATGTTCCCAGTGCTGCCCACGTTTGTAGTGTTTACCTAGGACACGGGATTCGCAGAGTCAGATGCATTGTGCATTTTATTATTTTTCAAACGTTTACCATTCCTGTCTTCATGAAAGAAATTTTAAGGTTCTCTTAATGCACTCCAGCAGTATCAAAATATCCATTCTTTTAGAATTCTCTTTCGTTTTTAGTATTGTTATTACTTGGAAAGGTTTCAGCCAGAGAAGAGCTCTGTCTGTGCCTGCTCCCCTGGTTATCCACTCTGCAGGCTGGATCCAGGCGTCCACCTGACCCCACATCTGCTGGTGGGTGATGTTGGGTGTGCAGCACCTAATGCCAGCGCCCAACACCGGGCATGCAGAGGGTGTTGATAGAGCCCAGTGTGAGGAGCAGGGCCTGATGCCCGGTTAGCTGGTACTCGGTGTTCGGGGAGTGGTACCAGGAGCCCCGTTAGCTGCTACTCGGTATACTCGGTGCCCGGTAGCGGGGCGCCCCCTGGCGGCCGCGGTGGGCATTGTGGGCGGGGCGGGGCGGGGCCGTTCCCGGTGGCGACGGGCACAGCGGGCGCGGGTTCGGGCTCGGCGCTCGCCTTTGTGCGGAGCCGTCGCGGAGGGCAGCGCAGGCGGCGAGCCGAGCCGGGCGAAGCCATGTCGTACCAGGGCAAGAAGAACATACCGCGCATCACGGTGGGTGCCGCGAGCGGGAGTCGGTGCCGATGCCGAGCGCCCCGTGGGGCGGGCGGCGGTGCCCGGTGAGCGCGGTACCGGGGCGGAGGCGCGCAGACAAAGAGCCGCGTCCCCTCCCACCCCCGCGCAGGTGCCTCGGCCCCGCCCGTGGAGCCGCTCCCCGGGCATTGTCTGCCTCCCCGCCTGGAGCAGCCCGGCAGTCCCGTTCCCCCACGGGGCCGCCCGCCACCCCCCCACGGTTCCTTCCGGCGGTGGTGGTGACCCGCTCGGGCGCACACCGGCCAGGCAAGTCCATCGCGCGGGGCCGGGGCCACCGTGGGGGGGAGAGGCTCCCGCTGTCTCCCCACCTGCCCGTGTCGCGGGCGGCAGTTCCCGGGCAGAGGTGCGGTTTCGTGTTCGCCTGGTCCCCACAGGGCGTTCCCTGCGCCCGGTGGCACCCGCGCATCCCGAGCGGTTCTCTGGTCCTGCCGCATCAAGTGCAGTGCCCGTGGAAACAGAGGGACCACACCTACCGGTACTGACTGGCCCGGCCCCGCGAAAGAGCCTGCCGTGTTCCGTTCCCAGGTGCGAGGCCCACTCCACAGGGCCCGCCGGTGCTCTTTGCGCTGACCCCTCTCGAGGTTCCCATGCTCGAATCCAGCCGGTGCCCCCTCGGTTTTCCCCGGGCCCTCCTCGTGGGGCTTTCTGCTGGAAAGGAGATCAGGTCTTTCATCTTGTGGATGGCTTTTTGCGGGTTCCCTAAGCTCTGGTTTTTCCTCCTGCGGGTAGCTTTGGCCCGTTGAAGAAAAAGGAAGAACAAAGCACTTGGATGTCATTAATCTTTTTAATGTACAGATGTGAACAAAATGCTCCCAAAGAAGCACAAAGATTACCACTGTAAAGAGAAATTCCTTTGTCAACCCAAATTCAATGTCTTTAATAAGCAATTATACTGCTTTACATGCCTTAGCTTTTCTGTATACTTAAATCAGCACGGTGACAGCAACATTCCTGCTGCAGATGGGATTTCTCCCATTCTCTGGGGCTTTTTCTACAAAGACCTTTACAATGCCCTTTACCGGCATCTGGTGACGACCCTCTGGGAGTCACTTGCCCTATTCTGCAGTTATTGTGTCCTGGCTGGGTGGAGGAGATTGCTCTGGAATTCTGATCAAATGATCCCCGTCTTGAACCCCTGCTTTGAAGCCCAAGGGAAGCAGTGAAGTCAAGTCAGGTGTTGGGTGGTCTTCTCTGTTTTAACAGAATGACAGAAAGAAAACCTCAGCTATGGTGTCTCCCTAAGAACAAAGCCTCTTCTGTCCCTTTCTGCAGATTGTGCCCCCCTTGGGCATTGATTTGTTTATTCCTCCTTTCTAGCTTTCTGCCTTGGAGCCTGTTCTTGCATGTGAGGACACTGACTTCTGGGGATGGCGCTGTCAGCTAAGCTGTGCTTGTTAGTAGAGAAATTTTTGGGATTGTGTTGTGCCATTGGATAGAAGATATCTTGGAGACCTTTAAAGCATGGGGGCAGGTCTGGAGCGTCAGTATAGAGAATTACAGGAGCCACCTTGCGCTGACAGGTAACTTGCCTATAGGTCTCAAAGCTAATAGCACTGAAGTGGTGACTGAACCTGCATGCGAAGGGAGCTTTGCCTTCCTTGCCTCTGTTGCCCAGCAATAGGATTGGCTTTTGTGGAGTATGTATTGGAAATTTGAGTATTTTTGCTTCCTGACGGCTACTATTTGAACTATCAGTGTGTTTCAGGAGGTGCACAAACACTCCCTCCTGGTTCCTTTCATACTCAACAGTGCTGCAGTTGGAATTCTTAGCTAGTTTCTGACAACATCTGAAAATTTACAGTTTGCCTGTTTTGTCTGTTTGCAGCAATTTCTGGTCTTTCCTAGAACAGCCATTTTAGTGGAGCAGCCAGGAGCATGGGTGAGGCATGCATGTGCTTCTGCAAAATAAATTGCTGTGGGAATTATTCCCAACCAGAATTGTAAAAGCCTAGTCAAAAGCTGTCTGTTGACAGGCAAGACTGTAGTTGTTGAAGGAAGATTGGAAAGTGTGGGCATATCTGTTGGTTCCAATGTAGAGAAAACACAGGGAGGGGAGGTTAGGTGACTCTTTTAGCTTTCTCAGTGATTGCTTCATCAGCTCGATATGGAAGTATAGCTTTCCACTGTGCCTTGGGCTCTGCACAGTGCATCAGAGACCAGTAAATGTACTATTACTTTCTAGGTATCTGCTGATGCCAGGATGCCCAGCTCAGGGGAACAGTAATTTCAAGCCTTGTGTGTCTACTGGGAGACTTTTTATTAGTTCCTTTTCTTTTCTTGTTGGGAGATAGAATCAAAGTATTTCTCCTTCCGCTGTCCACACTGTTTTCCTATCCCTTCTGAAAGAGAGGTGTAAGACAAGAGGTGAAATGCCTCGTCCTGGTTCCATGAAGTAACTGTTAACAGAGCTGTTGGCTGACTCAAAATCACCCAGTCTTTGTGCTTTGGTCCCAGAAACCTTTCCTATCCCAGGTGTGTTGGAGTTCCCATAGTTTTTTCTTCGTGTGAGCTGTGCCCATCCTATTCAACCAACTTTCTGTGATGCCTCTGGCACCTCTAAAACCAATGAGGTCTTTGTGGGGATGGGTAGTGGGTTGTGTCTGGTGCAAGTGGGGAGAAAAGCCTCAGTGACTAGACAGATTTTGGTAAACTGGTGGCTCTCAGTATGGCATTTCTCACCATGCCCTCAGACTGTGGGGAGTCACCAGATGTAGCTGGTGGTTGCCTGTCTATCCCTGCACTTCCAGCCAGGGGTTCTCCTTGCTGTTGTGTGGAATGTTGGTAAGGAGGACACATCCATTTACTGATGAAACACCATTGCGTTTAGTGTCTCTTCTTGTACAAGAGAAGGAGCAGTAAACAGCCATAGAGCATTCTGCCCTAATTATGCCCTTGTTCTTTCTAAACAAGGTGAGCACTGTTCCTGGCTGGATTCAGCAGCCTTTGGGAAGCTGCTGCCTCCCTTTCCTTCTGCACCATCACACTGGGAAATGTTCAGAAATCCTCTGATAGTTTGGGATCTCAAATGACTGGGTGATGCTTAAGAGCATCAGGAACAATGTGTGGGCATGAGGGAATGGATAGTGGTTTTGAAAGCTTGATCCCAAATGCCAACATGTGGAGACATGGGGAGTGTTCAGTAAACAGGCTTCCCAGCAGGGCCGGGTGTTGGGGGCTGGTGGTGATCCTGCCAGGTTTTGGCAGAGCTGCGCTGGAGGGATGCTTCCAGGCTTGGGAGACCTGTGCCTGCAGAAATGGGTGCTCACGAAGGGGACTGCGCTGGTGGTGAGAAGGCTATTGCTGGCTGCATGGAGACTTGTTGAGGCACGATCATCGGTGATGAGGCCAGCAAGGCCAGTAGGTCTGTGCCCATCGTCAGGTGGAGCTGCGTGTAGCCACGGTCTGCATGGCACCTTTCACTGACACTGTCACCTCAGTGTGCCAGGCCCTTTGCACAGAGGCTGGCCCCTGGGCAGCAGAGGTGGTTGGGGTTTGGGCCCTGGGCTTGATTGCCGAGTCTTGTGGTGTTTCTGCCGTGGTGGGAGGAAAGGTGCTCCTGTAGTGCCTCTGGCTTCTGGTGCAGGAGGGTGTCTCTGTCTGCTAACAATAGCTGATGACACAGCCTGACACTGGCTGGTGGGAGATGAGGTGGGTGTGGAGACACGCAAATGAGCCCTGGCAGGAGAAACAGTGCATTTATTGTAATCTGAGGCTGCTCTGGCAGCGTGTGCTGCAGAAGCTTGTCTATTAAGTCAGACGTGTTTCCTTGTAACTGCTTTATTCTCTTCCTTTCTTCCCCTGCCTCTTAATGTCTGGATGCACTTCTGAACAGTGCCAGAGCCTGTGGAAGTGGTGTCATTTGGATTTTACGTGTTCTGCTTTCTGTTTTTTCCCCGAGTTGGTGGGCAGGTGACAGTGCAGCCCTTCCTTCTCCTGCGAACACAGGATTGTCTGGCAGCAGGCTCGGGGCAGTGCCTCATCCCCTCAATAAATGTCTTGTTCCTGCTCCATCCATTATGGACCTCACAATTTTTTGTACTACTAGATTTAGCACTGAGCAGCCTTTCACATCTGCCACAGAATGACCATTTGTGTTTGTGGGCAGGCATATTTTCTGAGTCCATATTAACAGTTTATTCAGTCGTATGTCAAGTCCTACAGTCTCATACCCACATGCTGCCTGTGCCTGTCTCCCTTTGCTTTCTCTTGTCCAAGGTGCAGGGAGAGGCAGGCCAGCGTCAGTATTGTTGCTGCTCCTGCGCTCAGTGAGAGCAAACTCTAAGGTCTTTGGGAAAAACAAGTTGGGGAAATTTTAAGGATATGGGCAATACAAAAAGAATGGAGTCCCAATCATGATATTGATTCTGGGCAGGTAGACTCTCTTTTTCTCATCAGGTAGCTAGGGGAGCACCTGCCAGGGCATAGGGAGCTGGTTATGTGGGAGGAATTATATGTACGGTTCACTCAAATAGAAAACAAGAATATTCTTTCCTCTGTTTCCAACTATGGCCCTGATTCTTCCATAACTGACACCTGATACTGTTGTTTGATAGTTTCTAGCTGCATTTCGTGGACAGTTACTTGAAGACTCATCATTTGCATCCATGGGAGCGACGGCTCACCTGCTTGCCCCCTGTGACTAACAAGCTATAAGCAACTGGCTATAATGACATTTTAGGTGTTTCTGAACTCAAAATTAACAGTATTGCTAGTGAGATGACAATTGGATAGGCACAAAGAAGGACAAGTGCCCTGTGCAAGGGAGGAAGAGAATCAGTGGCTTGTCAGCAGCAGTTTGTATTCAGGGTCCTCAGCCCCAAAGCTGAGCATTGCCGCACATGTCCATCAGGGAGAGGTGTGGGGCAGGGTGAAAGCTGGCCCAAGGACCTGTGACCTGACTGTCCTTCTGCTTTGACTGTACTTGAAGAAAAGAACTGCAGGTGAGGGGTGATAATGGTCTCCTAGTTTGCTGGTCAAGGCTGGTATCTTTGTGTACTGGTTGTGATCTGGGCAAGCTAGGTGTCTAAAGGAGCTGTGCGGGAGGTCTGTGACCAGCAGTGTGGCCTTGCTTCCAGACACCCCTCAGACAGCAGAGTTCTGCTAGACATCTGCTCTGATATGTTAGCTTAGGTCAGGGAAGAAGGGGAGCTGAGCCCAGATCTGCTTGTCAGGGGGGATTTTGCGTGGGATGGGATGGGAAGAGGGGAACGTCTTGGCTTGCATTTGTCCTGGTTGGAGGTGAGGCTTCTGATCGATGTTAAGCTGTGCTGAGTGAGAAAGGTGAATCCCTGCTGCTGGGACTTGGGTTGCTGGTCATCAGTCCAGTGGTAGGAAAGCCCTTGCTTGAGGAGCAAGAGCGAGGCTCTTCCTCTCTGCATCAGCAGCACTGAGCTGCAGCTGAGCTGAGAGCACCGTGCGTTCTGAGCCTTTCCCCACCCAGTTTCTTTGTCTCGACTGTATGAGGATGGAATTGCCATAAAACTGCACACGGCTCTCAGGGCTTTAGCTGCTGCAACCTGCAGCGGCACGAGAGGATTCTCTTTCGTCCTCTGTTGCCAGAGAGGAAGCTGCAAATTGCCATCACTGTGGTGATACTTCCAGAAATCACCCCGGGGCAGTGGATGAAGGACAAACCCAGTTGCCTGTAGAGGAATTAATTGTGTGAGAGCTTCACAGGGTGAGGCTGGCATGTGAGCCCTGCGGAAGGCTCTGGTCACCCATGGTCCAGGCTCAGACTGTGGAAGGGGAATGTATCCACATGACAAAGCCTGCGCTGTGGGCACAGGGGGTGTGGGGGTCACAGAGAGGAAGGTAAGGGGAGCTTGAGAGCCAGAGGATTGTTGGAGGAATTCTAAGCAGTCAGGAAAATGGAACAGCACAGACAGCTTATTATCAACTGGACACCTGGTAGCTGTGTGTGAGATCAAGCTGTTTGCCTCTGTCAGGACCTCAAGCCTTCTCAGTTCCTCAAGACAGGGGTTGTTCCCCACTGGACAGTGTCCATTCTCTCTCATCAGTGTATTCTGGGTTGCCCAGGTCCAAAAGCATGAATACAGGAAGAGCATAAGAGCAGTTCTGGTCTGGGTGCTCCTCCACTGTTTGGCTGTGTTCTTTTGGAGAAGATTGCTGGCCACTTAGGTCTTTAGAAAGGAGGACAAGGAGGCAATGGATGAGACAGGGACAGGGTTCAGTTCTGCCATGCGTCTCTGTGATGTGAAATATCCCAGAAGGACTACCCTGAGCATTGTAGGGGGTAGGGCAGATTCTAACACCAGGTACATCAACTGTCCTGTGGGTGGTCTTTGCAAGGTAACAGATAAGGTAGGTATAAAATGTCTTCTTTAATGCAACTTATTTTGCATGGTATTTGGATCAGATTTAAGGACATGCCCTTAATGTGGACATGCCCATAGCAGACATGCTCTAAATACTGGTACTTGGCTTATGCTGCCTACAGATTTATGTGTGTAATGATGTGGTGTAGGAAGCTTTTGATTTCTCTGTGTATTTTATGGAGGCATATTTTCCGTGTCCTATATTTTCAGTGACTCTTCTTTGTACACATTTTGCCTCAGTGGTGTTTCTGGCAACACCTGTTCCATTCAGAAACAGCCCTACAAGTACAATTTTTTTTTCAGTCCTTGCTCTTGTCCTGTTGTGTCAAGTGTCTGTACAGATGTGGACTTTCTGCAGTACCGGCTGTTGGGATGAGCTGTCTGAAGCAGTCAGAGGGCACTCAAGAAGGGCAGTACTGGGTGCTGAGAAGTGTGTGTATTGCCTGCTACTGACAACTGCTGTGTTCTTCACTGCGCAGAGTGATCGTCTCCTTATTAAAGGAGGGAGAATAGTCAATGATGACCAGTCATTCTACGCTGACATTTACATGGAGGATGGCCTCATCAAGTAAGTATGGGATTGCTGTTATATCCATCTCCCTATGATCTGTACCCAAGTCGCCGTCCAGCAGAACTTGGTAGTCCACTCTGGTTAGAGACTCAGCTCTCTCCAGTGAGCTTGAGCACATGTGATTGCCTGACGTGTTTACATGGTGACTCCAGTGACTGAATTACAGCCAGGCTGGTGACTTTGTGATACAGCATCCATTGTACAACAAAGCTGTGTCTAATTGCACCAGGAACAAGATTTTATCTTTGACTCCTGTTTTGCCTTGAGTTAACAGTATTAGCATGAATGACCCCACACAAAATCCCATTTGTTAGCACTAACAAGGATGGTGCTATGCTGCAGCTGATCTGCATCCTTGGTATTTTCAGGAATTGCAGGCAAACCTTTGTGTCCCCTCAGCTTCTTCATCTGTGTTTCAGAGGTGTAGTAATGACCTTGTTTAGTGGCTGGCCCTAAACCCTTGACAATTGTTTAAAGGCTGCAGTTCAAATGTGGCAAATGTTTGGATCAGCTCCAGACTGGGTGAGTTGAAAGAACCATGAGAGTTTATAGCAGAGAGACTTAAAGGCATAGCTTGCTCTGTGGTAAGGAAAGAATATTTAGTCTTCCCAGGGTGGTGTATTTTAAAAAAACAGCAGCAGAGAAATGCTTCAAGAAGCGTGGCTGTATTTTTGTGAGGCAAAAAGCTAGTGGACAGGAGCGTTTGTGATTGACCAGTACTTTGTATCCAAGCAGATATCAGAACCAGTTTCAGGTCTTGTTATGGCACAGACTTTCTGGGTGTCCTTGGCAAATCACTTAGCCTTGTCTGCAGCCTGGAGGTTGCAGAATTTCATTGCCTTGGAAGGGAAATTCTCTCACAAATGAATTCTGGTAAGAATACAGTGAGCAGTTAAATCCATTGGTGATGGATTCCTCTCCATAAAAGCAGTGGAAATTGCTGCTGGTTTATTGCTGTGAGGTTGATCTTCATAACTGGTCTACTCTGGCCTCCAAGAGGGAGGCCTGGAGACACACCATCTATAATGCTGCAGATGCTTTTGAGAAAGCACGCAGGATCTCCCTTGAGGAGAAAAGACAGCGCAGAAAGAATCGTGCCTTGCAGAACTTTTGAGAAAGCACGCAGGATCTCCCTTGAGGAGAAAAGACAGCGCAGAAAGAATCGTGCCTTGCAGAACGCGCCATCTAAGGAGTCTTTCTGCTGTGTCTTTTGCAACCGTACATGCCTATCTCGTATTGGCCTTTTTAGCCACCAACGCGTGTGCAACAAATGTGGGTAGAGCCCTTCCCAAATCTTCGTTCGCGAAGCCTAGCCATGATTGCTGTGAGGATGCTGGAGTGAGCAGTTCTATCTACAGAACTTTTCTAATTCTAAGGAAAAAAAGCCTGCTAGTGACTAAGGTAGAATGAAATGCAAAAATGGAATTTGCTCCTGATTTACCTCTGTGCCAAGGAAATCAGAAGTTTTCCTTTAAAACCGATTTATCTTTTATCTTGACTTCAGGGAAGACTGAGGAAGGCTTGATGAAAATAGGATTTCTGAAAGAAGAGATTTGAAGGCTGAGTGCTACATATGGACAGATAAAGGGATTGAGGGGGCAGGGGGCTGAGTGAAGGGACTCCTAAGGTTCAGGTGACCTGTGGGAGAGCTGGGTGTGTTTCAGGATGAGACTGTCATGTGCTAGAACAGCATAAACTCCAGAGGGCTATAATGGTATTTTAGGTTATGAGTAGATGTGTACTACAACTTTATAGATTTCCTGTTTTCAGAAGATTTTTTTTTTTAGGTACTTGGGTTTTTAGCTGCCTTCACTGCAGTGTAGCCCTGCTGATAGCAAAGATGTCCTTCAGGGGTGTGAAGGAGACAACATGAGAGGGGAGATCCTGGGGAGTGGTGGACTCTGTGCTTCTTGGGAAGAGAGTGATCCTGGTGCTTCCAGGCTGTGACATGAGCCCAGATGGGCTGCAGCTGGCTGTGCTGGGCATTCTGTGAGCTCTTCTCCAGCTTCCCTTTACCCTTGGATTTGGTGCTGTGAGCAGCCCTACAAGACCCTGATGAGCTCTGAGCTGGCCTAGCGGCTGTGGCATTATAGTGGGAAATAATTTTTCCGTATAAGTAAGCCTCAGACTTGAGCCTTACTTAAGGTGGGGAGAAGGACAGAGGAGAGGAGAGATTAGAGGTGCAGCTTACTGGAAGCAGGGCTGATGTTGGGTTTGGTGAGTATTTACCCTGGCTAGCAGTTCTACCTGCTGGAAATGTTTGCAGGAGCCTGACTTTCAAGTCTGTGGGGTATGAAGTGCCCTAGGCAGCTTCCCACTGTACACTGAAGAGATCTGCATGCCCATCCAGACCATGCTCACCAGCTACCGCAACCCAGCACCTGCCCCAGATGGTGGGTTCCATCACAGACTCCTCTAGAGCAATTGGACAGATGGCAGCCACCCCTGGACTATGCAACTTGGTGGTTTAAGCAAGCCAGACAATCTGAATGTAGCTGCAGAGCGAGATGATTTCACTGTGCTGGGTCCTGCAAGATCAGCTCTGGGAGAGGGAAGGAGCAGGGGGAGTTGATCTGGCTGCTCCCAAGCTGAACAGTTCATTGATGGTGTCACAGGCTGGCTTTCCTCTGTGTGTGGCTCACCATCTTGGTGTGATCTCATCAGGCAGATTGGGGACAATCTGATTGTCCCTGGAGGGATCAAAACCATAGAAGCCAATGGGAAGATGGTGATCCCTGGAGGAATTGATGTCCACACTCACCTGCAGATGCCATACAAGGGGATGACAGCTGTGGATGATTTCTTCCAAGGAACGAAAGCAGCCCTGGCAGGTGGAACTACCATGATCAGTGAGTGGAGCAAGCATGTCCTGCACGTGACAGCACCCAGCACTCTTGAAACATTGCCCAGTTATTTCTTCTTCTCTTTGTTTTTCTCACTCTTCTCTGTTTCAAAGGTCTGTGACAGTGTGCTCGTCTTTTCTGTGATTTCTGTCAGTACAGTCTAGAGAGTGAAGATTGGGATGAATCCTTGGGATACTTAGTAATAATGAAGTGGTGGGACAGGGGATTTGCGTAGGAAGCCCTTGGCCTTGCAGATCCTGTATATCTGCAGTGCTTCATTGTCTGCAGCCACTAGTGGCCCTGAGACCCTCAGAAAGGAATCATGGTGTAATTTTTCTTCCCTGTTAAATGAAAATAGGGCAGCATGATGCTCATTTGACTCTAAGCAGAGGAGCAGAGCAGTGTCCTGGCATCCTACACTGCTCAGAAATAAACGGTACAACTGAAAAAGGAAGGAGAGTTCTGAGGTCCTTCCCTGGAGAAGGCCACGGCTGTGCACTGACCTGAGGTCCAGGTTTCACTGCTGTGCAGTGGTTTCAGCTGTGTGTGCACTGCAGTGTTTCTTGGGATGCAGGAGCAACTGTTGATCCTTCCAGTAAAGGACTGGGTTTCTTGCTGCCTCCTCCCCAAGTTCTCCTTCTTGTGGGTGGTCCAAGTCGTGTGAAATGGACTGTGGCAAGGCATGGGGTTTTCATGGTGGTTGATAAAAGTGCATTAGTATTGCGGTGTGGGAGGAGGCTATGTGTTAATGGAGTGCAAGTGGGGGTGAGGGAGGACAAGACCTTTCAGCTTTCAGCTGATTTCTCAGCAGAAGCCCATAAACTCCCTGGTCCTGTGCCAGAGACTATTAAGCAAAGGCTCTGTGTGCTTCCCTGCCAAGAAACACACTTGGAGGAGCCCAGGCACACTATGGAGGTGATGGGCACCTCTTTGGAGCTGCTGTGAAGGAGCTTGCCTGAGGAGTCAAGCTTGGGACCATGGAGATGGCTGGCAGCATGCAGGACCACAGTGGGGTGGCCTGGGTGGGGGGACCGCTTGCCCACCCCTTTGCCCTGCTGTTCCTCTACAGTGGACCACGTGGTGCCAGACCCCGAGTCCAGCCTGGTGGAGGCCTGGGAGCGCTGGCGGGAGTGGGCCGATGGCAAGGCCTGCTGTGACTACGCACTGCACGTGGATATCCCTCGCTGGAGCGACCGTGTCCGGCAGGAGCTGCACACCATGGTCCATGAGAAAGGTTTGCTTGATCACCGCTCTGTGTGTGCGGGTCTTGGCAAGGAGGGCAAGGGGTGACTGTGCTGTCATCCGTCCTCTGGCTGTTGAGTGCCTGCTGGGATCCAGCATGGCCGCAAGCGGGAGTTGTGCCCTGCGGATGGACTGGTGGGAAGGCAGCCCAGGGCATAGGAGCTCCATGAGGGAGAGCCCTGATTTGCCCTGCTCTGCTCTCTGTTCTGTACTAGGAGTCAACTCCTTCATGGTGTATATGGCCTACAAGGATTTGTACCAGATGTCCAATACAGAGGTAAGAGCGCCCTCGCTGCCTTGGCCATGTCAGTGCAAGGGATGGTGGGGAATGGCAGCCATGCTGGGCACAGAGCAGTGAGGGGATGGCAGCCATGCTGAATGCAGGGTGTCAGGGATAGGGGCATGGCAGCCATGCTGGCACAGGAAGTGCCAAGGCTGTGCAGAGGCCAGGGCAATCTATCTGCTCCATAATAATTTTTTCATCTCTCTCTTTTAGCTGTATGAGATATTCAGCTGCCTGGCAGAGCTGGGTGCCATAGCTCAAGTTCATGCTGAAAATGGGGATATAATTGCACAGGTAACTAAATCTTTTCTGGTAGGCAGGGACTGAACATCTGTCCTGGGCAGATTTGGTGTGTGGCATTAGCTAAATGACTCTAAAGCTGCATGGGTATCTTTCTCAAGGTCTTTGCTACTCAGCAGCGGTATCGAATTTACTAAGATTTTATGCTGTGACTATGTGGTGCATAAGTGAATCTGAAATAGTGAATTAGTGATTACCTAAATGGAATAGAGTGGGCCATCAAGTATGGTATGTTCACTCCAGCCGCAGCTCTTTTTCAGTGTAGAGAGGCAGAGACCTTTGCCTTACATGTAATCAGCTAAGAGAGTTAAAGTGTATTGGAAAGTTCTGCTGCAAGAGAGGAATTTTCTCCCTGCTGTAAGCAGCTGGCTAATGGAACAGGATTTGCAAGGGAATTGTTATGAGGGATATGTTTGTTGTTCAAGTGGATAGTCTGTATTGGCCTGCTGTGTTGTAATTGGTTCTGAATGAGAAAAAGTTCAAATGTTTCTTTTTTCATTAAGACAGAGAAGACTGCTCAGTTATGGTCTGCAACAACTTGTTTTTTCCCTGTCTCTTTTATTCTTGGGACTTGAAGAAGGGTGAATGTAGAGATCATTCTTTGGACATCCTCTGAGACTGCAAGAATAAGTTTTTCTTTGGACTTTTTAAAGCTGCAGTACACAGTTGGTTGGCTCTTTCACATGAAAACAATGAATAATTTGAGAAATTGTATTGGCTAGAGTTCATATCTGCTTCGGCAACAGCCTAACCAGAAAATGCCACACACACGTGCAAAATAAATACTTGGGATAACATTAGGGACCCAACACCCCACACCACCAGCTTCTGCAAAAATTTATACAGAACAGGATTTAGCACCTGGGGAGGAGAATTTTCTTACTGGCTTTAATGATTGTTTTCTCAATAGTTTCTGCCCAGACTACTTGCTTTTCAGAAGAGGAGCCAAGGGGAGCCTTGGAAAGGGACTATAAACATTAAGTGCTCTATATGGAGTTGGGAAGATGTACATCCTTTGTTCTTCCACACTGTGCTTGTTTCATTGAAGAGGTTTCAGTTGGTGTCTGCACTCCCTCCAAGCCCTCCCATTTTCCCATCCTCCCTCTTTCTCTCTCAAACTCCTTGAGGGTGCAGCAGCCTCTCACTGTGCATGCTGATCCTATAGGACACAGGGTGGTAGCAGTCCCAAGGGAAGGGCTTGACACATGAGGGCTCTGCTTTTCTGTATGGTTAACAGCTTCACAGTCTTGCAACATCCATCTGTCCTAGGAACAAACCAGGATGCTGGAGATGGGAATAACTGGCCCTGAGGGCCATGTGCTGAGCAGACCTGAGGAGGTAAGATGTAAAGGATGGTACCAGCCTTGCTGCACTGAAGAGCTTTCCCCCACAAGTCACAGCAGGGTGTAGTATTATGTAGTGGGGCCAAGCAAGCACCGTGAGTGTGTGTGTTTATGCATCCATTGGTATCCATTTATACAGGCAATATTGTCTTGTTTGTCATCACCTCAGGAAAGAGCAAGGTGCGTGCTTGTGACAGTTTTCAGTCTGGCTGGAGTCTCCTAGCAGAGACAAGGGCTTCTGAGTGTCCCAGAGGTTAATCAACCAACAGAAACTTCTGTGTTGCTGTAGCAGCATTTGGGGCCATTTGTCTTGTAGAGATGTGAGAGGCTTGAGAAGAGCAGAATGGTGAGTTTCAGTTCCTCTGAAAATTCACTGTTCACATCTCTGAGTGGAGACAGATTCCAGCCTCCTCCTGCTTTATCTCTGCTTAGGGTCTTAAGTGTGTTCCAGAATCAGATGGACAAAGCTAGGAAGGAGATAGGAAATTCCCTGATTACAAATCATTGTCAAGACACTAATTAGATGACTTCTAGTTTTAGTTTGCAAAGTAGTTCTCTGTTTGGTCCATTAATCTGAGTTGAGTCTAATTTTAGATAGGTTTTCTTGCGATAGCTCCCTGCTGAGAGGTGCTTTTAACTTTCCAGAGCACGTGAAAGAAGACAACAATAGGAATTCGGTGCAAAAGCAAAGCTGAGCAGTGAAGCACAGGGAGAGATTTGTACTTCAGGGTTTACTGGAAATAAAATCAGTTGGCTTAAATTAAAAAGTGTAAGAAGTTGACTGTATTATGGCTGGTAACATAGCCTAGAGTAATACAGTGCTTATTTTCTTTGAAGTGTGAGTGTAAAGCGTTTTCCAGTATAGCAAAGAGACTCAGTGTCAAACACAGAAGATCAGAGTCCCTGTGTGTGTAAACTGCCATTTATTTTTATGGCTCTAAACGCCTTGCCACTAGTTGGCAAGCTAGTCCACTATTATGGGATGCTGTGGTTGTGCCAGGATTTGAGAACTGCCCTATTATCATAAGAAAGCACTGCGGTCCTTCTTGTCCGAAGGGGGTACAACGTTGTTGAGTGTTTGATCTTGAAATGCCGTTAAAGTGTAAGTCAACAGAGAACAGTGAAAGAATGCTCTAGATACCTGTTTAGCCAAATCCAGACTTCATTACCTTTGAAAATACACGGTATCCCTCTTCCATAACATACTTTACCTGGGAAAATGGTAGGGAGAGCACAGATGACCCTGCTACCCCCCATAAAGCCTACAGGTTAATGGGTTAAAGCATTGGGGGAGTAATCCATAGCTCTGTGGGTCTTCTCTGTCCTGGAGGGATCTCAATGTGGGATAAAGATAATTGTTTTCTGTCAGGTGATGGTGGTGATTTGCTAGGGCAGGATGGTGCTGCTCCACATTGTGACTGACTGCCAGTGATGGCTCTGTTTGCTTCTGTCTGCTGTTAAGCCCTATCAGCTACTCAAGTCAAGCGTGTTGATAAAAATGTTTTCTTGTTTAAATTCCTTTTTAAAGAATCTTTAAGCAGAAGAGAAAAACATTGTTTCACAGTGCAGCAAATAGGCCTACAGAAGTACGAGAGGTGTACATGTGCACGCGTGTCTGGGTGCAGGGTCTGCTTTTCCAGTGCCTGAGAGAATGAGTCTTGTATGGCTGCAGGCAGCTCTGCACTCCCTACACTGGCAGTCCTGGCCTCCCTTGGGAGCTGGCTGACTTGTGCATTGTCTTTTTAAGGCTTCTGTTTTGAACTTTCTCATGCTGAACCTTGAAGCCAAACTGTAGAGCAAACACTTGGAGAACCTTTGGGCTTGAGCTCGGGCTGAGCTCAGGCTGATGTAATAGTCCAAAGATAACCCTGGTGATGGCAGTCTGCCCTTGACTCAGAGCAAGGCAGTGGAATGTGGGGCGGGTGTCAGCAGGCTGGGACAAGCAGCAGATGCACAGCAGGACAGCCAGACCCTGGGGTGAGCAGCCTGCCGGCACAGACCTCATGGCACCCCAACAACAGGCAGGGTGATGTTTGGGTAAACCCAGCACAGTCACAGGAGAGCCTGGGGCCATGAGTGTTCTGAAGGGGCAGACCCTTTTAGCCTGTGAGCTACTCTGGCAGGTACAGGCAGCAGTCTGTGGGCTTCTCTGGCTGTTGGGCTAGCCGGAACCAGACAGTGGGAAAAACAGCAGATGCAGCTCTGTGCTGGCCCCTGAGCAAGGTCCAGGCTGCCCTGCTGAGCATCGTGTGGCTGGACCCTGCAGATTAGGTTGGGCTCTAGGGAGGCTAAAACTTCCCCCCCTCTCAGGTCTACCTGACTAACCTGTCCTTGGGGAGTCAAGGGTAGGAGCGAGGTCTTAGATTGTCAGCAGCAATCTGTGGTATACCAAGAGGAGCTGGGGCTCCTCCCTGCCTAGCCAGTGCTGCTCTGCAGCCATGCACTGTTCTCTTTTCCAGCTGGAAGCAGAAGCTGTCTTTCGGGCCATCACTATTGCCAGCCAGACCAACTGTCCTCTCTATGTGACTAAAGTGATGAGCAAAAGTGCTGCTGACCTCATCTCACAAGCCAGAAAAAAAGGTGAGTGGCAGCTGCTGCCACACACAGCCTTGCTGTTGAACTGGGATCCTGGACAACTAGATTAACTGGTCCCCACATCCTCATGGTTGTTTTGCCAACACCACCACTGTGCCACAAGTGCAGTACTTCCCCTTCTTCTGGGGAGCAGTTCAGGGATTTACCTAACCTGTGAAGTGCACTGGGACAGCACCAGGCCACAAGGAGTGACCTGCTGTTGTTGTG
This sequence comes from Galbula dea, assembly GCA_013399015.1. Lineage (NCBI taxonomy): Eukaryota > Metazoa > Chordata > Aves > Piciformes > Galbulidae > Galbula > Galbula dea. The sequence continues at coordinate 275,945 of VWZX01007460.1, forward strand.
CCAGGTAACATAAACATGTGCATTCCATGTAGGAGCACTGCTTTAAACATCAAATTTGTCTGCAGCTGTAAGGTGCTTTCTGAGGAGACTTATCCAATCCACCTGCAAGTGGTTCAGGCTGCTCTGGCCTCCCATTGAAATGCTGGACCTTCAGAGGTGCTTGGGTGCCTTTTCAGGTAGCCAGGGGCTCCATTTGTCACTGGCGGTGGAACACAGGAACTCCCCCCACACACATGGGCATGTGCACAGCCATGTTTCAGTGAGCTGTGTGCCCTTGCCCCAGCAGGTGGCGATGAGGAGACTGGTGAGCAGGTCTTCTCCTCTGCCAGACTACTCATCCCTCACATCGATGTGGGCCTTGCTGTCCCTCCTGCCTGCCTCAGCACCTGAGGTCCAAGCAGGCAGCATGGGACAGCCTGATGTGGACCTGGGTGTCCCCTGGGCACAGCAGGCTGTTGGTAGTGTTGTGGAACAGAGAATGCCTCCAGGCTCCACTGAAACAGCGTCCTTTCTGTCCCCTTTTCCAGGCAATGTGGTGTTTGGTGAGCCGATCACAGCCAGTCTCGGGACCGATGGCACGCACTACTGGAGCAAGAACTGGGCCAAGGCTGCAGCATTTGTGGTCTCCCCACCTCTGAGCCCAGACCCAACAACTCCTGACTACATCAACTCTCTCCTGGCAAGGTGAGCGAAGAAGTGGAAGGAAATCGACTCTGGCCTTGATAGGGGAGAAAGAGGTCAGGGAGTACCTGGGCAATGCAGGCATTAATCCAGCCTGAACCACTTCACTGTAGGTATTTAATGAGCTGACTGATGAAATGGCTCTGACCCGGAGCCATGATGGCTAATGTCTGAGAGCAGAGGGAAGACGGGGCAGGCAAAACACCCAGGCAAGTAGTCATGAACCATTTAAAGTGCCCTAAAGAAGGCAAAGAAATGAGGACCAGCTAACACAGACTTGTCATCAAAAGCTCATTCTCTTAGCCAGAGAAGCCCTTCCACATGTGTGGGATTGGGAATGGTTGCCTGAGTTCTGTTGATGCAGGAGAAGGTGGAAGGATTATAGGTGTCACAAGATGGTGGGGGCCCACTGGTCAAATATAAAGCAGATGTTCTCTCACAGCTGTGCAGGTGAGCAGTAGTACAGCCTGCAGAGTGCAGACGGCCTTCAAGAACAGCTTGTACACATCTGAGAGGGATGATAGATAATTTTTTCACCCTGAAGGCCAAGGGTTGGAGAAGCTATTTGTTGAAAATAGAGAGCAAACAATAAAAGCACTTCAGCAATTTGCTTTGACCTTTCCCCGTTATACTCCATCCTCTCACTAGCAAGGCATTCACAGCAGCCAGAGACACCAAGCTCATTGCTGGCCCTGTCCACACACACCCCTCTTGCTCGGTGCTTGTGCATGTGACTGCTGCTCAGTGTTAGCCAGGGGTGACACACTGAGGCAGTTGTAATGGAAGTGACCTTTGAGGTAATGCTGGAAACATCTCTGCCTAGCTGAGCAAGGGATGATGGTCAGTGAGAGGTGTCTTGGCAGAGGAGCACATTAGGGTAAACCTGGGTGGTGCCTGCATTTGAGGTCTTGACTGTGCAGCTCATCCTGAATTTTGCTGTGGTCAAGGAGCAAGAGATGCCTCTGCTCAATGTGGGCTTATGAAATAGGTGCAGGTCTTAGGGACTGTCAGGTAAAAGTGAGCCGAGCTCCTGAACTGTCCTTCTAATCCTTCCCTTCCACTTCAAATTTACCCCAGACCGCAAAGGAGAGACAGGAGTACCTCTGAGTCCCTGCAGTCCACGAGTGTCCATTCCGACACCTTTCCTGTGCCGTTTTCTGCGAGACTTCAGCAGGAGGAGAGGCTGTGAAGCTCCAGCTGGGCTGGATGGCTTGTTTTCTTCCACCAGGACAAATCTGGGAGAGATTAGGAAGCATGTTGTGTCATCAGCCTGGGCCTCTGGCTTTGCAGTCAGTCAGACATATGGCAGAAATTATCAGAGGAAGATGGAGATTACCAGTGGATTAGGCTGATTCGCAGCCCCGAGCAGAGCCGTTGTGTCTTTGCCATCCTGACACAGGTGCAGTTGGGCTAGGAGCTGGGTCCTTGATGCCACTTGCATCATAGGCAGCACCAGGAGCTGGCCTGTGTTGGTCTGCTTCCTTTCGCCTGGCAGCAATGACTTTCCAGCTGCTGCCTGTCCACTGTTCCCCAAAGACCCAGCAGCAGCTGTGTGACTTCCACGGAGCCGTGGGCAGCTCCTGGCCCTGCCTTGCCTCTTGGCAGCTCGCTGACTGTCCTCGTTCCTTCCCTCTGCTGTTGTTGTCAGGAGCAGGGTGGGTCAGGGCATGTCATCTGACCAAGGGGTCTGGATACAGCATTGGGCAGCAGTAGAGCACTGTTGTGAAGCTTGTCTGGACCTCCTGGAGGGAGCTGCTTCTGGATATTCCTGGTTCTCTCCATCTCACTGTCAGATTTACATATGGCTGTGGTGACTGTACGCTTCTATAGCAGTGATGTGGCAGAGATGCTGTAGCTTGGGTTGGAGGCTGCAGCCTGGGCCAGCCTGCACTTGCAAGCAGAGTTTCTTGGTCTGTGCTGCTGGCTGCTGCAGCTCACGCTCTAAGCATCCATGCAGGGCTGAGAGGAGCCTTTGGTGCCGCCCGTGCCCAGAGGAGATCCATGTCCCCACGTCCTGGCTGTTGTCTGACCATGAAACAACTGATGGTGCTTTTGTTACCACCACCCCTCAGTGGTGACCTGCAGGTTTCAGGAAGTGCCCACTGTACGTTCAGCACTGCACAGAAAGCTATTGGAAAAGACAACTTCACAGCGATCCCAGAAGGAACCAATGGCATAGAGGAACGAATGTCTGTCATCTGGGACAAGGCAGTGGTAAGAGTCACACCAGGAAGAGGGCAGAGTGGGCAGGCTTGGCAAGGCACCTCAGACAGCTGTGCTCTTGCCCTTGCAGAGCTGGGCACCCAGCTGTCTGTCTCCCCTCTGGCTTTGAGTGTCAAAAGAAGCCAGAGCAGGAGAGACAGTTCTTGTGGGTTCAGGGTGAACAGCCAGGAACTGTGACTATGCCCTCGGTTTTTGGTCTGTCTGGTGCCAATAGTGGGATCAACCGCAGTGGTCTTGGCAGTACTTGTGCTTCCCAGGGCTCTTACTCACCCTTTCCCCAAAAAAGCACTTGGTTCTCTTTGTGTCTGAATAGGCCACAGGAAAGATGGATGAAAACCAGTTCGTGGCTGTGACAAGCACTAATGCTGCAAAAATCTTCAACCTCTACCCACGGAAAGGGAGAATAGCGGTGGGCTCAGACAGTGATCTGGTTATATGGGATCCTGATGCAGTGAAGATCATCACAGCAAAAACCCATCAATCTGTAAGCCTTCTGCTCTTCTGTGGGAACACTGGAGGGGGAGTGTGGGCAGTACTGTGTGACGGCTGCCAGCCTGCTGGGACCTGCTGTCGTGCTGTGCTGGCCTCTGAGGAGCAGGGACTGAACCCAGGCTCTGGGCAATGCCAGCTGTGACTGTGGGGTAGGATGTCTGTGATCCCTGGACTCTGCACGTGGGGCTTTTCTCACCCTGCTCTGTTGCTCTTCTCTGGAGCCTGGCACATGCAGGTGTAAGGACATGTATTTTTCCTTACCTGGTTCCTCTCCAGGTAGGTTTTTTTCCTGGCTTTGCCAGTGTGCTTTCTTCATGCCTTACCTCAAGCCTAGGTCCTGTCCCTTGCTCACACTGAGCTATAAAGCAGCAGGTCTTGGTTCATGTTGTTAACTCTGGTGGGCTCTTAGTGTGATGGACTAGTGAACTAAAGGAGGCCTCTGGGGCTGGCAAGGCTGTTACAGGTGTCCTTTCCCTGCACTGGTGACTTCAGAACCAAGGTGTGGGGTCTTAACAACCCTGGGTGGGCAGGTAGTGCTCATGGCCCTCCTGACCATTGTCCCCTGATTGCTGCAGGCAGCTGAATACAACATCTTTGAAGGGATGGAGCTCCGTGGGGCCCCACTGGTTGTCATATGCCAGGGGAAGATCATGCTGGAAGATGGCAACCTGCATGTGACCCAGGGGACTGGACGCTTCCTGCCCAGTAGCCCTTTCCCTGACTATGTCTACAAGCGCATCAAAGCCAGGAGGAAGGTGAGGAGACAGGGGTGCTAGGTGACAGAGCTGGGACACTCTTAGCCCAAATTGCCCTTTCCCCTAATAACTGATTGGTTTTCCTCAGCTGTTCTCACTGGACCCTGAAAGCAGTGCTGCAAACTGGTGTATTTTGAACCGGCAGTTGGGATAGCTAAGGCTTGGGTAGAGGGCTTTGACCTCAGGGTTGATGATGTGCCAGCACTGGAGGCAGATGCTTGGCTGGGTCAGCACTGGGTGATGCCCTCCCTTGTTGCTGTCCTGCTGGAGCAGGAGTCTGGAGGGAAATGCCGAGTTAAAAACGAGGAGACTGGGCAAAATGGCCTCGTCCTTCCCCATCCATGCAGCATAAACCCATGCTGAGGGATTGTCTGTTGCGCTGTGCTGGGCACACCTCGCAGGGTGGAGGTGAAGAGGGGCTGTCACACAGCAGGTGGGTGGTGAGGCTCTGCCAGGCCTCAGCACTGCAGGGAGGTCTGGCGCACACAGGACAGAGGGGCATAGGGCTGGGAGTGTGACTTGCCCCTGCAGTGGGACTGGGGAACCAAGGATCGCTGGAGTGTGATGCTGCCATGGCAGAATGCTCCCTGAGAGCAGAGATGTTTTACTGTCCTCTTCTCTCTGGTGACAGATGGCAGAGATGCATGCTGTGCCCCGGGGCATGTATGATGGACCTGTGTTTGACCTGACTACCACCCCCAAAGTGGGCACCCCTGCGGGGTCAACCAGGGGGTCCCCAACACGGCAGACTCCCCCTGTCAGGAATCTCCATCAGTCTGGATTCAGCCTGTCAGGTGAACACGTGGTGGCTGGGCTGGGAGAGCACAGAGCCACGGGCCATGCTGTCCCAGCTCCTGGCCTGGGACATAAGGCAGCTAGGAGATGGCCTTGGGCAGGCTGAGCACAGGAGTGGAGTACAGCAGGGCAAGACCGTGTGTGTCCCTTAAAGGACATGGACAAAGCTGGCCCTCCACCCCACTGCACATTGCAGTAGAAACAAGGAGGACTGTGGCTGTGGAAGTGCCAGCACAGTGTCAGACCCTGCTCTTGGGGTGTGGGTCTGTTCATGGGAGACTGTCTGTAGAGGCATTCAAGCCACTGCTACTCTTGGGGTTGTACTGGAGTTGGAGAGAGAGCAGGTTGCTGGAGACAGCCTTGGGATGCACTTCGGTGAGACCCTGGGCTGCCTGACTGCTCAGTCCTGTGAAGAAGGTGCTCTTAACCTCACTTTCCTCCTTCTCTTTGTGCTTCCTTGTCATCTCCAGGTACCCAGATTGATGAAGGCATTCGCTCTGCGAGCAAGCGCATTGTTGCTCCCCCGGGAGGTCGCTCCAACATTACCTCCCTAAGCTAAATGTCCCTGCTGAGAAGGAAACAAAATCCCTCTTCAAGCGAAGGAAGAAAAATGGTACATTGGTGTTTAAGAAGGAAAAGCAAATAAACCTGTTCTGAAGAATCAATGAGCCTCAAGCCTTATGTTTCACAAATGCTACTTGCTACCTAGCTTTAAGGGTATTGCTTCATTTTGGTTTATGCATAGCCTTAAAATTCTGTTGTGGTTGTTGTGGGTTCGGTCAGGTTGTTTTTCTCACTCTTCCTTTCTGTATGCATGCTACTCGGACAGGTCCGCTCGGTTCAGTGTGTTATTGGTGTTGAACGCGTGTGGGATGCCATGGTGTAGGACAGCAGGAACGACCTGGCATGGGGAACTGGCCTGGAAGCCAAGTGCAGTGGCTGGCAGAGGTGTGGGACTGGGAGGGCAGGCTACTGGGGCCAGCAGGGGTAGGTGGTGCTGAGTCACGTTCATGTCCTTTGTCTGCACCCAGCGCTCATTGCAGTGTCACCACGAGGCCCTGGGGAGCCCAAATCATTTCTGTAACAGCAGTCACAGCACCTCATGTCAGGAGTTTTACTACTTTGTACACTTTATTAAAAAAACAAGTTGTTCCTTCAAACAACTCGTGTGGCTGGTTGGCTTTTTTCTTCCTCAGGCTGCTGCTGCTGGGCAAGGTGATGCAAAGCTGTGCCCTGTGGGCAAGCTGTGCCACAGTGCTCCTGGAGGGACTTTGGGCTGTGCTGGAGCTGGAGGAGCTACAGAGCAGGGACAGGCTCATGGGTGGAAAACATGCGAAGCTCACTGCTGTAGATCTCAGGATATTGGTGTAGTTTCTTAGGCAAAAACAAAGGTATCAGGAAAACAGCATGTTACAAGTGTCTGTAAAAGCCTGTTCAGTTTGTTGTCCGGTCTGTGGCTGCAGCCTGGCCTGCAAATGCCTGGTGGGAGCTGTGCCTGTCGTCCCATCGGTGACACAGACCAGCTCTGCACGGCACTGCCTGGGCTTGAGGCTGGCTTGGGGTTTGGTTTCTGTGAGTTAAATGCTCCCCTTCTGTCAACAGTATTTATCAAACTGAGGGTCACAGCCTTCTAAAGCTTGCAAACTATGCAAAAAAGCCTAACTGTTTTTTAAATAATTTTAAAAATTAAGTGTCAGTTTAGGCTGTGCTAAATAAATACTTAAGGAAGAAAAAAAGTGTATTTGACCTTGAACTATTTATTTTTACATGCCTGCAACTCAGACAGGACAAGTTGTTCATGCAGAGGTCTTTAAGGGGCCATGCTGGAATAGTGCCAGGGGTGAGGAAGGCTGTTCATACTTAGGAATTTTGTGAAGTTCTATCAAGTAATTAAAGACTTTTCCCTTTTGCCTGGTAGTGATTAAGCTGAGGTTGTGCCTCTGTTTACAGAGGAAGAAGGGAAAGGAGAGATGCTTTTAGAAGTCTTTGGGGAATTTTTAAAGATGCAGTGTTCTTACCATTTAAGTTCTTGAGGTTTTGCATTTTTTCAGTCAGCCAGTACAATGGTATTTAGGCAGCCACAGTTTTTTCCCCAGTGAGAAGCAGGGCTGCTTTCCTTGTCGGGGGCTTCAGATGAACACATTTACGGTGTATGAACCTCTCCACTACACACACCAGTGAGGTGACGGCAGCTGTGTGCTGAGTTGGGGGCAGCTGTTGGCACAGTCCCTCTTGGCTGCACTGGCCTCAAACCGAGTGTAGGACTGGGCAAAGAGCAGAGGATCAGTGGGAAATGTTGCAGGCTCTGGGTTGCCTCGCTGTGAATGACAAGTCTGAAGGCACAGACAGGGAGACCCCCACCCTGCTCAGCCATCTGGTTGCTGGAAAGCAGAGGTGGCCGAGGAAGGGGAGACCAAGAACACAGTGAGACTAATGTGGTATGCTGTGATCCTCAGAGGTTGTTGTTCTGGTTGTCCTCCTTGGACACCCCTCTGCTTTTTGCCAGTGTTACGGTCTCCTGGGTGTCATTGAGGGGGTGTCTTACCCTTGGGGAGAGAAAGGGATCGTCAAGCTGTGAGGGCCCCTGCCGCTCTTCTCCCCTGCAGCCCCAAGCCTCCCCAGTAACAGTCTGCTTGCACAAACAGGGCACTTCATGCAGTTTGTGGCTGTGGGCCCATCCTTCCACCTCAAGAACAGAAATGCCCAGCAGATGCCAGCTCAACCGTCATTCCCAGTACCTGCAGTCCTAGTTAGTAAGCTCCTGAAGCCCCACCCACAGTGTTTGCCAAGGTGGCTCCAAACCCTAGCCTGTGGAAAGCTTTGCCAAGGGCCAGAGTCTCTTGTGCTGTGTCTGCACCAATACTTACTTTTCTCTGTTGAAAACAATGAAGTCCCTCTGGAGCATCTCTAGGTGCTTTTGAAGGTGGCAGGCCTTTGACATTCAAATAGAAAAATAAAGAGAGGGAAATAAATTGACAGTTGCCTCAGAAACTGACGCTACAAGGACAATTTCAAGGAGATCTAGAGATGTCTTTAGGTATAGAGCATCTCTAGCACTGCAGAGGGGAGAATGGCGTTAGGACTCTCCTCTCATACAAACTTGGTGTCTACACGTGCTGCCTCCCACCAATGGGAAGATGAGGATGAATTTTGGGAATAAAGTTGGTCAAAAGGGGAAAAGCAGTGTATTTAAACAGTTTGCTGTTGTCTTTCTAGATGGCAATTGACTTTCCTGGAAACTGAGAGACTTCCCTGACCATGTGCTTGTACCTGCTTGCTCTCACCTGGGAGGAATTGATTTTGCTGGTGTCTTTCTTCTTAGCCAAGCGCTTTTTCTTTTTGTGAAGAGGTTTGGATTCTAGGATCATTTCTTCCAGTTCAAAGGTTGGGTCACAGTTCAGTCTACCCTTCTGGAGAGGGGAGAGAGGTGGCCTTAAATGATCACAGCCTGCCTTGAAGAGTCTCTTATAAATTGAACTGCATCTGGGAGCTGAATTTTGTAAAAATAACCTGAACATGCCTGCATGCCTAGCCAGAACACCCTCTGTGCTCCTTACGCGTGTATCAGTTTCCTCAGCCAGGGGACACTGTCACAGTGTGACAATTTGCTCTTCGTGTGCTCACTGCTCCAATGTGACAGTGAGGATGGAGGATGGTGTGTCTCAGCTGGGCTGTGCCTCTGCTGGGGAGGAGCACAGCAGCCCACAAAACTCATTTTAAAGCAATACACAGGTACCCACCACAGAAAAAAAACCCCAGCATCAGAAGGAGAAAACGTATACAACTGACAATATTCATAGCTTAGCCCATCTTCTGTTTGGGTCAAAAACTGTCAGAGTAACACTGCACACAACAGTCCTTGGATTATTTTCTGTAAGGGTTATGTTACTTCTCTGCTGTTTTAATCCAATTTAAAGAGGATCAGAAACACTAACCTACTGTATGTTGTATTTTACTATGAATAATGAGATTGTTAGGGAGAAATAATTACGATAGCACAGTGGTGACTTCCAGGCTGCTAATGAGATTGTGTCTGCTCATTGGGTGTTTGGATTTTGATGGCTGGTTGGAAGCTGAGCTGCAAAAAGATGTGGATCAGCCAGGAGGTCTTCCAAGTACAGCCAGCGTGTGTTTCACCTGGCATGCCACTACAGTCTGGAGCCTGTAACATGCAGTTCTGCACCCAGAAATTGCAGAAATATTATAAACAGAGCAGATCAATTCTGGGGCACCTGCACTTTGTAGTCACACCCCATTACTCTTTATTGGACCCTTAGGAAAGTGAACGTTTTGCCCTTGCCTCTCTTCCCCCATCCCTTATGACATCCAATGCTCTTGTGGAAATTCATGAGAACTTCCCATGATCTGGAGCCAGGCATGAGGGTACACTGAGAACCTGTGAACATGAAACTGCCTTACTGTGGGGATGAATTCTGGTGTTATCCTTTTCTGGAGAACTGCATCCCAGTTCACATCTGACAGATACGGAAAGTCCTGGACATCTTTCAGCTGAGAAAAACGCTTCTTGGGGTTTGGCTCAAGCAACTGCAGCAAGAAATAAAGGGAAGAGGTGAGAAAGTAAGACCCCAAGATGTGCAATCAGAGATCAGGTACCTACAGAGGTGTCTGTGGAGTTACTCCAGGTAACAGCTGGAGCAGGGAAACGACCATGGGATGTTCCAGTTCTATGTCTGTCAGTAAGTGCTTTGTAACAGGGAGCTGGTTCTGCCCTGTGGCTGTCAGAGGGAGCTGGAATGCTGAGGGCGGTGGTGGTGGGGTGGTTACAGACCCTGGGGACAGAGCTCCAGGAGACCTTTGCATGAGGCCGAGGCAGGTGTCCAATTTGGGATGGACCACAGGGTTGGCCAAGCCACACCCTGTGATAAGGAGCAGGGCTGGGGACACCACAGCTTCTGTCTCCATTTCTGGTCTGCAGCAAATGTCCCTATAGTTACTGTTAGGCTTAAAGAAGTAGAAGCTTAATTTTTAGCAAGTGTAGATACTCTTCAGTTTTCTGCCTGGGAATTAGTTGCGATTCTGTCCCAGCAAAGAACCGATGTCTCATTAAAAACTTTCAGAGTGTTTCATTAGAGAAGAGAAAATACTTCTACCCACTCTTTGTAACAAAAATTAGCTACCTTAAGGACTATTTTATTGCCTACACTAGTCTGAAAAGCAGAAAACTATTTACATACTTCCTAAAATTTGCAGTTAGTGCTGTTATGCAGGTTCAGCATTTGAGCTTAGCTGCAGCTGTGTGTAAACAGTGTCTGACACTGTCAAGAAGTATTTTTGTTTATTGAAGATATGGCTTCAGTTCAAACATGCTTTCAGCTTCAAAATGATTCCAGTAATGATTTTGAAGCAATTTTTATTAACAGTTTTAATATAAAATAACTACAGTGGTGCATAAACCACATGGTATCAAATGATTTCAACCACATCAGCACTTCTTGCAAATCTTTTCATTATTGGGTAAAATGTTTTTGGTTTTGATTTTTTTTTTAATTAAAAAAAAAACAACAACAAAGCCAAACAAAACTAAATAAAAATTTAAAACCCAACATTTTTTGGCCAAATGTATGGACACATACACACTTCTAAGTTACTTCTAAGTTACATCATTCCAGAGAGGCAAAGTTCTAGGCAAAACTCTGGAAGCAAAGACTCATGTCCTTAGAAGAAATGTGCTACCAGCCACACACTTGCCAGCACAAATCCAGCGTGTCATCCCAGGACACAGCCCTGCAGCTGGTTGTTACATTAGTGAGGCTACAACAATCCAAGCTGAATGTTTATCACATGGCACCACCCGAAGGTCACTCACACTGGCTCTGGACACAGCTTGCAATGACTCCACAATTTGCTGTAACGGCTACAAAGCGTGATGGAAGCACTTGTCCGTTTTCCACCAGTGCCTGGACACACCTCCCAGCCCTGTACTGGCCACAGCTGCCCTCACCTTTTTGATGAGTGCCACCATCTCTGCAGACCACGCAGCAGGGTACATCACTGTCGCCGTCCTGAACATGTTAGCGATTTCATCTGTGGAAGTGTTGGAGCGAATATGGTATGGCCTCTGTGGAAAATGCCACAAGGAAAGCATTTTATCTATTTTTTTCAGACTCCTTGGGAAGTCTTTTTAGAGCAAAGAAGCTTCAAATGAAATCTCATTGTACATTCCCCAAGCCTCCTGCTGCAAATCTCTCCCTGTGTGATTGTAGCTCAGTTGAAATGAAAAAAATCATAATGTTAGCAAGAGCAATAATAATAACTAGATATTTACACAGAATGGCAGGAGGCAAACCCCAAGAATTAGAGTCATTAGCCAGCTTGTGTTTGCTTAGCTTTTACAATACTTGTGTCATAAAGGGCTATCAAAAAGGATTTTACACATATAGTGCTGTGGTTAGAGCATTCTCAATATTCCCTGTAAAGTGTATTCAGTTTTCAGTTCTTCACAAATCAAAAGCAGCGGGACCTTTCCCACCTATCAAATCACCAGAAAAAAAGATGTCCCAGGAAGGCTTCCAACCCCTGGGTGGACATCAGGCTGCAGAGGACCTGTCTTTTCTCACCGTGACCGGTGTCCTGGTGCAAAGATGGCTGAGTCACCTCTGCAGACCCAGCGCCCCTGGGCCCAGCTGAGCACCCAAGAGGGTTTTCCACAGCAGCAAGATTTTTTTTCCCGAAGTCAGGATGGAAGCTCAAAGTAAACTCTATTGCAGCCCAACCTTCAGGAGCTGTTACTTGTTTGCTTGCCCAGCTTACTCAAACCCAGGTGCCCTCAGGTGCAGTGGGGAACTGTCACTGTTCTGTATCATGACAGCTTCTCTGAGCTCTTAGCAATGAAGATGGGTTCCTGGTTCCTATGTTGCACTAACCCTCCAAGCCTTGACCTTGGCTCAGACCCTTCACCCCTGTTCTCAAGCATTAACCTTTCCAACAGTGTTTAAGGATGCAGACACATGGGGACAAGAGCCACATGCACAGTACCCGGGTCCGGAGCAGCTCGTAGGCAGTGATTCCCAGTGACCACCAGTCCACAGCGAAGGAGTAGCCAGTGGGTTTTGTGGGGTTAAACATCTCAGGTGCTGTGAAATACAGAAAAAGGACAGTTTGCCTTGCTGTGATCTCAAGTGGAGACGAGCCACACAGAATGCTTGATCCAGGCACAGAGAGCATCCCTTCTCCTCTGTTGCCATACGACCCAGTACCATGCCTTTGATAATTTCTGCTTTTTTCTTCAAAACTGGTAGATTGGTCCTTTACTGAAATACCCCTGAGGTGGACAAGTCACAACACACAGGTGTCCTTGCAGCAATTCATTTTTTGGTCTTGGTCAAGTTCCTGACTGCTGCCTCAGTCTTGCAGTGCAGAAACTCCCCACAGCCATGACAGAGGGAAGGACAAACACCGAAGTGTGGAACCACCCTGATCTCCTACCCTGACCTCCCATCCCAACCAGTGCTATACACCCCATGGTGCATCTGAGCTCAGCTCAGATATTTACCTGCCCTGGGAACAGAAACACCTTGAAACCCTGATGCTACTGACTAATTACAGGTGCAACTAGTAAACTGAATCAAGTTTTTCAGCTCCTCTCTGCCTTACACTCCCCAATGGCAAAATGGGACTGTCAACAATTTCTGCTTCAATGGCCTTTTACAGAACTTAATTGATTAATGTGTGTTAATGATGGGATGGCCTTGAGACATAGGTGTGCTCTCACCTTCGTAACTGGAGTGCTGAATGTTCGAGAAACACAATCCAATTCATTTGGATTACAGAATGCTTTATATATCTCCTGTAATCACTAACAAATTCACCAGACCAGTTAAGTTAGGGTACAGAGCACTACAACTCCAACTGTCCTGTTGAAGAGCCCTTCCAGCACTGCTGTGCTCCTATGGTACCTGAAAGCCTCACAATCCCCTCTGCACGGTTGCTCAGAGCCTGAAAAGAATAAAAGCCTTTTGCTGACACAGGACTTGCCTGTTTTCCCACAGTAAACTTGCTTCTGAGTGAGGACTAACCCTAATTCACTGAATCTAGGCATAAATCTGGCCTGAGGATCTCCTCACCTCCCCCAGAAAGCCTCTCTGCCCTCATCCAGCACTCACTAGATCTTCACCTTGGAAAGCTGTTCCCATCTCACTTGTATCTCTTTGTTCATATTTAGAGTGTTTCAATCTGGCAGAGCCTAAAATCAGCCTCACACAATGAATGAAAGCAGCTCATCAGAAATGTTACTACGCACTGTAAATGTAGACTGTGACACTTGTACCCTTGGCAGGGAAAAGCAAGTTTTAACTGAGCAAAGCCTGGGAGCTGCAGCTGCAGCTTTACAGGAGAAGGTTACCCAGCTAATAGGAAGTGGGTGGAGGCACAAACTGAAATGCAATTTCTTACTCAATAAACTTCCCTTTTGAGAGAAAGGAAAAAAATACTGTAGGATGTGTGTGGGAACTGGTAGGTAAGACTGACTCTAGAAAAACCAAAATGGAGAGCAATGCTTTGTTTTTGTGCATGTTTTCCTTTTAAAAAGGACTACACCTGTGATGCAAAGGTGAAAAGTCAATTCTTTGGCTTGGTAAAAAGGAGATTCCCAGGTGTTTGCTTTAAAGGCTCTTCCCATGCAATAGCTGTGGGGAAGGTTGGATTATTTAGGTTTGAGAGGCAGTGCTAGTGTAGATGAAATTCTGTATTTGATGTGGGAGGGTTTGTGTTAGCTGTATAACTATGAGCAATTTTTTTTTTTTTGCTTTAGTTAGGAAAGGTGAATTTATGGTTACAAAGACTTTTCTGTGTCATGTTTGCACAGGAGTTCTTTCAGCATTAGCTCAGCATTCTTCTCTCCAGCTCATTACCTGCATGCTCTGGCCTCAGTTCATCTCACAGAATCACAGAATCATTACGGTTGGAAAGGACCCTCAAGATCATCTAGTCCAACCGATAGCCCTACACTACTCTAACCCCTAAATCATCCCCTGAAGAAACACCTCAGGTATGTCAATGTTGTTTTGCTTAATGTTTATTAACTGTGCTTGTGTGATAAGTATTGAGTGGGTCTCTTACTGTCTGAAGAGTCAGCCTTTGGGGTAATGGGAACAGTAGATGAGTGTAAGTCTTCTGTACTCCCCTTATAAAAACAGAGTAATGCTAGTTTTTAAAGTAGCCAGTTTAAATAAAAATTCAAATAATTTCTAGTGATGCAGCAGCATAACATGTGCTAATGTACTGAAGGACGGAATGCAAGCCTTCGTGCTTCATTTTCCTTCTCAAGGGTACCCTGAACACTTCATCACGGCTTGACTGCTGCTTGTGAAATGCTTTGAGACCTCAGGAGTGCAACTATCTTACTTTATAATCAAAAAAGCTGTACAGTATGGTGTAACAGCACTGAAATCTGTGTTTGCAGTAGACTTGCTTCAGTCTGCTGTGTGAAATTGGCAGACACCCCTTTTCCATCTGTACCAGGGTGTTACAGGGGGGCTCTCACCATGCTCCCCTGTGGCACCTCTGGCTGTTGTTCCTCATTTCAAACACACAGTAAGTTTTTTGACGCATTTCAGGAAGGAAAGAGTTCTTGTGCAAAATGACTCCATCTGTATCCCCTCAGAGCTGCCAAATGAAGCCCATGACATGGCAATTCAAAACCACAATTGTTGTTGGTCCTTACCCATGTAGGGCTTTGTGCCAGCAATGGTGGTGACTTGTATTTCTTTAGTCAGCATCGTGGCAATGTTGAAATCGGTGATGTGCACGTGTCCTGAAAGACAGAAGTTAATATCTAACTTGATTAGCTTTAATTTCATATGAGAAACAGCTCGAGTCAGAAACTTACAGTAAAATTCTCTGTTGAAAGGAGTTTCCAGGAAAAAAGTATTCTGGTGGAGGAACTGATTAAAAAGTACTTCAGCTTGCAGGCTGCTTACAGCTGTCTCTTGTTACATCAAATATCCCCTTACTTATCCTTTGGGGAGAAAAAAAAACATGGAGTTCCTCAAGAAGTTATTTAATGATGATTGCTTTGAGTCTTCCTAAACTTGGAGGAAAGAGAATGGAACTTTTCTTACATTAAAAAAAAATCTACTATGTGTTTTTTTGTTTTTGTTTTTTAATGGGGGGAGGGGATGACGCTTTTGGCATTCTAGCTACTTGCCCTTTGTTCCCAGGTGCTAAGCACTCTCTCCATTTTCCTCTTTGGAGGGTGTCTCTAGAAGGGCAGCAAGCAAAAGAGCCTTGTGCAAGAAATTCAAACATCACGAGCCCCCCTCCCGCTTTGGGGGTAGGAATGGCTTCTGCTGTCACTGCTACAACGCACACAACTGCTGCCTGCAAACTGAGAAGGAAATGAGAGGTGGACGTGATTTGCAGGGATGAGAAAGGAAATGCTTCCACCTAGCTCTTGCATGCTCTTTTACTTGCATTATTTTTCCCCAAGCACTTAATGTTATCTTCCTCATTCGCTAAGCTCATCTTAGAGAGCAGACTCATCGTGTAGAGCAGTACAAGGATGGCTTCACTGAATTGAATTTCTTTCAAACTCATGGGTTAGTTCGGCCTAATTCTTCTAATTAAACCCAGGCAATCTTCACTTCTTCCTGACCTTGTGCACCTTCTCCTAAGGCACTGAATTTGCTTGTCCCTGACAGAGCTGGTTATCAAAAGCATCAGATGTTTTCTGTGTTGTGTTTTGCAGACTCGTCACCCTCCTCTGCAGTCATGGAGGGTGGCTGACTTGCTGCCATTTCCTCTAACCGCAGAGATCAAATCTACTTCTATTGATGGAGACTAACAATACATCCCTCAGTCATTAGCATCAACAGCCAGAAATTCACTGCTGCTTTAGTACCTCAGTTAAAGTAGAATAAGGTCACCTTCATAGGTCTAAAAGTTGGAGCTTTGGTAATGAACTCCTGTTGTCTTGTCTGGATGCTACAAAACTTTTAAGAAAACCTTTACAATTGTGTCTACATATCTGTTATATGAGAACAGTGATGCAAGTTTGCCTGCTGCAAATTCTGTCCTGGGAGAATCTGGGCGGGGAAAAAAGTAGAATCTGTGATTTCACCTACAGACGATATTGTGTCCATCTTCCTGCATGCACCTCCTCAACAACACGTGTGCTGTGTAAAGTGTAGGAGCCTCCTGCCCACACCCTGTATCCCATGGCCAGTGTGCAAGATGCACCTGGAGCGTGTGCAGCCGGTGTCCTGTGGCAGGAGGATGGATGGGTGAATGCATACAGTGCTTCTGGGACAGGCACAGTCAGAGCTGGTGGAGACACGTGGTCTGCCATGCTATATGCAAACCTGGGCATGTTTAGCATGTGGGCTGTGAGCTTCCAGGGATGTGGACCACCCCTTTGTTAGGCACTGACTCCTGCCTCCAGCTAAGCCCTGGTCCGTGCACCTCTGATATTACTGCTAGGCATGCAGACCAAGGAGACAGATGTGTACACAGAAGGTCCTGGGATCACACTGCAACCACTGAACTTCTACCTTTGTGTCAGCATCTGGTGAGGATGACTAAATCCTTCAGCCCTTCCCTGTGAAGTTATCACTCAGCTCTTCTGCAGTTCCATGTTCCTCATCAGACTGTCCCAGGCAGGGAGAGGCAGGCACAGCTCAGCAGGATGGTGACCTGCTGACAGCCCTGCACATGTGGGACCTGTCTCAGGACCTGTGGGCTCTCTGAGCTGCCAGTCCCACCGAGGCACAGATTTCCTTATCAATCCTATGGCACTTGTCAGGCTGGACTTGAAGGAAGAAAGGAAACCTTGAGGTCCCTCTGTGAGCTGTGGGCGCTTCTAGGAGCATGTGTCCCTCTTGGCTGCTTACCCTGCTCTACAGCATCAGCCAGGGCCTTGTCTGCAGTCTGCCCACTAAAGAACAGCATCAACCCCCTGGGGAGTACTGAGAGAACAACATACAACTGTCCTATCTGCATATGTCCTTGCATTGTTCTTTCTTTCATCTCCAGCTCTCGTGCCCCTTTGTGGGGAGCTGTTTGCATAAATGTGAATCATAAAAGTTATTGAGAATTTGATATTCCAAGCACAAATGTGCTATTCTCTGGATGCATCTTTTAAATGATTCACTTCAAATAAATCACAAGTTTTATATCTAGCCCACCTGGGAAATTATCAAATCAAGCCAATGAGGAAAAGGCTCAGAATGGCATGATGAGACTGAAGATCAATGGTAGCACTACAGAAAAGGGTGGACTGGGTGACGAGGGATGGCAGCTTCTGGTAACCAAGAGGACATACTAGGTGCTGCTGCTGGGCTTTAAGATCACACTTTAAGTCTTGTGTTTTAATGAACGCTCAGCATTTCTGAGTGCAGTTTTGAACCAGCACAGCCAGAGCTGTACTCCACACCAAGTCCTTCCCAAAGCTCATCCAGCCTGCCTGAAACTGGCACTTTCAGATCAAGCCTTTGCTTCTGGATCAGGACAAAGAATTTTCTGATTATATTTAGCACCACTGTTAACTGTGTAATGCCTTCACCTTTATAGAGCGGCTTTTGTGGAAAAAAATAGAAGACTTCTGCAGATCCAACTAAGATCAATTTTAAAGCATATGAAACTAGAGACAGGAGGAGCTGTGGAGTATTGAGGCTCTCAGACAGACTGTGCTGTAACTTTCTTATCTGAGATGAGAGAGCAAAGGGGTCATAAGCACAGTGCCTGCATTGCCACAAGAACCTGTCAGCAGTAGTACAAGAACTAACTCAGAGCAAATCCATTTCAGGGCTCTTGCAAAATCCCTCTCAGTTTTACTAGAGATAAAACTGAACTCTTTTTCAATTTTATTAGACAAATGACCTGGCTAAAAACTCCTGATGAATTAGTCACGATTCCTGGAAACTGCCATCTGTTATATTCTTTTATTCTCAGGAGAGTTATGCTGTCATTGAGCCGAATTGACAGACTCATCATTAAAGGAGGAAATCACTTTGTGTTTGGAATGACTGCTGAAGGTGGTTACCTGCTGAGGACTTTTTCATTATGGGACCTGATCTCAGTCTCTGATATTGATCAACTGCATTATTTGTTGCATGAAAGGACATTTTCTTGAATTTATGGCTCACTTTAATTTCTTAGTTGACATGATATGGTCATACAGAATGTCACTTACCAGCGTGACAGAGGCAAATGCATGAGGTGTGTGTTGAGTTTGTGATAGCAGCAGGACAACACATCTCAACATGTGGTATCAAGAGGGGCATTTGTACCGCCAAAAACTTGAACCAGGCTCCAGCAAGGACCAGATGATGTGCACAAGGGCTCCCGTGGCCTCATCAGTGATTAGCACTGGCAGGAAAGGGTACTTCAGTTGGTAACAAAGATGGGCACCTTTCAGTATGTAAAGCTGAAAGGGTAAAGGAGTCACAGCTGGAAAGGACAGTGAGCAAAAGGGCAGAATTAGGGGCAAGAAGAGTCTGAAAAATGAAAGAGTGAAGTCTGATTGGTGAAGGTCTTCAGATGCTTCATACTCTCAGGGGACTGGTCTCAATCAAGAACACTATAAAAAATTTATGTTAGCAAATAGCATGTATCTTGTGATCACCTTTGTGAAAGCATGGTGAAGGAAGAGGAGAGAGAATGGGGAGCTGCAGCTCCATTCCACGGGGAAAGAGCTACTGAAAAACAGGCACACTCTACTAGGCTAAATATAGATAAACATGTTACAATAACAGCTGCTCCTGGACACAAAAATCCTGAACTGAACGTGCACAAAGCTTTCTGCATGCATGAGAGGACACACCTTTGCTGCCATGGGTGAAGGAAAGAAATATTAGAAGTCATAGTCACGAGGACACTGAAGTCAAAGGTACAGCCTCAGAAAATTACTCTGAAACCTCTGCAACAGACAGTTAAAACATCACAGTGACAGCAAACAAGCTCAAAAATCAGCCTAAATTGCAGTGTCACTACCAAAATGTTTGCAGGTTATATCCTGCTGAGCTGAATGCAACTGCAGGGACCAGCAGAGCTTTCTCCCCCTCTGCTTTTTTCGTTCTTCAGGTATGCTGACCTACATCTCCCTGTCCCGAGAGCTCTCAGCTCCCTCTCAGGTGGCTGTGTCGTATGTCTTATATGCACAAAGGCTGTTGGAAAACAGTGACAGGCCACCGAGTGTGTCTGCTCTTCTGGTGAGAATTGAGGGAAAGTAGCCCCACTGTGGCTGGGAGAGGGATCCAGAGCCCCAGCAGTGCTGGGAGCCCAGCCAGGGCTGGCTGAGCAGGACCACGGTCCATCAGTGGACACTCGTGTGTCGCTGCACTGGTCTGTGCACGGGTCAAGAGCAGGAGAAGGTACAGAGTGAGGCAGGAGAAAGGATACTGCACTTGGAGGCAGAAGCAGCTGTGCCGACAGCTCCTAAATAAATAATTTACTTGCACTGTGAAATGAGAGGTCATGCAAAACAAGGAGAGTTTGGGCTTGCATGCTGCCAGGCAACCCTTGTTGCACACTAGAGCCACGATGATTCCTGGGAGCTTCAGCATCTCTATTACAGCTTCTGAAACCATAATGAACTCAGACATGCCTTGTCCCTGGACTGATGTTTTCTCTTTGGGTGCCTTGCTGTAGTTGCTAGTGAAGATTATGTCAGTTGTAAATGTTGCTAATGAAGATTTCTCACAACAAACCAGGTACAAGGATTTAAAAAAAAATATGATATGACAAATGTTTTTCTAATGAGTTAAAAGCCAATAAATATCAGACAGCTTTTCACTGAGAGAGCTTTGGCAGGACAAAAACAGCCCCATGTCTAGAGAATGATGCAAGATTGTAGTCATAGTTTTGCCTAAGAAAAAGACTGAATCAAAAATGATCGCAACATTTATGTTATACCCAGACCCAAATCCTCTTTGGAGCTCCCTCCCAATGCCAAATGCTCAAGGAAGAAGAAAATACCTGAATGAAGATTATGGATTCAGCCACAATTCATTCTGTTTGTGAGCATGCATTACACATAGCCTACAGTTACATGAGCATTTCCATTCAAATGATTACGAGTAAGTTTCAAGCAAGAGCCAAAGAGATCTTACAATAAGGTCTGCTAGGCATGTGATCACAATAGCACAAAGCACGTCGTTCCTGCCAAAGCCTTCCAGGGATGCAGTGAAGTTAGGCAGTCAGGGGGTGCCCACAAGACACTGCCACTCAGAAAGTTAGAGGCAGCAACCAAAGCAGGAATAATGGTCCCATTCTGAACTGAGGGTAAGCAGCACAAAATGAGGCAAGCAGCAAGCACCTAAACTTTAGCTTGGATGTCCTGTTCCTGAATCTGCTTTTATACAGGTAGATGACCACAAAGCAACTGACACTTACCACGCTCATCCAGTAAAATGTTGTCAGGTTTGATGTCCCTAAGAAAAAGGGCAGAGAAGAGGAGACGGCCATTAGCCTGCAAAAGGGACATGAAACACAACTGCACTTCAGGAAATCCTGGGCTGTGGAGGGACATGTTCCAGGGACATTGTGCCCTAGGAGGTGTCTTTGCTGGGGCTCCTCAGCTCCAATGCTTCTACAGGGTTTGGTTTAGCCATCAGAGAACAACTATTCAAACAACAAAAGCAGCACTGGTGGTACAGGGTTGTGGCTGTGAAGGCTGCTGTGCTCTGCACTAGCAGCACTCAGCTTGAACATCTTCCTTATGAGGAAAGGCTGAGGGAGCTGGATCTCTTTAGCTTGGAGAAGAGGAGACTAAGGGGTGACCTCATCTATGCTTTTAAATATGTGAAGGGTAAGTGTCAGGAGGATGGGGTCAGGCTCTTCTCGGTGAAGCCCAGTGACAGGACAAGAGGCAATGGCTGTAAGCTGAAGCATAGGAAGTTCTGTGTCAATACACGTAGAAATTTTTTCCCAGTTCAGGTGCCAGAGCACTGGAGCAGACTGCCCAGAGAGGTTGTGGAGTCTCCTTCTATGGAGATCTTCAAAACCCGTCTGGACGCGCTTCTGTGTGACCTGGTTTAGGGAATCCTGCTGTGGCAGGAGGGTTGGACTAGATGATCTTTTGAGGCCCCTTCCAACTCCTAATATTCTGTGATTCTGTGTGATTTTGTGATTCCACCTACATAGTTAGAGCTGCTTTTTACTTTCTCCTCCTTTTACTTCTTAATCTGTTTCAATACAGTGTTGAGAGTTGTTCCCTATTTACTCCATAAAAATCAAATTATTTTAACATCTTTGTTCTAGAAACAGATGGGTTCCCCACAGGTTCCTGAATGTAAAAAGAAAAAAAACCCCAACAAACAACAAAACCCAAATGCCACCAGCACCTATAGCAATGCTGTAAGGAAACGCTCTCTGTTGAAGGGAGAACACCTGATATACCTACTGTATCCACCTGAGTGACTTTACAAGACATTACCCGGTTTTAATGAGCTCATTACACCAGTCTCTGTTCACCTGCTCCCAGCGTGAGCCTGGCACATGGCAACCGAGAGCCTGTGAGAAGCCTGGCGCACCCTGGACTGGCACACTGGCAAGAGCTCTGCACCACCCCAATGCTGCTGACCACCAGCCCCAGGGCTTCACAGGGAGAAAATGAGTAGGTTTAAGGGTTCCAGAGGGTGAGAAGCACTGCATTTGACAGCAAAACATGGTGGTACCGCACTTGGTATTTTTGACAAAACATCGGGGTTTTTATCTTCCTCACCAGAGAGGGAGGGATGGGCGCTGACCTCTTCTCTCTGGTGATGAGCAGTAGGACCCAGGGGAACAGCATGGAGCTGTGCTGGGGGAAGTTCAGGTTGAATGTTAGAAAGAGCTGTTTCACCCAGAGAGTGGCGGAGCATTGGAACAGGCTCCACAGGGAGGCTGTCATGGCACCAACTCTCATGGAGTTTAAGAATCACTTGGACAATGCACTTAGACACACAGTGTGACTTTGGGGTTGTCCTGTGCCTAAATAGGTGTTGGACTTGATGAGCCTTGTGGGTCCCTTCCAGCTCAGGATAGTCTGTGATTCTGTGAAAAAACTTTTAAGAAATGTTTCAGCACAGAGTTTGAAAAAAAATTGCTTTCTTTCAATCCCTTGATGCAAAAATGTTTTCAAAGTTTTGAAAAGAACCCTAAAGGCATGTTTTTGTTTCTCATCCAGTTTTCAACCTTTTAAAAAATTATTATTTTTTGAATTTCCACTGGGGCCTCTTCTGATCTCAGTCAGGCTGGCATGCAGCCTGTGCAATTGCACCAGCACACTGAGATCATTCAAGCAATGAACAAGGATAGTTTTGTTTATTGATTATTTGCATATTTATTTTTCATAAATAGTTATACCATTTCCTAGCATGAAAAAAACCTAATGAGCATTTCCCCTCTTCTACACATAGGTAGGAAACAATCCCAGCTATCAGTTTGTGTTTGCTGCCTCTGCACAGCTTTGTTCAGACAAAAGCAGCAATTGCTTGCCCGTCTCCCAGTGGTCCCAATTACAGATGTTGCAGGTAATTGACTTGGCTGAGTCACTTTATCAACCTAATACTGTCCCACTGGGTTGCAGTGTTAATTAAACAACTTGCACTACAGTGTTAATTAAATAACTTGCAAATTTTAAGGACTGCCATACGTGTTTTGTTCTACTTGATTCACCTTAAATACATAGAGCTGCCTGAAGTGCACACTGCAGCCAACTTGAGCTTCTCCCACTGGCACTGACAAACAACCCTCTGGGAAAGCCCAGGGAGCTTTGCCCTTCGGCTGTCCTCATGCCCTAGGGAGATGCCAGCCCGCACCACAGCGATGCTGATGACTATGTGACTGCAGGGACATGGCTCAGAGCAGGGCCCACAGCCCCTCAGGCACACTCTGCTCTGTAGCTATCACAACTTTCATCTTTACAAGGACCAATCTCCCCATGCAGACTCAGTCTTACACCATGGGATCATGAAGAACCTCGAGGTCCTTGGTGCTATGAACATCACTACTGGATGTAGTACATTAGTGACAGAGAAGTATTTCTTCCCTGCTCTTCCCTTATGCCTGTGCCCCACTCACTTTTGTTCAGACCAAGCCAAGAGCATGAGGATTTACACCTCACTGCTCAGGGTTCTGCATTTCACAATGTTTAATTCATGCTCATCCATTATTTGGTGCTGCTGAGCAGGTGCTGGGCGCAGATGGGCAGGGCAAGGGCCCTGTCACTGCTTGGGCTGCATGTCCCAGAGCAGCCTGAGTGGGGCTCAGGCAGAGCAGCCAAGATCTCAGGGGCATCAGAGTAGAAATCTATGCAGGTATAGAACAAAACAAGCAGTGTGAAAGATGAGACTCCTGAGAAAGTGGGAGCACTCCGCAAGGAGGTCTGGCTGTAACTGCAGCTGGTTCTCCAGGGCTCTCCACTGCTGCGGAGGGCATGCTATGGGCATGCCAAGCATCAGCCTGTCTGCCCTTACAGCTAAGAAACGGCAGCCAAACACTATGGACACTAACAAGTGTTCATCAGCCCTTCACAGTGCATTTCTGCTCCTGCTAACAGCCAGGACACTGCAATTTCACATTTTGTGCCATGCTTTATTTTTACACCTCATAAGAATGGTCTTCTGGAGTGATGTTTACTAAATGGTAATTAAATGAGATAATCTTCTCCTCACCATTATTAACCCTCTGCTGGTCTTGCCCTGTTCCTATCCCTTTTAGCAGCTCCTAAGTCAAAACTGTTGGACCCTGAGGTCTGTGTTGCCCAGCACCCCAGCAAGAAGCAGCCGGACATCTGCCTGCCTGGAGCCGAACTCCGCCTCTCCAGCCAGGTAAAACCTCAACCTCCTCTCCTATTTTGCCAATCTTTGAATGTATGGGAAGAGCTCAAATATTTTTTTTTCTCTGACCATGAAAAATCTTTGTGGCTAAATGGAAACTCTCACCACTTCCAAAGACATTTAACATCATACAAAAGAAAGCTGCATCTGGTCCCATTCCTTGTCTTTCAGTGTGGTACAGAGAGGGGAGCAAAGAGGAGACACCTTCTAGTGTGACAGGAGGGCAATTCTGAATGCTGATGCCTATTCCCTTGGACCAGGATGGGTATTAATGAGCTACAGCTAATTAAACCTATTAGAGATGGCTTTTTGCAGGATCAGCAAACAAATCAAATAGGCTGTATCACAGCTATCCCAGAGGAAGAAATGAGATGTTCCCTGTTCCATATGAAACGTTTTTCTCCTGGAAGCCTAGTGTTCAATATAAACACACACGTATGGAGGAGAATATTTTGTTTAGCTCTTAAGCTGCTATTTGTCCTTTCATGTTGAAGAAGAAGTCTGCCCCTACTGCAGTCTACAAGCATCAGCCCACCCACGAGGTCCCCAGCTGACCTGTGGATGATGTGCCTCCTCTGGAGGTAGTCGAGGGCCAGCACCAGCTCACAGATGAAGAGTTTCACTGTGCTTTCTTGGAACCGCACGTTTTGTTGGAGATGGTAACGCAGGTCCCCTCCAAGAAGCAGATCTACGACCATAAACATATCTTCTTCATCCTGGAATGAGTACCTGAAACAGCATGAGCATGGTTCAGGGATCATAATCTAGAAAAAAAGATAGGTTATAAAGGGACACATTTTACCTTTGGGGATACTCATAATTTCTTGGAACCTTTGCACTTGGGAAAAAATAATTTCATGCCTTTTCCATGCTCCTATTGTCACACTTGAGATGACAATAGTTTATCTTCAAATCCACAAAAGAGTGAGAGCAGCTTATATGAACAATTGCCCGCAGGCCCAGGAGAAGAACAGGAGCCCAATGTTTTTACGTTGAACTTGTTACAATCAGCCACCTCAAAACCAAAGCCATATCCCAACTTCCCAAACCCACCCCTCTAGTGCAGCTTGTTGCTGATTGCCCCACAAGGGTTGTCGCCTTCTGTGGAATCCCTCAGGGGTCGGTACGGGGACCAGTACTTTTCAATATATTCATTGACAACCTGGCTGAGGGAACAGAGTGCACTGTCAGCAAGTTTGCTGATGGCACTAAACTGGGTGGAGTGGCTGACACACTGGAGGGTTGTGCTGCCACTCAGTGAGACTTAGACAGGCTGGAGAGTTGGACAGGGAGACATTGAATGGAATTCAACAAGGGCCAGTGTCGAGTTTTGCACCTAGGAAAGACCAACCCCATGTATCAGTATAGGTTGGGGACTGACCTGTTGGAGAGCAGTGAAGGGGAAAGGGACCTGGGGGTCCTGGTAGATGGAAGGACAACCATGAGCCAGCAGTGTGCTCTTGTGGCCAGGAGGGCCAATGGGATTATGGGGTGTATCAGAAGGGGTGTGGTTAGTAGGTCAAGAGAGGTTCTTCTACCCCTTTACTCTCCCCTGGTGAGGCCACATCTGGAATATTGTGTCCAGTTCTGGGCCCCTCAGCTGAAGAAGGATAGGGAACTGCTTGAAAGAGTCCAGTGCAGAGCCACAAAGATGATGAAGGGGTTGGAACATCTTCCTTATGAGGAAAGGCTGAGGGAGCTGGGTCTCTTTAGCCTGGAGGAGACTAAGGGGTGACCTCATCTCTGCTTTTAAATATGTGAAGGGTGTGTGTTGGGAGGATGGGGTCAGGCTCTTGTCGGTGATGCTCAATGACAGGACAAGGGGCAATGGCTGCAAGCTGAAGCATAGGAAGTTCCATGTAAATACAAGAATTTTTTTTTTCCCAGTTCAGGTGCCAGAGCACTGGAACAGACTGCCCAGAGAGGTTGTGGAGTCTCCTTCTTTGGAGAGATTCAAAATCCACCTGGACACCCTTCTGTGTGATCTGGTCTAGGGAATCCTGCTGTGGCAGGGAGGCTGGACTAGATGATCTTTCGAGGTCCCTTCCAACCCCTAACATTCTGTGATTCTGTGAATATTAAAAAAAACTGGTCGATGGTAAAGAGCAATACCTGCCTAGGAAGAAACCACAAGGGAACGTGTGAATTAACTCTTTTGTGCTTGTCTGGGTGGACAAGGAAGACCATCTTGTTTAAATAAACAAGATTGCCCTGAAACCAGAGCCTCAGTCAGTGGAACAGAGGAGCTCCACCTCTAACAAAGGACCTTGGGACCAGTACAGGGTCCACACATGTGTCTGGGCAACCACCTTGTTGGGCAACATGATGCCAACACACCAGCTACTCCCAAAACCAGCTTGCAGCAGCAAACTGCCCAAGTTTGATCTCAAACATGTTTCTAAGTGACCATGCGGATGTAGCCAGTATGCAAAGGAGCAGTATCTTACCATAAATTAACTAAGAAGGGGTGTTCCAGGCCTTGCATAATCTGCAGCTCCTTGAAGACATTTCTCACTTCATTACGCTCCACACACTTTTGTTTATTCATGTATTTCATGGCATACATCTTCTTGGTGTCATTCTTCTGCACAACACAGACCTACACGAGCAAATTGAAGGATAAATCAGAGAAGATTTATCAGGAAATTTAGGCCATAAGACATGGTCAGACAAGTGTTCTCCAGTGCTTTAGTGAAGTCCATGCTGATTTGCTGGGAAATCTTAGAAAATGCTTATCCAGAAACATAATGAAATTCGGCTGATTTCATTTATCAGTTTCTCATTTTAATCTCCTGCAATATAATTTGTGGCTATGGAATGGATGAAGAATTGGGCTGCGATTCTTTCCTGGCTACCAGGAGTTGAAGCTCAGGTCAAAGCTCACTGACAATGTGGGAGTTTATTTCTCTACTCTCATGTGAGCCTCTAATTTGACAGTTTCTCAGTCAGTTACATTTCCAGCTGCCCAAATAGTGGTTAATTCACAAAACACTTACTTTTCCAAAGCTGCCCTTCCCAATAGCTCGCAAAATTTCAAAATGGTCGAAGGTGACTGCAGGAAAGAGCAAACATTCAAACGTTAAATGGCTGAGCAAACATTTGATGATATCACATTATCTCTACTTTTTCTCCATGAGATAAGAGGTGAGAAAATTGATGGACACCTCAGAAACTTCTGTTGCTTTTGGAGATTTGGGTGCTGTTTAACACTTGGTGTTTAATAAGCCTTTTTTCTTTGCAGCTCAGCCACAGCAGCAAGTAACCCAGGTCAGCCTTTTTCCATGGCAGATCAGGCAAGGAACCATCCATTAAGCATTTTCACTCTGCCCTGCCTGTTAAACATGACAGCCTTATATTACTCCTACTAAACCAAATGCAAGGAATTTTGGTCCATCACACATTTATACCATGTGAAGACATAAATGGGCAGCAAATCTTTGTATCCTTGTGGTATTCTAAACAACCCTTTGATAACTGTGCACAATGAATGCAGCAGCCCTGGCTGCAAGTGTCACTGCCACTCCACATCCAGAATGGCGATTTTTGCTCAGAAGGGAAACAGAAGAGTAGCAGCTTTGCAGACCCTGCACTGAAGCAGGGAGAGAGGAACGTGAATGTGCATTTCACTTTCCTTTCTGGCCTCTGGCTGGAGGTAGGGCTGGGAGGTGAACATCTGCACAGCAAGGGAGAATGTTCTGGAAGTGCTGTATGTATCAAGTGTTTCTGATCAGGCAGGATGAAGCTGTCTGTGTTCCATCTCAGGCAATAAATAGATCCAGAGAAACAGCAAATCAAATTACTGTAATTACAGCAAACACAGATTGACTGTCCTGGGTTCAAATTCTGCTGCTGGTTGCTGGGTGAGGAACCACAGCAATGATTGCTGAGTTGAATGCTCTGAATCCTGCTAATGGTCCTCCAAGATGGTAGTGCTGTGCCCAGCAGCCATCAGCAAAAGGAAGGACATGCTCAGGGATTATTCCTTAACCTGCACTGCTGGGAACACCAAACCACACCAAGATGCCCCTTCAAGATATCAGAGAAAGGCCTCTGATAGATTTATAACAAATCATCAGGTTTAATCAGTGTGACCCCTGAATCTAGGGGATACCATTGGGCTTGAAATCACAGAGTTCATTTGCTTCGTTCCTCTTTCATTTTCCTGCTGGCAGAAGGGGCTGGACTGCGCGGTGGGGTCAGGGCTGCCAGCAGCCAGCGTGGGAGGCAAGAGAGAGTTGTCCCTGGCATGGGGACAGCAAGGACCAGAGGTGGTGGGCTAGAGAGGACACTGGCAAAGGATCGCAGAACAATGTATGTCCACTTCACTCAGTCATTGTCCTCACCTACTAACTATTTCTGCTTTGTCTTCCAACAAATTTGGCCAGCTGGGGAAAATATCTGGTTGCCATCCTCTGGGATTCTTTCCACACCCTTTTGGCCAGAAGCTGCACAAAATCCACCTTTTAACATGGTCTTATCCTGATTGCATGCAGGTTGAGAGCACCTTGCAGCACTGAACTTTCTGTCTGGTTATTACATATTCTTTTCATCTCACTAGCTTATTATCCACCACTGTGCCTACACAGAGGAAATGCTGAAAGAAAAATAATACTGTCATCCCACTTCAGCTGAAGGCACAGAAAAGCCTCTTTGAGAAGTCCACCTAAAAAAATAAATAAGAAAATCATAATGCCACAGAAAATAGTCAAATTACAGCAGCAGCAGTGAGGGGAACACAGTGTGACATAGAATGACTTGTCCCTTCCACAGGACAGGTCCAAGCAGGACCAAGCAGGGGATGGATAACTACAGCCCAGGGCAGAGGCTTCCATGCCACAAGTACCAACAGCACTGCTTGGGATATAATCCCTGCATTTCCAGAATTAAAGCACATTCCTCCTGGAGACCTCCTTCCACAAGAAGCTGAGTGATAAACCCCAGGTTTTGGACAGTGTCCCCTCCTTTTCTCCTTATGCCCCCAGTAACCAGGATCATATCTTCCCTGGCTGGAGTTCTTACCTTTGGGACAGCAGTTTATGAGTTACCTAGGTTGTTGTATATTTTATTTTTGTCTCTATGGTTTGTATTTATCTACTTATTGGACCTAGGTGAAAGCCCATATGGCAGTTAGCAAGCTGACTCATGCTACAGAAAATGTATTTATGGAGCAATCATTTAATGAATGTCTCTATAATCTTGGCAGCACAGTGACATGGGACCAGTACTGCTCTCTGCAATGTTTTCTCCTTTTCCAGCCAACCAAGCCTGCATGCTGGTCTCCCAGTGCCAGTGGGTACAGCTGACTAGCTGGGCAGGCACCAGGAACCTCCATCCCTGCTGCTGCAGAGCAGATCTTTCACAGTGGCCCTCCCAAACAAGTCCAAAGCAGGGATGGGAACACACATTGCTCAAGCTATCTTCCCACCACACCTCATACCAGTCCTTTTTGTGCTGTGATCTCCAGAACAAACCTCCCCTGCCTTCAGAACAGCAGCATTTCTTCCTTGCCTCCGAAGCGCCTGGCAATGCCCCAGGAACATCTCAAAACCAAATTTCTGCCAACAGTTTTTCTCTCAGTGCCTGGCCCCAGAAAGGGGAGGGGAAAGGACCACCTGACCCCTAACCATAGCTCTGCAGGAGACCAAGGTCATGCTGCTTCTGCAGACCTTGACACACCTTTGCTTAACCAAGATGTCCACGTGTTTGCAACCCCAGCAAGGGAGCTGGTAGAGACTCTCAGAGTCAGTTTCTGCACTGGTGGACTTTACAGCCCCACACAACACCTAGGAAAAGGTCTTACCATCTTCGTTTTCACTGAAGGGTGCTGACTTGCTGGAGGTGTTTGCTCCCATACTGTGTTCAGCCCTGGCTCAGCTCTCTTCACTTACTATTCTCAGTTACGTTATCACCCTTGAAGTCACTGCCTCTAGGGTGGTTTACCTGTCGGTCATGCCCAGCAGACCTGGTCGATGTTTTGCTGGTGCATCCTGGAGAAAGCAGGAGGCAAAAATTCATCATCATTCAGGATTAAGAAGCATTTTGCAGCACAGCAGCAGCTGCACTACTCAGTGGTCCTGGGTCTTAGTAACCGGTCTGGCAGTCACCGCAGAAATTCTACAGGCGTGAGAAAACTGCTGCTGGGAATGCTGAGCCAGAGCCAGGCAGCACACCTCCACATTGCCAAGCATTTTTTATTCTCAACCAATAAATGTAAAACAAAAGCAAAGCAGTGGAAATGTAACCACACAAGTGCCATCACCAGAGTTGTACACCAGTGCTGCAAGCAGCCCGTGTTCCCTAATGAGGAAAAGGGCTCAGCAGGGCTAAGGAAAGGGCTGGATGTTTATACCAAAGGTGAGCAGCCAGTTGTATTGTTAGAACTATCACTGATGGGTGACCACCGAGCTTCCTTGGGATGGGACCAGTGGCTTAGATGGTTCACGAATTATTTCTCTTACCACCTCTTCATTGCCAAGTCCTGCTCAGGGGCAGGTGCTGCTGTTCTGCTTTAGCAGGGCAGTAATAGAGCAGTACATGACTTATCCTACCGCTCTGTCCCAGAGAAGCTACAGATTATTCCAAACTCTTCTGCAGCCACAACAGGGTTTGGAAGGACAAGAGCAGATACCATCGATGTGCCCTTCTCTGTTGCCTTCCCCGGCAGTGTGTCCGTGGACTGCCCGGGTCGGACACACTCAGGGACAGGTCACCGCCCGCCATTCCGTGGATCTTCAGCAGTGCCCGCGGACCGGACCGACGCGGGCGATGCAGACCCGTCCCGGAGAGCGCACCGGCGAAGGAGCCTACCTGGGGCGAGAGGGAGGGAGAGAGCGGCACCGGGCAGCCACGGACCCGGCGGCAGCAACCTGCGGCCGCGGCCGAGAGAAGAGGAGCGGAGCCCGTGAGTCGGAGGAGCCTCCGAACGGAGGAGCCCCAGAACCGGAGGAGCTCCACAGCCAGAGGATGCGGAGCGGCCCCTCCGTCACCAGCCCCGGGGGGTCCCGGCTCGCAGCTCCCCCTCGGCGGCGTCGGGCGGAGCCTGCGGCAGTAGGGCCGAGTCCCGGCCGTAGAGGCGCCCTGCACACGCCGCCGCAGCCCGGAGCCGCCGAGTCGAGCTGGCGGTGCCGTCTGGGTGTGTCCCTCCCGTTACCGCCGGTCCTGCTGTCAGCGGCACCCGGTACCGCCTCGGAGCAGAGCTTTAGCCGCGCCGTGACGTTTCCTGCGTCGGAGGAAGGACGATCCTGTCGGACCACAGAATCACGGAATCACTTAGGTTGGAAAAGACCTTTCAGATAATCGAGTCCAACCGTCAACCAGCACTGCCATGTCACCGCTAACCATCTCCACATCTTTGAAACCACTCCAGGGATGGTGAGTCCACCTTTACCCTGGGCAGCCTGTGCCAGGGATTGACAACCCTTTTGGGGAAGAAACTGGAAGCATATCCCAAGTAGGGGAATTTTTTTCATGGGAATAGAAAAAGGGACTTTGTTCCAAAAGCAGACACCATTTACCAAACTGATTCACTCACCTCTGTAACATGCTGCCAACCTACTTCACAAAACGGGGGCACTACATGCCTATGGGTTAGGGACTATCCACAGTCATTCTCAGAGCCTTCCTTGACTTCTGCTGACACACAGTTGCCCAGCTTTAAAGTTCAGCGAAAGTGCTGGAAATTTCCTTTGCTACACAATATATGGCATACAGAACTCCACAGCAGAATCCAGAGAACTACCTTCCTGAAAGGAAGATGAATCTACAGCTTGGCCTGTGTGTCCCTGTGAGCTACATGTCCAAAATACACTTCAGAGCTTACATCGGAGCCATTGGTAGAGATTTTCCTCAGGTTTTGTACAACGAACCCAACAGTTCCTAGCAGTGAGACACAAGAGCAGCAAGACCAGGAGGATATCAGGGTTCAGGCATGCAGCAGCAGCAGCAAATACCCCGTCCCACTGCAGACACCATGCAAAGACATCTCTGATCAACAGCTGCAGACATGCTCCTGTGACACATTGGAGCAGGGAAGTAGCAACACAGTTTCTGGGGCAGCAGAGCTCATGGTGGAGAAGAGGCAGCAATGGGGTGTGCTTGCATGGAAATGTGCCAGGCAGGACCTCAGGCAGAGGAGTGGGTTCACCACAATGCCTGCTGTGTGGAACAGCCATACCCAGCCTTCCTGATGGTGTCAGGAAGCATCTCTGGTGCCTTCTAATGAAGAAGAGCCAAAGCTGGTCGCTCCCCTCTGAGAGGCTCCGGCGACAAACCAAACGCTCTCTGTACTGAAGCCCTCCGTCCAACCCCAGCCTGGCACCCAAGACAAGTCCTGACAGCTCTGCCAAGGAGCCAAGCACCTAGTTGCTGCAACTGATTTAAAAAAAAAAAAATTCTTACTCTCATTTACAATTTTAACTATTCAGCCAGATATATTTTTGTTTCAAGTACCAAACTAATTCTTAGCAATGGCTTATAAAAACTAGAGAAGTTTAGCCCTATTCACAGCAGTATTTCCCAGACTCTTAAGCCTTAACAGAAGTGAAATTATACCTAGCAGCCGTATCTCATCTGCCACCCTCTGGTGAACTTCAGCGTTATGTTGTGTCTTCCAGATGTAAGATTTTGACATCCACTGGTGGTGTTTCCATGGCTGAAGTGGGTTCAGTTTCCTCTGAGTGCCCAAAGCTCCCACTGAATCAGAGGTATTGTGGGTGCATTGGGGCTGGATGCCTGTTCTGAACATATGTATTAATATACATATTGAATTGAGCTTAAAATTGGTCTCTTGAGTATTTGAATCTACTTAATTCAGTTTCATCAGTGCTTTCAGCCCACCCAACCCCCTGCAGCTGCCTGTTGTGGCTCAGTGCTGGGGGGGGAGGGGGGGAAGGCAGTTCTGCAGCCAGGACGTCAGTTCTGCCATGATCTATGTAGCATCACTGCTGACTGACACTCTCCTTTCCAGGGCTAACACAGAGAGCAGTGTCTTTTGGGTGTGGATACCTGCACCCAGAGTCACCATTGGAAGGTAAAACCTGCTCGTGGGGACTCAGGAGTGGTGAGCTGATGGCTCACGCTACATAAATGCCCAGAAGCAGCAGCTCTGGGGCCTTGTCCCCTCGCAGCAGAACTGTCTCTCCCATGGGCAGGGAGTGAGGTTTTTCTGGATGGGCAAATCTGTCCCTTGTCTCAGTTGACCTGTCTAACCCATATGGAGGCAAGATTCAATAATTCCAGCTGAGGATCAAACTTCTGCCTATTACTAAAGAGAGTGCAAATCCTCCCAGGGGTCGGGAGGAATGGTATTAATCCTCTGAAGGGGCCTTTAAAGTCATGAGGGATGAGATTTGCTTAAGAAAAATCATGAGAGGAAACTCTCCATGGACACAACTTCAGCTGTGACAGTGCACAAAAAGATCATTGTCTTCAGCAGATCATGTGAAATGGTGCCAATATCATGCACTGGCTTGAATAAAAGGCTTTGGAAAGCTCTGGGCAGAGATGGATAAGTTAAACAATGAAAAGCTCTGTTAGGGTTTGCAGGATTTTCTTATTTTATATTTGACAGATATAATTGCTCAAGAATCAAAATGATTCACCTCTGGGAGGTACAAAATCCAAGGTTCTCCCACAGCCAAGAGGACTTGCATATGGCTAAATCCCATCTCTTTTGGGTCTTAGCTTTAACCAGAAAAGCAGAAAACATTAAACAATTTGGGAGATAGGGGAGCCAATGTAGAAGCTTTGCTGGTGGCATCATGACATCTACGATGTCAGCTGCACCCCCTGGGACTTCTTGTGTCTCTGGCCCTGGGTCAGGAATATGTAATCTCTTTTCCTGTACCAGGACTGGGTTGCAAAGTGCTCCATTACCTCACTGGTGTGCCAGAGGCACACAGCACCTGCAGACAAAGGGAATTCCACACTGCCATGGGCAACAAAAGGTTTGGCAAACTCTTTTGAGTAGAAGACTGTTATGTCAGTTAAAGCTAAACACCACAAAACACTTAAAGCAACTCAGAATTGCTGAAAGCCTGGCAGTGTCATGGGCTCCTTTTGTTTTAGAAGAGATTTTTTAAACACAGCAATCCCTGCAAGATCCTGTTCAGGTCCAAGCTCAGGTTTGGAAAACCCGCTAACGGCTTTCCACAACTGTAGCAGTAATGTGCCGAATTCTCCAGCTAGAGGTCACTAGAATTTCAGACAGAACAGGATTTCATACTCTGAAGTCACTCCAGAGGGAGGACATGCTCTACAGAGAAGACTTCTGATAAAAGCTTTTCTATATTGGCAAGGTTAACTGGGCACTCGCGTGCTGCTTTGCTCCTTGCTCCCAGGCTATGCAGTGTACAGCCAGAGCTTGTAGGTACCTCACCAAAGTGTGTGTTAGGATAAAAGGAAGGAAGTTGTCCTTTGAGGTGGTGGACTTTTTGTGCTACAGTGAAGACTTCATTATAGAATTGATTTAAGGAAATTAATCAATATTTTTACTCACGGAAAGGTTTATTCTCGGCGCCGGGTGCGCAGGGGATATTTCCACCAAAATATGCACACCTTGCTGCCTCAGCCGTGCTCTATTTATGCTACAAGGTATAACATACGCAACAGGCTATCATCTACAAGGTATTTTAGGTTACAATTGAAACTATCAACATATCTATAAAGTATTACATAAGAAATAGGCTACCATCTACAAAGTATTTCAGGTGTACAATTGAAACTATCAATGCAGCAGCAAAGTGTTACAGGAGTATAACTGAGCTGCAAAGTGTTACAGGAAAGTATTACATAAGAAATCGGCTACCATCTACAAAGTATTTCAGGTGTACAATTGAGTTACAGGAAACTGTCAACATATCTATAAAGTATTACATATGCATATACACCACCCCCTAGATCCCCCTTTGTTATACACCAACCCCCTCCAGTCCATCTTTTGTATTTAGGAATTGGTGCCAGATTGAAGATCCAGATTGAAGATCGGTTCCAGCCGATCTTTGGTTTTCTTTTGTGTTGTGCTCCAAACCCAGA
Organism: Galbula dea; assembly: GCA_013399015.1. NCBI lineage: Eukaryota > Metazoa > Chordata > Aves > Piciformes > Galbulidae > Galbula > Galbula dea. The sequence goes on from VWZX01007460.1 coordinate 310,698, forward strand.
CCATTCCACTATCTATTAAGTTGTCCCATCGCCCAGTCTGGTGCTTCTATTCAATTTCTTTGTCTCTGTTCAATCTTTATCTCTGCAGTTTCTTTTGTGTTGTACCCCACACCTAGATTGTCTCATTGTCCAGTCTTCAGCCATCCTCTGCAAATATTCAATGTTAGTTTCCCCCTTAATCAGAAAGGGAAATTCTGAGCTGTCAAGAAAATGAGGAGCAGTAGTAGACCAAATCCCAATTTCTCTCAGAGTCGTTTAACAGAGTATTCCTGCAGCAGCAAGCATAGTTGGGAGAACTACAGCTTAGTACGCCTTACAATAGAAATGCCTGTAGTACTTTTAAAAAGCAACTAGCCTGCACTTCTGATTCCAGGCAAATGTTGACAATACTATTAAGATGTCCTGTAAAGTGGCTTCATCCTGCTTGGGTTCATTGCCAAGCAGTTCACAACTACACTGGCCATGAACGGGAGAAAAGTTGTTGCAGTAGCAGAAGTATTTCTCTTTTCCTCTGTCTCACTCTCTTTAGCACTGCTGGAGATGATTTTGGGCATTAGTATTCTGATGAAGAGAGGCTGTGACAAAGACGGTGACTGCAGGGCCTGCTGACTCCTCTGAGATGCTGGCAGTGATGTGGAGGGGACTGGCTCCAATTGCACGGCTTCGGAAGAGCCTTGCCATGGTACAGAGAACACAGATGGGTGATTCATAGCACAGGCAGAATGGGTTCAGTTCTGCAGCATTAGCGACGCGCTTTGTATGGAAAGATGATACCAGGTGAGTGAAAATTTATCTTCACACAGGGATGGCAGATATTTGTGTACCAGTTTGTATGTGTGAGTGTGTGTGTTTAAAAAAGGACAAGCTATATACCAGCGTGATTGTATCTTATCTGCTTTCTTCATGTGTTTCTCTGGCAGGATTTGGAAACCTTATGCAGGATGTGCTGTGGTGCTTTAGTCAAGTAAAAGGAACTGTAGATATTGGGGTGACAGAAGGTAAGCTTATTTTTCGTTTTGTTGCTGCAATCACAAATCTTTGTCCTGTACATCTGTACACCTAATCAGTGTGCAGGAGAGTGTTTGCATATTGTTGGAAACTTCTGGCAAAGAGCTGTTACGTTCTTCTCATTTCTGCCTTCGTTCTGTACTCATGCATTTGAAAGTGCAGGGTCACTAAAACTAGCTATTGATCCAAGAAATTCATTGAAGGCATTATGGCTTAATCACACTAATAGTCTCTGAATAGATTTCCTTTTGGTTTTCAGCTGTTATTTACAGATTTTTTCAGGGAACTGTGAGACAGCCACTCTCTGTGTAACATCCTTTACTGTAACCAGCTGGATTCTGTTTCTGTACAGAGGGCAAAACCTGGTGCTCGTTCTTGTACCTGGAGTTTAAAAAAGTTGCAGTGCATACTCTTATACAGATCTGGATATGTGCGGGAGGGACTGGTGTGGGAAGTTGAGGGTTTTTAGGAGCACAAGTCATCCCCTTTCACACTCAGTAGCTTTTGGAGTGATTTGTGCTCCTCAGCCACTTAGGCATCTCTCTCTCTGCTGGCACATCTGATTGGCATTTGGCCAACACGTGAACTGCAAAAATATGGACAACTGAGAAGAAATAAACGCATTCAATTTTCTTGACTTTAAAGTTGAATTTATTCATTCACTTTTGTTCTTCCTATGATTGTTCTGGTTTAAACTTCTTACCAGGCATTTCCGTATATTTTCTTACTCTCAGTTCACACTTTTGTCTTCCTTTCTCTTATTGCATTGCTCATTAATCCATTAATTCCTTTCCTTTCCATTTCACATTTTATTCCCTCTATGTTCTTCATCCTGCAAGGATAACTGAAACCTTTATCACATCCCTCTTCTCTAAACCCTCCCAGTAGAAGCATTTTTTTGTTTCACATTTGAGATTCAATGCAGGAAGAATCCAGACGCATGATGACAGGAAGAGACCTCTGTGATTTCTTCTAGGGGTAACCTGTGCTCATAGAACAGTAAAGGCTGATAGGTAACACTTAAAGGCTAAATTCAGTGAATCCAGGAACAAAAAGGTGATCACATATGTCTGTTGAATCTGGTCAACAGGTAAAAATGGCCTCACCTTGACTGCACTAAAAGCTCAGGAGAGTGTTTTTGGTATGAGTCTGGGCTTTAGGTTGCTAACACTGGTTTTGTGTTTGTATGTGAATGTGTGTGTGTGGCTATAGATGTACATACACATGAATTACATGTCATAAATGTGTTTACATCACAGGTGCTTCGCATTCATCAGAAGTTTATCCTTATTACTTTTATGCTAGTCTTTGTGGCACATTTTTGACTGTGGTGTGGCTCTGAAGGTGCTGTCCTCAGGTACCACAGCATGTGCTGCATTGTTCTCATGACACATACCTGCATATGCTGAGTGTAAGTCATGTGCTGAGAGGGGAAAGACCCGAACTAGAACAGTAACGCTCTTTTTCTTTCTTTTTTTTTTTTTTTTTTTCCCACTTTGTAGAAGGTGAATGGCTTATCCAGAGATGTTCTCAGCTGGCCTGAGTTAGGGTTGGCATTAGCCTTCTCTACAGTTGTCCTGGCTCCAGAACATTATTTCAGCTAGCTGCTTGGAAATCCAGTCTTTTGCAGGCTTTGTTGTGTACTATTATGAAAGGGGTAACTGAGCCACTGTGATCATCAGGGATATGTAATTGCAGTTTTCACATCACCTGTGATGTGGTTTAATTATGCAACCACACCTAGCTTCCCTCTGTGATTTCAGCTGGAGCCAACTTTCATCACTTTCTCAGGTAAACCTGCATGTAGTTTTTGAGTGCAGTTGACCAGCATTGTTTGCTTCAGAGACAGTTGTTTGCATTTCCAGGATAGAATATTAAAAAAAAATCTTACTGTGTGAGTTATACATAAACACATAAAGTGACCTTTCATGAAGAGTGCTTTATAAAATACTGCCTCTTTATTTCATATGTTGTTTCTTGGGGCAGATTGAGATATACAATAGTACTTGGTCATCCGCCTTCACCTCTGTGATGGGACTGAGTTGTCAGCTCTAAGCAGGAATGCTCTGCATTGCTTGCAGACCACACCTGGGTTGTTTTTTCCACATTCAGAGATGGAACAGGTGTTTTGCATCTCTGGTATAAATGCAGTTGTGCTGTTAACTGCCAGTCACAGCAGACTTAGGTAGCCTGCAGCTGGATGAGGAGACCAAACAGCAGAATGACCCTATGCTCCTCACGAGGCATCAGGAGCAGGCAGGGATGGTGAGTGATTTAGTCATAAGCCAAGAACTTGTCCATAGGGTAATTAAACAGCAGGAAAATAGGGGCTGTGAACATCAGCAGCTTCTCTTGTTATTTCCTTTCAAGCTGTCCTCTTGATACTGTGATATTTTACATTATGGCATCTGGGCAGGCCATAGCAGGGTGAGTTTGGAGTGCACTGAGCTGTGAGAGATTTCTGCCTTAAATAGGCTGTAATTGGAAAAGTGTTAGAAAAACTGATCTAGATCTGGTCAGTGTTACATACTGCAGTTTCTGAATTGAAAGCGCTACCTCAGAAGAATCCGTAGTACAGCAAAATGTGGTTTAGTTCTATGCTTTAGTTTGCAGACTCTGGTTTGTAAGTGCCTTTCTGGTGTCTTTCAGTTAAACCCTGATGTAAAGATGCTTTTCTGACTGCAGGAGAGCTGCTGGAGCTTGGAGCTGTGCAGCTCTTGGGACTGGGACATCCATGTTCCCTGTTTTATGTTTTGTGACTGTAACATGTTCAACTCAAGGATCTGAAAGATCATTTAAATCCTTAGCTAAAAACCCTTTGAATCAAGAAAACAATATCCTTCCCTGCAGATGAGGAAGTGAGCACAAAGTTTGGACGTGAGCTCTGTGAGGTCACAGAGTCACCAAACTTTTGAGTCATGCATATGCTTCTCTTTCAGAATTTAAACAGAAATGTATTTCTGTGCACTTTTCTGAGCAGGGCTTGAAATGTTGGCTGTTCTGTGGAAAAATTGATTCTTTTAGGTACTTTGATTGATGTTTAGGCATATAATAATTATTTCCTGTCCTAAAATCTATTGCTCAGCTTAGGATCACAGTATTGTTATTTGACAGACCAACAACCTGGATTCATTTTCAGTAACTTCCAAGTTTTTTCAAATCTGGTTGATGTCAAGTTAAGCTGAAGGTTTTGATAACTTTGTGTTCCACACTGGGAAGTGTGGCTATTGGTGGCTGCAGTGGTTGGATCTGTGTGCAATACTGAGTTAGTCCATCATGGCTAGGCTTTGCGAACGAAGATTTGGGAAGGGCTCTACCCACCTTTGTTGCACACGTGTTGGTTGAGTTAGTCCAGCACAGATACAAAACCACAAAGAATACAAAAAAGCATCTGCTTTCAGTTCACTCACAATTGATAGGGATTACTTTAATATTAATAATTATTTAATGTTAAATACTTTATCCAATCTCTGAATTTACTCCTAAGGTCTAAACACACAATTTGTTAATTGTGACACAAGAATAGTGATGACTATTTGATACTGCGGTGTTCAAGCTGTGGACAATGCAATGAAAGCACATTTAGGAGGTATATGTTAAAAAGGCACTGCTACTTTCAAGCCAGGTTAAAAAATATACATATGCTATAGGTTTTGTACTATTTTATAAAGTCACCTTAGGCTGAAGGTTTGGAGTTTTGTTGTTGCTGTGAGAAGGCTCGAGCAGTACTGATGCGAGTCATAAACTCACTGTTCATTCTGCATTAGCAAGTCTCGGTATTTCTTGTTTTGAAGAGTCCACCAGGAGCTTGGTATTACCCTGCAGCTCATTCCTCCACGTTCTTTATTCATGCAAATAATTTGGAATGACTCAATCTGCAGCTTACAGAAAACCACAGCAGTAGCGCATTATGAGCAGTAGAAGGCAAAGCACAATGTTTGTAATTGTTGGTGTGGAATTCTGATGCTGGCTGGTTTTCTTTCTCCAGGGGGACAAAATAGCTTCACACTGTGCTGTGGTTAGGCTTCTGTTTACTTGGAAAGTAGAAAACCTAGAAATAAAACTTTCTATGTCCAAAGTACCCAAAACTGAGACAGAGCAAAACAGGTAGAGCAGATTTCTGTGGGAAAGAGAAACTGGGAGGAGCTGCTTCATCCTTCTACTGTCAGGTGTAAAAGTGAGAGGAGCAATGCTAATCAGATGGGATTCATGTTGGAGAACAACAAGTGGGAGGGTGCACGAGAGGGTCTTGGGTCACAGTTGCAGAAATGACAAACAACAGGCTGGTTGTACAGTCACCACGGGCTATGGTCTGGGCCTGAGTCTCACTGGTCAACATCTCAACTGTCTTTATCACATTATCATAGCAGCTGCACTTGCTGCCTTCCTGGTTGCACATCTGGCTGGGAGCAGAGGCACAGGGCAATGCCTGTCCATGGCAAGGGTGGGCACTAGTCCTCGGTGCAGTCCTGCTCCATCGTGCCCTGGGTACAGACAACCCTTGTCCTCCATCCTCATCATCTGCTGCAGCTATGCCTGCTGTGAATCCATGGTTCATCTGTTAATCCATTGCTTTAGGAATACCTTCACCTGTAGTTTACTACACCAAGTGTTCAGACTGTCCACTGCTTGATTTATGCATCTCTCTGTGGCGAGATAAGAAACAAGCACCACTTAGATAATTGGTGCTGTTAGCAAAATTGACGTTTAGCTTGAAACTGAATATAGTTTTAGTGAAAAAATACACTAAATAATGAAACCTGTATTTAAGCAGACTAATTTCTTCCTGAGTAGCTTGATACTCAAAGATTCAGGGTCCTTGAGAGACCAAAATGTGACTTTCCTTTAAAATAAAGGATTTTTGAATAATTCCCAGAGTATTCCTAGGAATAGTTCCCTGGCTCAGAAAAGCTTCCAAAGAGGGGAGCAATTCCTGCATTTAAGTAGCCCAGAGGTGACTGCCTTTTTGTTTTCTCTGAACCCTTTTAGAGTTTTACCTTTTTTCTGCATTTCTCAGTTTGCGCCCAGACTTTGCACTACCACTTTTGGAGGTTCCAGAGGAGGCGACATGGAGGTTAGGATGTTTAATCACTGATGCTTGAGCTGATTTTAAAGCTTAGCTGAAAGGTGCCCTTAAGCTAGAGGGCTAGCTTTTTAGGGGTCTTTAGCATGAAAGCTCAGCTAGAGGCACCTTAAAACCAAGCTCTTTACGTTAGGGGCATCTCCAGGCTAAGCTTTTGGCCTTGGAATATTTTGGAGTGCTGCACGCAAAAAAAAAAAAATAAAAAAATAAAAAAATTATTTCCTCCTATGCCCCAGCCCCGCCTGCCGCCAGCCCCAGTATCTGCCGGGCGGGGGCGGTGTCTGCCGGTGCCGGTGGCCTCGCCGGACAGGGTTCCCCCGGGTCAGGGTCTAGGAGTGCGCTGGGCGGTCCGGGGGATACCGGCTACCCCCGCCATGCCCGCCCCGGGAGGAACGCTCGGTCGGTGCGATCCAGCCTTTACCGGTGGCTTCTGAGCAGCCGGGGCTCTCACCTGCGCAGGAGCGGACCGGGCAGGGCTGAGAGGGGGCAGCCGGGATCGGGGGTGCGCCGGTGGGCAGAGCCCCCAGTCTCGGGACAGGAGAGGCTCCGAGCAGGGCACGGCAAGGGCTCCCTCCCGGGGTCTCGGCAGGGCGGGAGACGTTAACGCGGTCGAGCTCTCCGCTGTGCGGGGAACCTGCCCCCGCTACCGGGCACTGCCCACTCCGGGAAGGGGCTGGTGGTGGAGCTAACCGGCGGGGAGGGGATGTGGCACTAACTCTCGGGGACGGGACTGGTGACTGCACTAACTGTCGCGGCTCCGGGGCTGGGACCGTGCTCCTGCCTCTGCATCGCCTGACCCCTGAACCCCGCAGGCAGCTGAAAGTACTTCGTAAGAAAAATGTTGCCGAGGGACTTTTTTTTTTTTAATCAAAAAGACTTGTAGTTGTGGATGCTCCATCCTGTCGTCAAAGGACTCGAAATGATTTTCCTTCTCTCTCAGTTCCGTTGAGAAGTTTGGTCCCCGTCTCGCTCCTGTGCTGGTCCACAGTCCCCCTGTCATCCTCGGTCCCTAGGCTTCTGGTGTGAAGGCTTCCCGCGGTTCTGCACCTCACACCTGCTCCATCCAGGGACAGAGCCGAATTCAGAGCATATTTTACAGAATCACAGAATATTAGGAGTTGGAAGGGACCTCGAAAGATCATCTAGTCCAACCCCCCTGCTACAGCAGGATTCCCTAGACCAGGTCACACAGAAGCGCGTCCAGATGGGTTTTGAAGATCTCCACAGAAGGAGACTCCACAACCTCTCTGGGCAGTCTGCTCCAGTGCTCTGGCACCTGAACTGGGAAAAAATTTCTACGTGTATTGACACAGAACTTCCTATGCTTCAGCTTACAGCCATTGCCTCTTGTCCTGTCACTGGGCTTCACTGAGAAGAGCCTGACCCCATCCTCCTGACACTTACCCTTCACATATTTAAAAGCATAGATGAGGTCACCCCTTAGTCTCCTCTTCTCCAAGCTAAAGAGATCCAGCTCCCTCAGCCTTTCCTCATAAGGAAGATGTTCCAGCCCCTTCATCATCTTTGTGGCTCTGCACTGGACTCTTTCCAGCAGTTCCCTATCCTTCTTAAACTGAGGGGCCCAGAACTGGACACAGTATTTCCAAGGCTCTAGAGATATTTCCACTATGTGACTGTGTTTCGCTCACTACAGGTGGGTTCAGCTGTAGCTTCCCAGTGTTCCTGTGTCATCTATACTTAGTGCTTAAGTCAGCACAAAGGTACCTTCTGCCATACCTCCTGCTCAGAAGAGACCTGACTGAGGTTGCAGGGTCACACAGCTAGCAATCCTTCTGAGTGGGAGAGAGAGGGAGAGCAGCTGGCTGGGAGCCTGGGCTCCAGAGCAGATCTCAGTCTGTGCCTGGCTCCAAATGCAGTTATTTTAATCCCTCTGGGGGAAAGCAGGATGGTGAGTGTGGTCAGGGTGACCCACCTGTAACTAAAAACAGGGAAATTGCCTTTATCTGTGGTCCCCACCACAGATATCTTCGCCTATGTGTGGGTGGGATTGCATGCCAGGCCCATTCCCTTCACCATGGGCTGATTTTGGCATGAACCACAGGCACAGCTAAGTGCCTCTGATCTGACCCAGAGATGTGTTTGAATGCTGCCCTGGGCTGGCAGAGCAGATGGTCAGCACCCAGCAGGAGCCCAGGAAGGTCACAAATTACCATGCTGACAGAGGGCAGGAAGGGCCACTGCTCCACCTGTGTCAGCTCACCAGAAACAGTCACAAAAGCAATAGTCTGAGGTTTGACCTCTCTCTTGTCTACAAGCAGCTTTGATTAAGCAAGGTCATGAAAAAATCTCAAAAATTCCTGAAATGTTTTGATGGTGTGGTGGAGCTGTGCAGGTGTAATTGCTATCCACAAGACCCTGTTCTTACCATGACAGCCTTGTGTGACACCAGTGACTATTTGACAGCAACCCAATAAATTGTGTGATACTCTACTCAGAATAATTTTCTGATGTGAATATGAAAGACAAACTAGGCTGTCAGAGGCTAATCTTGCTATATTTGGGAAATAAATGCACTAAATGCACTATCAGCTTTGTAAAGCCATATGGAGGATTTATTCGCAATCAGCAGCTCCTTTCAAATGCAAGTTCATGGCATTTAGTGATACATTTTCCAGTATACAGCTCAGCACTCTTTTTCTTCTTTTTCCTTTTCCAGCATATGATTGAGAGCGGTTAGCTGGCTGCTGTTGTGGACACCTCTTGTCTGGGCAACGCACATTCAGCACTATAATTAATCACTTACATTAGTGGGTCCTTACAAAGTCCTGTGTACTTCATCATCAGTTTTTGTCCTCACACAAAGTCGTTTCGAGTGCTGCTGGCTGCTTTTTTCCTTCCTGTGCAGTGTTGCACAACACCATGAATTTTTGGCTCAGTTTCCTCTGGAGATGGGGCTGGTAAGAGCATGCTTGGAGCATGTCAGTGTGGCCACTAGACCTGCTCTCCTCCAGTGCTCCTGGCACTTGCTCCTGTTCCACCAGTTCTGACTGAGGGATACGGGAGTCCTGGATGTTCCAGCTCTGTGGGAACATGGGCAGAGGAAGATCCTCTTCATGCCATTTGGAGGGGATCGTCTCATCCCAAAGGGAGGGGCTCTGCTTCCAGAGCTGGTGCTGAGGATGCTGGAGCTCTGCCACTGTCCAGCGGGGTCTGTGCACAGAGGTGTGCTTGGTACCTGACTAAGGTGCAGCCCATCTCCTTCACAGACCTGGCGGGTTGAGAGGAGAGGATGGGAGCACATGTGGCAGTGAATGGTGGGATGCAGTGATGGTCAGAGACAGGTGGACCTCAGATGTGACTCTTGTGTCTCCTGATCCAGTGGCAGTAACCATTGACAGGTGACTTTGGGCTGCTGTGATCTCTATGGGGTGTGACTCTGTGAATAATGGGAATCATGGTTATCCCTGGTGAATGTCTGCAGCCTCCCTGGCTGAGCAGGGAGCAAAGGGTGCTCAGCTCCTTTTCCTTACAGGACTCTGTTCTTCCCTGTGTCTTTCCTCAGGACTGTTACTCTGTAGTAGATCTCTGCTGATTCCAGCCTGCTTCTCTTGCTGTGTTGTGAATAATCTCAGCCACATATCCTTCCCTCATGCCTGTTCCAGCTGCTCTGCTCTGCCCACCTGTATAATCACAGCACTTAGCACTAAATAGCTTCAAAAGGGCCTTTTGAATATTAACTAATGAATTTGCAGAACATCTTTATGAAGGACCCATGTGCTGGTGAAGGAAACCTCCATCTCCTGGTCCTCTGTAAGTCTACTGGTATGTGTTTCCTATAGACATGAGGACGAAACATCAGCTAGCCAAGAGAAGTGCCATAAAAAACTGGTGCGGGAGGGAAGCAGTGCTGGGCTTTGTGTGTTTCCGAGAAGGTCTGATAGATGAGGCAAGTGCTGTTAGTCAGGTTGTCCATCCTTTGAGTGTTAAGAGACTGTCTTGGTTTTCTGAGGAGTCTCTTGATTTTAAGGACTTTTCTTCTTCTGACTAGCTGCAGATTCTCTCCTGAATTCTACTAACAATTAAAGAAATTGCTCTATTTTCTTCTTTCTTCTGGTTGGGAAACCACACTGCCTTGGTTACCTGGATACCTGCTCTGTGGTTCTGGGCTGCTGTGATTCAGCTGCTGCAGCATCTTACATTTTGTATGTAAGTAGCAACCAGTCAGTACCATGATCCTATTAAACCAGTGATGGTCTGAGCAATTTGGAAAACAAATAATCCAACTGATTAGAAACAAGAGCAACCTAAGAACAAGAGGCAAAAGTGTTTGTCAATTGAGGAAGCACAGGGTAGCCATATTCCCTCTACAGATCTTGTCTGCAGTGTCCCTGTGGGAAGGGGTAACACCGTGGACCATCACTGCTTGTGGCTGGGGCAGCCATGTCCCCAGGATTGGGTTCTGGGGCTGCCCTTGGGGGGCTCAGCATGAGGATCTGGGGGCCATGCAGTGGTCAGGGGTCATCGAGAGATGCTCATTTTCAGGAGAGGTGAGGAGTGCAGTGACAGTTCCTGGTGCACGAGCAGGTCCAGAAACTAAGGGTGGCTGGTGCAGAGCAAGGAGTGAGGCTTGACCTTGGGTGGCTGCTCTCAAAGCTTTGTCTTCTTTTTGTGCTGGCTTCATAATTTTTCAAGAGTAGCTGTCCTTGAGAGGAAAGGCATTGCAGGTTTCTTGTGCTTGACATCACTCTCCATATTATCTAAACTTAAAAGCCTTAATATTCACACTGATGAAATTTCACATGTGCAAGACTGGGGAGACCACAGAAAATGTTTTTGATAGGATGTCATGGCCATATTTTTTTGACACAGGTTATTTGAGGGCAGGAGTGAAGGGAATGTGGCTGTTATACCCTTGAGACGTTGTTTCCACAAATTTGGGTCTCAAGAAAGTGGAGCACTGGAGCCTCTTTGCCATAGTTAGTTGGCAGAAGTTCAGTATGATGGTGTGTGGATAGATCTGAAACAGACTGCAGTCTGCAGGGTTGTAAAGTGATGCTCTGGTTGAATGTGGCAGGTTGGAGCTGAAGGGCTAAGAGGTGAAGCATGGGAAGTGCTTGGGGCAGGCTGGTGGGGACCAAGAGCTTCAGGTCCTGGTGTCTGCAGTGTGTGTGGGGAGGAGCTGAGCGTACCCCAGGATGCTTTCTGCAGTAGTATGGGTGTGCATTGCTGCAGAGAGCATGGAGTGAGCTGCCAATGCCTGTGAACTAAGGGTAATACCATTCAAATGTCCCTTTTTAATTAGCACAATTACTTTCTTTGGGTGGGTGATCATGGTAAGACTGCATACTGGTTGGCATCCAGTTTTGCATATATATTGTATGAGGAATGAGGAGTTCATTGCTTCATGCCTCAGTACTACGCTGGATGTCCAGAGAATATGCTGATGGATTGATGATGCTCATGCTAATGAATCAATTACTTTCCATGTGTGAATGTTTCTTTCTTTAAATGTTCAGAAATCATTCAAAAACACGACAAGAATGAAATCAGTTTTGTTTATTAAATTGAATTAAAAAACCTGGATTCCCATAGGGGCAGGGACAATTGGATTTGATGTTATTTTGTGTATTGATCTAGTCTTGGTGGGATGGCTGTCTTCTTTAGGAATTTTTTTTTTTTTTAAAGGACAGTAAAATCTTAATGATCACATCATCACATTCCAATGTAGACTTTTATATAGTGTCACACTGACCTCATTCCTTATACTGTTGTTATATGTAATTCAGGAGGAGCTTTGGAAAGGGCTGTGTGAGCATATGCAGAGGCTGATGTTCTTGTGTGCCGGACTGGGCTGCTGCTTGATTCATGGCTTGGTCAGGACGATTAGATTTCCTTCCCTCAGGCATTTTATAATCTGTTTAACATAACACAGTCATTTGTCTTGTTTGCTGACCACTTAACAGATGGATTTGTGGTGTTTGTAATTACTGTATGAACGTTAATAAGAAGTGGTATCTTTTATTAATTAACAGTTTTCCAGGTTTGTTTTTCCAAATGGCATGAGGTAGACTATATGTAAATATTAGTGGCATACAAATATTAGTTTTACAGCATTAGCATTTTGAGAAGTCATGCAAACTTTTAAGGCTCCTCATGGGATCTTTTTTCCTCCCCTAAATTGTACTTCATACTCATTATCCAGTAGAACAGCTGGTTTTGTATTTTGTTAGAAGGTGCGCTCTCTTTTGTGTAAGGAGAGCATAGACCTGGACAATGTCCTAAGCCATTCTCTATCTTCATATTGCCTGTGTGGTGTTCTTCCATCCCATTTCTATCCCTGTATGATTCTCCCATCCCTCTTTCCTCATGGAGATTTTCAGAAGTGGAAACTAGTGTGACTATGAGGACTGTGTACAACACCAGAAGAGAAAACTCCTCCCACTCTGGGATGCAGCTGTTACTGGGAGCTGTGACAGTGCAGCGACTGAAGGGAGGAGTGGAAAACCAAGCTGTGTTGTCCTGGATGATGGCAGGAGGCTAGCAGGGCAGGACAGGGCCCTGCAAGGTTCATCTTCATGGATGATACTTTGGTCTCTCGTGCTGGGACTCTGAAAACAAGATTATTTGTGCTGGAGCAGCTGGGCACCACGGCACACCCTGGGATGGGGACCACAGCCAGTCCCAGCACCAGGTTTCCTCACACTGCCGTTTCTGCTGGAGGCACCTGGAGGTTCTGTGGAGGAGCAGGCGTAACTCCAGAAACGATTGGTGGAATGTCAGTGCTGAATTTCAAATGTTCACAGAGAATGGATGAGATGGGAGGGAAGGGCTGTGCCTGCCCCCAGGCTGCTCTGCTTGCTGTCGTTCCTGCTCTCTGTTTGAGGCTCTGAGTCATGGAGAAGCAGCATTACCAGCTGCGTTTAGGAGCGTGTGCGCATAAGAATTGTTGAATGGGAAAAGCAGAACACTCACTAGCCCTTGGTGACTGCTTAGGTGCTTCGAGCACAAGCGCAATTTAAGCTGAAAGGCTCCCTTCTGAAGCACTTAATTTTATGGGATGATATAATGTATTACATCACCATGTAATGACAAGGTACAAATGCAGTCATGACGTGAGTGCAGTGCAGCCTCACCACTGGCACACAGCCCTGGGCACAACTGGAGCCCTGAGCGTTCCTGTCCTGGGCTCTGGGCTCAGCTAGGGATTGGCCGGAGGCTCACAGCTCTCGCTGTGCCACGGCTGCCACCCTGTGCGCCAGTGCAGACCCACTTGTGGGGCGAATGGCCATGCAGTGCTGGTGGGACAGGTGAATTGGAGCCTGCTGTGATGACTTCTTCTGATTTTTCCCATACCAAAATAGTTTCACGCTTAAATTACACCCTACGTTAACTGAAGTGTGCACAGGGCTGGGCTGGCTTTCCAGCTTTCCAGCACTCGGCTGGGTTTCAGGCTGTTTGTTGCCATGTGTTGCCAACAGTCTGTGTCCTGCTGCCAAGGCAGTGGGGGAAGGAACATGGTTATCAGCCGGCAGGCACTTTGCCTGCCTCATGTCACTCTGTGGAGTGTCACTAAAAATCTGCAAACTCCTGTGAATGTTGAGCAGTTGGCAAGCAGATCACGACTTTCAGCGCTCTCAGTTGTCCAGTTTTCGGTAGTGCAGCCAACAACTGTTTTGTTTTGCCTTTCCCCGCTCTGCATTGTCCACCAGCCTGTTTTTGAGACCACATCCACCCTTCTGATGGTTGCTAAACTCCAACTAATCCCAGTACAGGTCATGATTGCTGCTCTGCCAGACATGCAGTTTCCTTTCCTTTGGGGAATTAATCCTGTCTGGCTGATTAGCCTTTATGCTTTCCATTTTACAAGGGTGGCCAAGCTGTGTCTGAGTGTTCTCATCTCTTCTGCTGCTGGATGACATCTGAGGACTAACAGAATGATTTTTATACAGTAATAATCCAAGTGCCATGTTTGCAATGCTGTAAAACCTACTGTGTCTGTTACAAGATGTGTCCACCCCTTATTTAATTTGTACCACGATATGATTACTTTTTGATGTAGTCCATGTTCAAATTAAATGAAGGCTGTGGAGTAATCGCAGTTCAGGATGTACAATTCAAAATGGCCTAAATGTGTTACTATTGGCATACATCCCTTCAAATAAAATCTACCTTTGGGGCCTTACAAAGTTTTGCATATTTAATACTAATTTAAGAGAAATAAATGTTAAATAATAATTCTCACAAACAATATCTCATCTCAGGATACATGGGGAAGCATCTGAGTGCTCAGTATAAATACATAATAAGACAAACTTAGCTTTTTCTGCACTCAAACCAATCCCTATTTTTCCTTTTGTTGCTTCTTCTGATTCTGCAGATGATGGACAAACAGTTTGCAGACCACTGGTTGTCTGACAGCTTTCCAATTTTTTTGGTTTTGAGGGTTTTTTTTGTTTTATTTGGTTTTTGTTTTGTGGGTTTTGTTTGTTTGGTTTTTGTTTGTTGGGTTTTGTGTTTGTGGTTATTTAAAAATTATTATTATTGCAGTGAGTGATTGTCATCTTCGCTCCATGGAATGGTGTTTTGCCTTTGGCTTGATTGCTGAAATTTTTTAAGCAGTAGAGTGATGAATGAAGCAGTTTTTGGAAGGCAGTTCCCACCCACATTCACGCCTGCGGCAGCCAGTCCCCGGAGCCATGTGGAGAGCCCAGCTTGTGTGTGCTCCACATCATGAACAGCCAATGGAGAGGGGTGTGCATGGCTGGGGTGTGCAGCCAGGTGAAGACAAGCAGAGGTATGACTTTACAACATATGTTCCGCTCAAATGCACATGTGAGCTCACATGTTCCCCTCCTACATGGTGATCTCACCTAATATAACCATTTTGGGAATTGTATCTCGGTATAAAACAGGGGAATTATCGTGTCAATTGTCTTCATCAACAGAAAATAAAGCAGCAGGGAAATCCAAGAAGCAAAGCGTTGCCTTTGTTTTTCCATTCTGTGCTCACTACATTTAGTTATTTGGCCTTAGACTTCCTATAATGGTTTTCTCATGAACAATGTTCCGGTGTCATCTTGTGTTCTCTTTATCCCTGTTACCACCTTTTGCTGCAGCAGACTGTAAGCACTTTGAGGCAAGGAGCCAGTGTTTGTGTATTACACGGTGCCATGTACATTGGCTGTGTGCTCTATATATATAGTGCTCCAGGTCCCCAGGAGACCTTCTGCACTGATATCTGTGCTGGTGTTTCAGACCTGGATAACCACCCAACACCAGGCAGGTTTTGGCTTTCCACTGTTGTGTGCAGTGAAGTACCACCAGTTGTAAAAACAAAAACAAAGGGACAAACCAAGGACCTCAAAAGGGACCCCAGTACCCACAGAAATCTAATATACAGCACTGCTCAGGGTAGCTATTTTCAAACAAAAACTTACTCCTTAACACAGACCATGCTCAACTGCTTCAGATGCACTGGTGCTGTAGTATGTGGCCTTAATCCTCAGAAATGGCAAATCCTATTTGCTGTGTAAGTGTTTAAGCTAATTACATCTCTGATGTGAGGAACACATGACAAACCATTCACCCTGTATCCTTTAGAGGACATTGAATTCTTGGACCCTGATGGGATACTCTGTGCCTCATTCCATTCTTGGGGTATTGTGTGTGTTCTGCAGTGTATTTAGCAATAATATAATTTAGTAATAATATAGATAAAATTGGTCTGTTATGGTTAGATCATCTGTAGAGCAAAGGAGGAAAT
The DNA here is from genome assembly GCA_013399015.1 of Galbula dea. Classification (NCBI taxonomy): domain Eukaryota; kingdom Metazoa; phylum Chordata; class Aves; order Piciformes; family Galbulidae; genus Galbula; species Galbula dea. The sequence goes on from VWZX01007460.1 coordinate 326,513, forward strand.
AATTCATCACTAGTTTTTTCTGGACTGTTTGCATTGCAGTGACAGTTGCAGTATCTGTTGCATTGTAGGAGTCACTTGGTAGAAAAGCTGCTTCTTCCAAATGATTCTACTGACATCACATGCCAAGGTTTGATGGTTGCCTTGATGACATGGACATGCCTCGCCCCGTTCACTGCATTGAGAGCTCTGTGCTGACATGACCTTTCCTGTGCGCAGCCACACACAGCCACAACTACAGCTGCAAAATCTGGCACCACCTGTGCAAAATCTGTGTAGTTTTGCACTGAAAAACTAGCTCAGTTGTAGCTGTTTGGGTGTGTACAAAGGGAGAGCAAAGTTTTGGCTCAGAAAAAAATGAGTGAGAAGCACTAGCCATGGGCACTGCTTGAAAAAAGGGCAAAAGCAGTGAATCAGCAGAGGAAAGCCATTTTCAGAGCCTGGCATAAAGTGTTTAGTGGGAAAAGACAGAACATGCAGAAAGCCCTCCTAAAATACCATCAAGCTGGGCAGTCTGACTGAAGGTAAGATAGAAAGCTCTTGGAGAGCAGCTGTTCCCTCAGTTGGGCTGGGTGCTTGTTACTGGTGCACTGTTAATCATGTACAGCTTGTACCACTACCAGGAACATCGTGTCACAGGGGTGAAGGCCAACTACATCAATTTATCATATGACCTTTGGGAGACAGAAGTCTTTGCCTACTTTGCATTCAATGAACTGATTTTCCCCTTTTCTATCCCAAGGTCCTGACCCTTGTTCTCCATCATTTGTGAATGAGAGTGCTGCAGCTCATCTGGTGTGTGTGACCTGATGTCCCAATTTTCTTGCTCTTGGTTTAATTCAGTAAATTACTGGTCTTCCTGAAGTCATGCTAATTAAGGTTCATGTGACTGGAACTTCATCACAGATATAGGTTACAGATTCCCCAGCTTTCTGACACAACTTACAGCTGAAAACAAGAGAAACGAACTGACTCTGTATAGTGGAATCACAGTCAACATTCTTGGTGTGCTGCAGGAGAAACCAAAGGACATGGTTCCAGACCATGACTGGGGAATGCACAGGGGGCTCAGGAGCCTGGTCACATGTGGGATTGACAGACATTCTCTGGTGACTGTGGAGCAGCCCAGCCCTCCATCTTTGGGTGACAAGTATGGTCCTGCACAGGCTGTTAGCTAGGAGGATGTTCATTTGGAACGTGTTCAATCATACTGTGTCTCCTGTGATGGCTGGATAGAATGGCCTTTGTTAGCCAGCACAAGCAGGTGCCCTTCCCAAGCCTTCCCTAGGCTGTAAACAAGCAGTATTGGTCTGTCTGGGTGCTCACCTATATGGTGGGGGTTGTACTCATCCACCCCCTCTGAAGTGCTTGAGTGTCTGTAGTCCTCTGAAAAGAAAGGTCCCTGACCTGGTGTCTGCATCTCTGGTTCTGGGCTGAACCACTAGTGTCTGGACCAGGTGCTGCTTTGAGAACGCTTCAGAGTGTTGGGCAGCATGGTGTGGGGATGAGCACAGGGCTCAGGGTGTCCTTGGGGGAAGGAGCTGAAGGTGCTGAGCTGGCAGTAGAGGCCCCAAGGAGACTGCTCCTCAGGGGCCCTGCAGGGTGCTCAGCTGCATGGTGGCTGGCGCAATCATCCAGTTGCCGGTGGCAATGCATTTCCAGCGAAAGGCCTTAACTCTGATGCACTTCTGTTTTCCCAAAGGCAAGGACTTGCCCTGGTGCTGCCCGAACAGCGTGTGTTCTCCAACAGGGACACATGTGCCTAAGCTCTCCTGCTGGGCGTGGGCAGCAAGTGCAAGGACCGAGGCGCTGGTGATGCCCAAGGGGTCAGGGCCTGTCTGAGGCAGGACCACACATAGTCAGTACTTCCAAATGCACTGCTGGGTGAGTGCTGCCAGTCCTGCGTGAACACCCTGGGTAGTCCCACTGTAGCACCTCTGGAGGGAAGCCTGGACCGCAGCTCACCTAGAGCCCGGGTTCAGGAGTCAGACCCTGAATGTCTGCACCAGTCACTTAGAGGTGCTGCTCCCTGTGGCAGTGGCCAAGGCTTCCCACCAGCTATGACTGTGACATGGACACCTTGCCTGCAGCACCGGATGTGTTCAGGGTTCCTGCAGTGTGTCTCTCCCAGCATGTGTAGTACGAGGGTCTCTGCCTGGGGACACTCCCTTTACCTTTGGGTTATCCCTTAGACAGGGGCCAGCCAGCCACCAATCAGCTAACACCAATTATGTGTGGGATAATAGGAATGCAATTACCCCATTTTTTCTGCTTAATCAGCTTCCTAGATTTGCTCCGTCTGCTGGAATCTGTGAGCTGAAGGAGCTGGGGCACATTTATAAATACATTGGGAACTGGACATGATGAGGTAAATGGTGCAAGAGCTTTAAGTGCTCTCCCACTCAGAATACTAATTTTACGACATGACCTTCACCCAGAACAAACATGAGGTACCGACACTGATGCTAGCTGGATCAGGGCAGCAGGACTGAATGCATGGACTGCCACCAGATCTGCTCCCCACACACAGCCTGACCACCCAGCACTGTCCAGCATGTCAGGGCTTCAGCAACAGCACTGAGCTAATGATCTAGTCATCAGTGGAAATAATTCTCACAAGTTTAAAATAAATGTTGTTATCTAATAATATATTTAATAGCTAAGAAAATTATCATAGTGTTCTAACCCAGAGTAGTAATTAGGAAAATAGATTTAGCGGTCATGGATGTGAAGGTAAAATGAATGAGGTGGAGGAAGTTTTGTGCTGAGCTTAAAATCGGAGGTTTGAGTCAATTATTCGTAATGCAGTGCTTGGGCCCCACAGAACCCCCTACACAGGGGCTCTTAAACCTAGTCTGATTGAAGCAAAAATCAGTGGAGTGAAAAGAGTCCTGGCTCTTCAAGAGATGTCAGAGCCTATAACGTAGTGGGCACCTAAGGGTTTGGAGAACAGTGACAGCTACAAGCTGACCTTTAGCAAATTTAATCTGCAAATGGATTCCTGCATAGGACAGCTAATGCTTTTAGTTATTGTACAGGCTCACTCCTGGGTTTTAAAAAGCTGAGAATAAATAGATTTCCTGATGCAGCTCCTATGCATGTTGCATAACAAACAGGTGGTTTGTGGATGCACTGCAACGATAGGGTGTACTGAGAAACTTTGCAGGACTTATGAATACATAATTATAATTCATGCATAACAAGCAGAATGTTTTTTCTAGTTAATTAAGGAGAAAGGACTTGGCACTTGTTAAAATGGAAACAGTGGGAAGAACGAGCCTGCTGAAAAGAAAGGGAAGGAGTTTCTTATTTTGTGTTTCTGCTTCTTCAATAATACTCAGAGATGCTGCAGGGGCTGGTTGTTCAGCTGGGCATTGCCTTGTGTGCCACCTAACAGCTGAACAGGGTATGTGATAAATGAATTATCTGTTTACCAAAAAAAGTCTTTATCTCCCTTTTCTGGAACTGAGGTTGTTTAGGCTTGATGGCTCCTGTGTCGCTCATAGCTACACAAGTGCGCACCAGCAGGCAGAGGTGATCCCACTCCTGGCAGTTGTGGTGTGAGGTTGGTTTTAACCTTTTTTTTTAACTTCTCTCTTTGCCTTTTGGAGGCCTGTTCTCTTCCCTATGGAGACAGGAGACCACAATCAGGGAGGTGTCAACTCACTGCCCAAGAGTGTGTCCTGCATTCCAGTGGGTGTGTGGACTGGTTCCCTGTACTGTAGCATGGACAAGGAGCTACCAGCAACACAAAAGTGATTTTTAAAGCACGATGTCACTTCTGTGATTCTTTCTGTCCTTTGAGACAGCTTTGGGGAATGCACCTCCGCATTTCACCATGAAGCCATGTCCAGGTCCTGTATTGTGTCACAGGGAGTGAAGACAGACCAACTTGTGGATCTTGCCCACTGCACCCAGAGCAGCATCAGTCATCAATACAATGTGTTTGCTTAACTTAGGCATGTGCCTGGTGGTTATAGCAAAGAACTCACTTTCCAGAATAATGCATTGAAGGCTTTGGGCGTGGAGCCTCCAGGCTCATGCCTGGCTGATGAATGCTTCTGGCTTGTCACATCAGTAATCCCCACAGTAACAAATGGCCTGTGATGTCGTTGACTGACAAATCCTTGAAGTTACATATGCATACGAGTAAGTGCCAGAGTTCTCCAAGGTGAAGTTTTACAACGCCATGTATCAAGCTCCACGTGACAGAGTGTCAGGAAACACCCTGGGGAGGCTGGCAGCTCTGAGCCTAGGAGGTCACCTTTCCTCACCAGGTCACAGCAGGAAGCAGAAAGAGCTTTCCTTCTCTCCTGCCTCTAGTCTGAGAGGACCCACGTGTTTCTCCAAAAGGCAGTGCTGGAGTGTGGTGGTGGTGGGGTGTTGGGGTGCTGGAGTACTGCAGTGGTGCGGAGCACCCCGTCCACAAGCTGCCTGTACTGGATATACTGGAGTCCCTGAGCCTCTTCGCTCAGAGGTGCTCTCTCCTGTACTTCCCCCGAAATAGCAGCTCCCAAGGAGGCAGCGCGATCTCAGCAGAATATTAACGTGGGGTGTTAAATCTTGCATCCTCCCAATGAGATTTTAATTGTGATTCTGCGTTTCGGAGAGGAATTCGACGTTAGGGGCACCGCCGCGCTCCGCTTCACCGGGATGCGCTGTGCCAGATTGGACGCGTGGAGCGCAGTGCTGCGCTGAATTCAGCGGTGCTGTGCCAAAACAAGCCCGTGCCGACCCAATCCGGTCCCGTACCGTGCCGAGCCAGGCCCAGCTGAGCCGCTCCTAGGCAAGCCCAGACTACGCGTGCCGTGCCGAGCCGAGCCTAGCCCAGCCCAGCCCAGCCCAGCCGTGCCGTATGGGAGGAGCCACAGGGCTCCACCGCCCCTCCGCCCCCCAAGCCGCATTTCGCGGCNGATCCGCGGCTGCGGCTGCTGACGCCCCGCGCCCGCCAGCCCGCTGTCAATGGAGGAGGACGTTGAGACCCGCAAGATCAGCGGCAGTTTCCTGCGAGACCACAGCTATGCCACGGAAGGTAAGGGAGAGCCGCGGGAGAGAGCAGCCCCTGCCCACCCGCAGCAGGTGGGGGCTCATCCGCGCCGCTCGCCGGTACTCGGCCGCGGTACGCGCTCCCCGGTACTCAGCCCCGGTACCCGTTCCACGTCAGACGCCCATATCGCCCCGCATCTTCCTCCGCGGCTTCCCGCGCCTCCGGCCGAGCTGGCGGGGCCGCTGCTGCCGCCGGCACCGCTCCCCGCCGGCTGGACCGGGCCGGGCAGCCCCGCGGCGGCCGGTCCTGGGGGCGAACGAGGGCCTGGGGGGTTCCGTGCGGAGGTCCGTGGAGGTCAGTGCTAAGGGTCCGAGGGGTTCCGTGTGGGGATGCGGGGGCCCATTGGGATGCGTCGTGCGGCAGACCCGCTCCGGTGACTCAGCAGCGCCGGTCCCGCCGCTCCCTGCCGCCCTCCTGCCGGGGTGGACTCTTCCGAGCCGGTCTGGTGCCGCCGCAGCCCCGAGCCGCCGCCAGGCAGCCGCAGCGGGCCGGGGAGGAGCCCTACGGGATGCCCCCCGGGCGCTGGGGCGGGAGCAGGGAGAGCCCCGGGGCATCGGCAGCGCCTTCCCCGGCGGAGCGGGGCCGGTACCGGTGCTGGTACCGGTGCCGGTGCCCAGGGCCGAGCGGTGCTGGTGGCTGTTGGCATCGCAGGGAGCTGGAGGGATTACAGAACAGGCTTCATTAGCCTTGGCTGCCTTAGTGGCTCTCGCAGGTAGCTCGTGGCTCTATCTATGTCGGAATGGTGAGGAAATCCGGATAATACAGGTGGAATTCTCGTTACCAAAATGAAAGAGTTGTCTCAAGGCCGTTTTTCCTGCAAGCCTCTGCAGGAAGAAATACGTGTGCTAAGTTGTGCGTTGCGGAGGTGAGGAGATGCCAGAACTGTTTAGACATGGATAATGTGATAGCCTGGCTGAGCCTGTGGTGCATCTGAGCGCGACTTACTGTGATAGCTCGGCGAGTGGAGGAGATGCGTGGCCATGTTCGGCTCAGGCATCCGAAAGTGAGCTGCAGCCTGCACATGACGCTGCAGCCTGCCACAAAGAGGCAGGGTGGGGATGGAGGGATAGGGACCGAGCTGCCGCTGCTCTTTCCTGACAGCCGAGGAGCTGGTGACTCCTTCTGCTGCCTCACTTCACGAGGAAAATGCAGCTGCTGTGAAGCAAAACCAACCCCCCGATCCCTCCTGGTAGCACTGACCCCTTGCATGAAACTTCAGAAAGCAGACTACAAACCAGAGGCTCTGACCAGGCTTATTAATAGCTTAATCAGTAGCCAAAGAGGATTTCTCTTACTGTTTCATCCACCTAAAACTTTAAAGGAAGGCAACATAGGACCAGACTTTAGGAATTTTAAGATTCCAGCACATGGCTGAAGGAGGGTTTATCTTCAGCATAATACAGTAATGGAAAGCTTTGGATACCTTGGTGAGCCACAGAAAATGGTCCCGTGCAAGTTCGTATTGCTTGTGTGTATCTGAAACATAAGTGCTGGTGCTGAGAGCCACCAGAGGCAGGGAGGTCATGCCCCAGGGTGTCACTGGCTCTGCTGTTGTCCACCATGGGGCAGGTGGCAGGTGGACACAGAGGCTATGCTGGTGTCCTCCAGCCTGTTTGGCAGCACAGGGGTGGAGGAATGTTTCTGGGAAGGATGGTGTGAGCCAGTGCTTCCAGGAGGGTGGTGTGGCCAGGATGGGGCTCAGCTTCTGTACTTCCTGGTGCCTGGCTCATGTCGCCTTGTGCTGTGGTCTGTGGAAGGATGAATTTGCTGTTGCTGCATTATCAAAGGCAGCTTCAAAAGCCAGCAAATAACAAATGGGACTGTAGCTGCCCTGTTGTGACTTGCTGAGAGCTCAGTTGTGTCCTGGTTGGAAGGATGGAGGGCTGAGATGCGCCTGCAGTGATTTCAGCCTGTGGCCGCAGGAGGTCTGAGGATTTTCCAACCCGAGGTTTCCAGTCTGCCTGGTAATCCATGGTGAACTTCCCCAAGCTGTATGCTGGCGTTTCCAGAAGAAGAGCCTTGTGTGTCATATAAGAAACCTATAGCAGACCTCCCTGTAGAACTGAAGCAGCCAGAAGTTTTTGTGCAGTGGGTAACCAACATGCTGGTCCCATTACTGTGTTGGGGCTGGAGGGGGTACCTGAGTGTTTCATGGCTCCCTCTCAGGTGGGAATTCCTATTCACCTCATGCTGTTAGGACTTCTCCCTGCAGTTGTTCTGCTAGGGCAAGGCTGAACACACTTTGAAATGGTAGATCTTGTTAGTGTGGAAAAAACCAAAAGAAGATACTCAGTTTTGTTTTTTCTACATGTGAAAGCTGCATGTACCTACACCAACATGGTTAGTAGCCCTTCTTCTGTTTGAAAAAAACCTCCTCCTTCCAAACCCTGTTCAGAAGGTGAAGACTCACTTTGGAAATGAAGGTGTCTCTGGGGTGTCAGCTGAGGGAACAAATGGGGTTATGTAATTTGGTTTAGTGAAGTGTTGTTGTCACTTAAATAGGTCTGGCATTTTTATGCAAATACAGGGTGAGGATGGTATTTCAGAAGCACACACTTGAAAGCCTGTTCTCGTGTGGTGCTCAGAAGTACTGCTAATGAAGGAAGTGCAGGTCTTGTGCTAATTCAGTTGGAGTTGCCAGGGAATGTTGAGTTACTGGGATGTGATGCACATCCTGGGGGTGGGCTCGACGGTTTGCCCTGGAGGGGGCTGGATGAGCTAGTTCCAGGGTGATGCCAGCAAGATTGTTCCTGGCTCAGACCTCACAGCGCTGCCTTAGAATGGCAGGTTTCATGTGAAGGTTGTTCAGAAAATGTGCTTGGTTTGTTCTGCTGCATAAATCCATCTTCATTTGTAATTCTGCTGAGTGCCCAGCCAAAAATAGGACAAATTGAGACTATTTGGATACAAACAAACCGTTTGAGTAGGTTCCACTTTCAGATGTGCTTGCTTGAGATGTTGAAGGGCCTTTCATGTCCCCCCCAAAGTTGGCCGACTTCCCGTAGCTTGACCCAAAACGCCCATGGTGAAGTCTTCAAGCTGCGGGTGTCACCTTTTCTGTGTGGCATTGCTGTCCACCTGTCTTATTGTTCGGTAAATGCCTCCTAACAAAGGAGGAATGACATGAATGCGTCTTGCTATGCTCCCTGCTCTGATGAGAGTGACAGTTGTGACCAAGTGCGTGAGCTCAGTGGATTTGGGTGGGACAGGAGCAGTGGCCATCATGACTCGGTCTGGGGGGGACAGTGCCCTAGGGTGTTTTGTGTCCATAGACACCCACCCTGTTGCAGGGCATGGTCTTCAATGGAGGAAGAAGGATGCCAAGTGTCCTGTTAGCCTGAGGGAGGTGGGTCCCTCCTGGGGCTTGTGGCTATGGTGGCAGGGCAGGCTTGAGGCTGGGCCAGACTGTCACTGCCTGTCCACTGCCCAGGAGCATGGCCAGGAGCACAGCTGCTGTGTGTGTCTCCCCGTGGGCTGACTGGGATGGAATTCTTCTCTCCTGCTTTGTTGCTACTCCCTTCTGATGCTGCAGGATGTCCTGGGCTCTGTGCAGGGAGCCTGCAGGGCTTGAGTCACCCAAGCTGGTCACTGAGTGACCCTTCTTCATGCAGGCATAGCCATTCCTGACAGTTTGGAACAGTGAACAGGAAGATCTCACAGGGTGTGATAGGTGCCCTGAGACCCAGGTGCTGTGGAGCTGCTCTGTGGAAGGCCACAGGAGGAGTCTCTGGGCCCCCCCAGAGGGGGACATCCCTGTGTCCCAGCAGCTCTGCTGGGGGAGTGTCTCCCCTGTGGGCGCAAGACCAGCCATGCCAGGGCTGAGCAGCCTTGAGGACACACCGTGCCCACTGGATGGGAAAGCCATGACACTCCACGGCTGCTCCCTGAGCACCCTTCAGCTACTCCTTGCACCCTCTTTCCCAGGGCACTGGTCAGTCTTTAATCTCCTTGAGGGTGTTTCCCAAACTGAATAGATTTTGCCTTTGATAAATCCATCCCTAAGCCTTCATTTCCTTTTCCTGATTTAATCCTGTTACTTCCAGCTGTAACCCCCTTGCCTCTCTCAGTCATTCCCATTGTGCTTTATCCCTGCTCTGCCGTTGTGCTGTGGGAAGAAGCCCTGATGCCGGTGCCCCTCTGCCCTGACACGGGGGGCAAGGCTGTGTGAGTCCTTCCACCAGCACCTTGACTGGGCCATTGGTTACCCTGGTGCTGTTGGATGCATAACAGCTTCTGCATAGGGCAGAGGACAAGTTCAGGCTCTTTTGTTCTGTTTTGGGACAGAGAAGCCATCCATGCAATTAAAGCCTGAGAGAAGCAATCCATGCAATTAAAGCCTGACCAGTTGGTCACCAGTTTCCCCAATAGCTCTGTGTGTGTCCAACCCTGGGGGTTTTCCTGTCCCCCCATCTCTTCGCCTGCCCAGGCCATGAGGCCAGGGCTGGGCCCTGTGTCCCCATAGCCCTTCTGTGGGGAGCACACTCCTGCCTCCCCCTTACAGGGGCAGATCTTCAGAAGGAGTCTGGAGCTATACCTGACCCATAGCCTCGCCTGGGCTGGGCTGGGCCCCTGAAAGCTTCTTCCCTTCCTGGGTCAGTTAGCTGAGACCTCTCTGTGGCACCTGCTTTGACATTTTAAAAACCAATGTGTAGTCCCCAAGAAAGTACCCAGTGAGGTGTTCCCCCAGGGGAACAGGGGGAGAGCTGTTGGATGTTTTTGTTGTCACGAATAATGTGAGTTGCAGTTTGGGGATCATCTGGATTGGGATTTAATTAATCCAGGAACCTCCTTGAAGTTGTTGTTTTATCACATAAGTACTTTGATTACAAAACACAATCTGTCCTTTATGCTTTTTAATTATATATGTGTACTATGTTTAGTCCTCCCATCTTCTCCCTGAGCCTGAGCTCCAGCCAGGTTGGAAGGACCCACAGACACGTCTCCTTCTGTCTAATCCAGGGATCACTGCAGGGAGAGCAGTGTAACTCAGCCGTTTTTAGTGCTCTGCGTCAAAGCCGACTTGGGGATACTTTAATCCACAGATTAATGAGAGAATAGATGTGCCTGGGGACTCTGTAATCTGGGGATTACTGAGAGGGCTGGGAGCAGGTAATGATGTGGCTTGGACCACCACAGATGGGTTTGAGAGTGTCTGGTCACTGGTGATGGCATCTGCCATGCTTGCATCTGTCTGCAGGGGATGGGGCTCAGCATCTTCTCCTCCCCATCTCCACGCGAGGATGAGGTCAAGAGCTGTTCCTTCTCCAGCACTGAACCCAGCACTGGTCTTTCCCTCAAGCCTGGGGCCCTGGGCATGCTGTGGGTGTTGGCAGGGTGAGCCATGGGATGCTGGCACAGGCGAGCCCAATCCTCAAATTTCCAAATGGGACTGTGGGACTCAGTGAAGTGGTGTTGAAGGCCCTGAGGGCTTTCCCCATGACCCCTCCTGCATGTTCCCTCTGTGCCTCCCTCCATTTTGTGCTTCCACTCGGATGTGTTTACCCCTCAGCCAGCTCCTGTGGTGATGTCATGTCTCTGTAGACCACTGATATGTCATTAAGGGCTCCTTGGGCACCTGGGGTAAGCTTTCTGGGCCAAAGTGGCATTGTTTCACTTGTTCTGTTGGGTGCAAGGAGGCTGGTAGGTGGTGCAAAGTGTTTTTCACTCCTGCTCTGTCCTGCAGCTGTCGGTGTGTGTGTAGGGCTGCATGTGGTGGCAGAGGCACAGGGAGCTCCCAGGGGCACACCAGTGAAGGTCTGGCTGAGCTGCAGTCATGTGAAGGAGAGCAGACCTGGGAAACTTTCCCACGTGATAGCCAACCCTTGTGATCTTTTAGCATCTGCAGGAAGAGACTGGACAAGGTCATGGAAGCTGTCAAGGTTTACTAAACAGGAAAGGGACCACCTCCAAGGTGTCTGAGCTGCACCTAGTTAGGAAGTGGAAGAATGAGAGTGGAAACACATAATGTGATTGTCCTGTTTGTGTGTGTTCCTGTTCTCTGCTGGTGATGAGGTACTGGGCTGGATGTGCTTTTGATTTGACCCAGTATGACCTTGCTACTGGGCAAGGTTCTTGCGGTCGCTTGTATGAGCAAGAGTCCTCAGGGGTCTGCCGAACCCCTAATGACTCCGCCTCGAAGAGCTGGTGAGATCCTGTGCCTGGAAGGTCAGTGGGTGGTAGGGCTTAATGCCATGGCAGACCAGGTAGCCATCAGGCACCCTGAACTGTGGGAGTTAGAGCAGAGCTGTGCCACTGCTAGGGAACTCGATAGTGGTCGGATGTGGTGGAAATGCCGCTGGTGTGGGCTGGTGGCTCCTGTAACCGCCAGGAGAGGTGTGTGCCAGCTCACAGAGCTGAGGGCTGTGACGTGGCAGGATGCTGATCAGGCAGGTTAAAAATAGCAGCTGCTCCCTCCCTGCTCCTCCTGATCTTGGCTGCGTGGCTGCCACCGGGAGCTGGAAGGACTAACGCAGATGTGCTGAGCAGGCACAAAGCCCCAGCTGCAGGCAGGGCTGCGCAGAGCTCGGGTACCGCAGGGAGCACCAGGCAGTGCCGCGAAGGGGCTGGATCCTGCAGCTGGAGTGGGGATCCGGGGTGCCTGGTGACAGTGGAGCTGCTGCTCGGCAGGTCTGTCTGGAGCTGGTGGATAAACACCAAAACACCTGGTGACTTCTAATCTCATCAGTTCTACGTAGCGCTGCTGTGGCTCCCGAACACCTGACAGTCCTGTGCGGTGATGCCTGAGCGCTCCCAAAGCAACCATGAGCTGGGGGACAGGCGGCTGCCTTGCCCTGGAGCTGGGCAGTTGGGGCATGCTGTGCCTGGCCCTAGTGCTCTTAGACAGGGTGAGGTGCCACCATGGCTGTCCTGCCCCAGTGCCTGGCCACTGGAGCCCAGATGTGGAGACAGCACGTTGTTTGTACGTTGTCAGAAAGGCTGTCCACAGCCTGTGTCCCTCCTGCCCTCCCTATAAAGACGTAATTGAACCTTTAGAGTCAATGTCTTCGTTCAGAGCAGTTGTCCCAGCACCAGTTGTTATTTTTCTCCTGAAGCTTTGTGAGACTGATTTCTTGAAGGGAAACATTTGAAGAGCGTTTGAGCAGTTTTGTCCTCCTGTTGCAGCTGCCATCAGCAACAGAGCAGGGTATGCTCTGCGCTGTGCTGTGGTCTTCAAAACTCTGTGGATTAGTGGGACCTCGCTCAGCATGGCAGCAAGTAAAGGGAGTCATGGGCACTGCTTGACATCCGCATGTCATTCTCTGCCAGGTTTGCAGTTGCATCCAGCAATTGGGTGATTGTTCATGTTGCTGTCAACAGTTCAACATAGCAGATAGCTCCTGACCTGAACGAGCTGCTGTCCCTCTGCCTGCCACTGAGGTGTCAGGGAGGTGAAACAACCAGGGGTATTACCCTTCATGATAGCTCTGCATTTTGTTTGAGGCTTTTCTGTAATCTGGGTGTTTTCCTTGAGCAATGATCTTCCTGTGTGAAGTTCAAGCTTGTCTTAAGCTCTCTGGTCCTCTGGCACAGTGCTGCCCGGGCAGGGATTGCCCATCTCAAACTTGGATTTCTGTCTCCAGTGCTTGTACTGCCTATATGTGCTCTGGCTAGGGGATGCCCCAGGAAGTCACCCATGCCTTCTGTTGGGGGTGGAGGCTCTGCTGAATTCATGAGAGGAACTGCTTGGCATCTGCCCAGTGCCCAGCCGTGCATGTGTGAAGGAAAGCCCAAAGCAGCCACCCCTGCACCATGTCACACCTGCTCTAGGTCAGCATGAGACCCCCAAGCAGTGCTTGGCTGGGGAGTTGGGAGGTGAAGTAGCCCCAGAGCAGGAATAGAGCTGCCTGTGGTGAGTGGCCCGTGATACTTCTGTGCCTTCTAGTGTACAGTGAACATGAGTGACAATTGGAGGGAGGGAGGGACGAGGCTGTGACCACTTAGCTCTTGGGAGCATGACCCTCCTGAGCGCAGCGGGTCGGGGCCAGGTGGGAAGCTCTGCCATTTGTGTTGGTTTTTGGTTTTGGTTTGTCTTTCAGTCTTTAACTGCTTAAACCTCCTGCAGTGAAGTCCTCAAGAAAGCTTCAGCTCTCTTTGTTCTGGGGTCAGCCTACAAGGATGTTGTAGTACTTTGAGGTGCAATATGTGCCTTGGTCTGACAGGAGAATGCCAGATGGGTTAGGAGCTGGTGGGGACTGCAGGGATCACAGGCGTCCAGGCAGTAGGGCTGGAGCAGAGAGTGGAGAGTCATTTCCAGGCAGCTGGTGAATCCAGAAAGATCCTGCCTCCACGGCAGGGCTGTTTGTCTGCATTGCACAGAATTGTTCCGCAGCTTTTTTGTTTCCTTTATAAACTGTTTCCTCGTCTGCAGCGCGTCAGCTGCTCGGCAGCATGTGAAGAACTGTCCCTCCTAACGCCTCCCTAGAGCAGATCCTGTGAGTAGAAGGGTAACCAGAGCAGAAACCAGAAACCAAACCAGACAGCTCATCTCCCATTTTGATCTCCTCTGTACTGCATTTCAGTGGATTCCCTAGTGCAGTCGTAAAACACGACCATTATCTCCCCTCCCTGACTATGCAAACAAATTGCTGTGATTTTCCTTCCCTTGGATCTGTCCATATCCATATTCTCTGAATAACAATAAAACATTAATGGAGATAAAGACTGTTATCTCCCTCATGTCTATTTTGTCATTGGAATAACAACTTTAAATGTTAAGAGTGCTGAGATTTATAGATGCCAAGCCTGCTCAGCAAAAATAAATCATGTTCCGTAGTGCACGTTACCAGTTATTGCTGCTGCATTATCTGAAGCCAGAGTGGGTGTTAACCCTGTGATAACATCCTCAAAGGGGATTTCAAATAATTTTGTGGTTTAATTTAAAAATTCTGTTGTCTGCCTGGTTTGATCTGCAGCTCATTTCAGTGCAGGGGTATTGAAGTGGAAACTGCCTAAAATGCTGATAAATTCCCCAAGAAGTAGGGCAGCAGGAGAAGCCCCAGATCTAACACAGCCACTGTTTCAACTTCAGTGGCCCAAGCCCCACACACATGGCTTCCTCAGCATGCTCTTTTCCAGGGTTTTGTAGACTTTGGAAGACTACTGGGTTTCTTTAAGATTCATCTTGGCGTTTTTGTTCTTGACGTAGAAGTCCTCAGTGACATACACCTTCATAGCCAGATGAAGGTGCTTCAGGTGCTGTTTAGCACATGACCTGGGCAGGTTTGGCCCTGCAGTCAGCATCTTTTTGGGTAGTGCCCTGCAGTTGTCCAGTCCTGGCCCTCTGACTGCCCTCAGGGATGGGGTGATGACCACTGCAGCAGTGTCCAGTGATGGCCAGCTGGGTACTGGCGTTCAGTGCCCAGTGCTGGATGCTGCGGGTGTCCCTGGTGTCCCTTGGTCAGCCCTGGCTGTGTCATGGCGGTGGTGCTGCCTGCCTTGGCAGTGGTGGGGGCTCACAGCAGTGGGCAGGACCCTGCCCATGTGTCACCAAGCAGTCCCAGAATGAGCCAGGGTGAGCCATGAGGCATATCTTTTCCTTCCGTGGTTAGCTCTGTGAGTAAAGGAAGAATGACTTGTCTAAGGAGAAGCCTTGGACCAAACACTGAATACCAGACACTGGCGGTTCACTTCTGCCACCCTTCTCTGGCAGTTTGCAGCTGATGAGCAGTGTTGGCTAGGGTGACAGATTGCTTCACTGGTAGGATGAGTAAATTTTACCACTTGAGAAGGGGAGGGAGGTCAGGGGGGAGCAGAGGAGCGAGTCCTTCCTCGGTGCGTTGTGTGCAGCTGCACTGATGGATCCATCTCGCCACAGAGCTCAGACTGATGGGCGCCAGATGCCGACCGGCAGCGGGGGGAGGCTGTGGCTTGTTCAGCACCTGGCTCCTACCCATTACACTTGCTCTGATGCATGGTGCAGAACAGAAACTGCTTGTACGCCAGTGTTCATGGTGTGTCTCCTGCAAAAACCTGCTGCCAGGAAGGGCCTGTTGCTACACATGGTGTTTGAGGGCATGGCAACCCGAAGGAAAATACCTGAAGAGCTGTGGTGTGCTGATGCAGGGCTGTTTAGTCTGCAGGAAAATGAGCTTTGCTTCCTCGGGGCACCTGCTCTGTTGCTGCCTGGCACGGTGTCCTGAAAGTAGAGGTGCGTGGTGTGACCCTACTGAGAGGTCACGGTGTGAGTGTCCAGCTTTGGCTATTACTCAGGTTTAAAAGTTGTAATAAAACTGTGTTAGAGCTGTGAACAACCCAGATGCTTCTTCAGCCTTTTATGCATGTCCCCAACTCCCTCATGCATGCTCAGAGAATTTCTTTCTCCTCTTTAGCACGTAATTTTAAGGGAAGTGCTTCATGATGTTCTGTCCATAAAATACTGTTGTGTGTCCTTGGTGCAGCCAGGCTGTACAGCTCTGAGTGGCAGGATGAGAGCTCTACACTGAGAAAATGAGACAGACTTCATGTTTCCTGAGGGAAAGGGCTCTCGTGACCATTGCTGGTCTTTGTTCTACTGAGACAACAGGGTTGTTTGTCCAGGGGAGGGGGAAGGTTGTCTCCCAGCCACCAGCAGTAGAAGATGATCTTAATCAGAGTGTTTTAGTGGGGTGCATAATTCACATAAGACATAACAAAGGGGAGCTAAACATTTCACACTTTTCATTTGAATTTTCTGAACATGTACAGGTAGATACATATAAAATTATTTCCTTTCCAAATCTACTTACATCAGCCAATTTGCACCTGTCTGGCAGGCAGAGGAAGCTTCTGTTATGAGCAGAGTATTTTGTGACTCCTGACTCAGGACCCTTGTGCTTGCTATTCTAGATCAGGAGATGCAATCTGCTTCTGGAGGTTAGATGTTGGCAGAGGTGGAAGCTGCTCTGACCTCGGCTGGCGTGTGCTCTGTGGAAATGTGTGTCTGTGGGGATCAGGGAAATGGAAGAGGGAGAAAGAAAGAGGTGGTTTCTGAGAGCCCTCCCTCACAATCCCTGAACAAACTTGGCCTTGGTTGCAGTAGGCTGACAGACTCTTAATTACAATAACAGCATGAGCAGTGTTGTTTTGTAACTGGTTCCCCACTGAAAATTTCTGGCTAGCAGGAGTGATGTGGCAGATGTCTGTTTGTGATTGCCACCGGTTGTGAAGATCAGTTTGGGGGCAACACTCTCACTGGAGGTGACAAATAATGCAGGTGTCTAGGGGTGGCTTGGTTTGTTTGCTTGGTTTCTTGGCAGAAGCTGGAGTTCCACAGCATAGGCCCCTGAAAATCTTCACAAGCATCTCTGTAGCAATTACCATCTGCAAAAAGTTATGTTATGAGACTGGAGTGAAGGGGGACCTGCACATCTCCAGACAGTGAGGTGCTGCTGAGCTCTGGCTAAGTTTTGGAGAAGGTATCTCTCTGCCCTAGCCTTAGATGTGATCTCTAGGCCGGGGGTTTGTGCAGCTAACAGATCAACGTGATTTCAGTCTATTGAGACGCATGTGCAGAGCGTGGCCGGAATTGTGCAGCAGTGGGGTCCTGCGTCTGCTGTGCTCTTTGTGTTGGAATAGGAAACAGCCTGGGTGCCAATCAGTGGGAGAGACATGGAGGCACAGTTGCTGTGAGGAGTCTCTGGGCTGTTGCTAGCAAGCGTGTGAGGCTGTGCTGAGTGAAAAGGCCAGAGAGAAGCCACCTCTTGGCCAGCTTGGCCCAGCACCAAGCAGGCTACCATGTTGCTGGCATTCTGAAGGTATTGACTGGTTGCCACATCCAGCAATGTGCAGCAGGAAGCCTGTCTTCCCCAGTACCAGCGAGGTCTGAGTTTCCCTGCAGCTAGAGTGTTTTGGTTATGGATCCCACTTCACACTGTTGTTTGACACCTTGATGTAGTATTTTCATTAGGAGTCCTGCAAAATACACCAGCTTGCAGTTACTGATGAAGTGCCACCAGCTAGTAACAGGTTGTTCAGCTTTTTTCATCAATGGAAATCGTGAAGAAACATCCTTTGTTAGTCATCAGGCATTAAAATAAAGTCAAAGGCTTTTGTCACGCTGTTTCAGTTCACCTGTGGTTGTGTGCACAACCACAGAGACACCAGTGGAGCCAGATCCATTTCTCCTCACAGGTCTCAGGATGATCAGTTCAGCGTTCCCTGTTGGGTGGCAATACCTTCTGCTGAGAGTCTGGCACAGGAATCTGGTCAGAGTCAGGTGCTGGGGATCCACATCCAGCTGTAACATTGAGAGAGCAGCAGCTCCTGGCACTCCAGCACTCCTTCACCAGCAGGTCTCAAAGCACTTCATAAATGAGATGAGGCTTCTTACTTGTATTTTAGAGATGGGTTTACTGAGTCTTATCCAGTAGGGCACTTCCAGGCTGGATACTGATCTTGGTGATACTGCTTTGAAGCCGGAGTGAAGTCTGCAGTGTAACCTTGTCTGTACAGGGCTCTTGGAAGGAGACAGTAAAGTCTTGTCATGTTTGGACATTTCATCTAACGTAAGAACTTTCTAATTAGGATGTTCATGAGTTAATCACATGTGACACTTTGTTTGTGCCCTGCTGCAAGCCTGAAATGTGTGTGAGGATGTGGGGAAGTGGATCATCCTTTTTTTGGCTTTGTGTCACCCTAATGCATTATCTCCATCTGGTTGTCTCCTCCCCCCTTGTGTCCCTCAGCTGGAAGTAAGTGTGTACCAGTGGCTATTAATAGCTGAATCCTGCACAGTCTGCTCTCGCAGATGGGATTCTCAGCTTCTGAAGGCTAAACTCATTACAAATAAGGCAGTATGCTGGGTGGGCCTTAATACAATTAGCCTTGCTATGAGTTTGGTTCTTGGGGCTGAGCACTGCCCTCAGTTTCTCTGGGAAGGTTGCGCATTAATGTCCTGGCCCACAGGTCCTGTCCAGCACATCTGCTTGTCACTCAGGTCACTGCTGACACAGATGCAGTCATGGTGCTTTGTCACCAGTACTGTCTGTCTGCTCAGTACCCAGGGGAGATGCCTCTGGCTGTGCAGTCCTGATGTGCTGCCTGGTCGGGCCACCAGGACAGGAGAATTGTTGCTGTACAGCTTGTCCATGTTGCTCGAGGACACTGGCTGTGGAGGGCTTTGACTTGTCACCTTTCCTACTATCTCCTTGAACAACTAAACCCTGTCAAAGTGTGCATCCTCTTGCCAGGGACCCACACAACCCTGTGAGCAAATGGGAAATTGTGGGTTTACAGGTTCTTTCTAGTTAAGGGAGAGCTCTGCTTCCTCTCCATACAGAAACCTGCTGTTGAAACTGTGAGGTTGTTTTAAGGTTCATTTTACCTCCATTCTGCTTTTTGTAGGGAGACATCTCCACAGGGATGCTTATGTCCCCATGTGCAGGAGGTGTCTGTCCCCATTGGGCTCAGGGTCCTGCCCCATCTCTGTCCTTGTTGGGGATGGGTGAAGCATCCTGTCCAAAGTCTTCGTTGTGTTCCTACACCATGGCTTGGCCACAGGGAGTGATGACTGTGCTGGCTACAGCTGGTGGCTGTGTTTCTTGGTAAACAGGGGCACCACAGCTGCCTTCTGTGCATTGTGGCTCTTGCATTTGCACAGTCCTGAATGCAGCCAGGCTGGAGAATGTGGAGCTGTTTACTTCCCTAGCTAGAAATGACCATCATGACTCCAGGTGAGAGATGTGCCCTGGTTTGAAGTATCACTGTGCAGCTGAATCTCTGACTTTTGTGGCACTTTGTTTGCTGTCTTTCAAGAGCTCCTGCCTCATCAAACCTCTTTCTTTCCTTGCAATCTGTTCCTGACAACGTGCGAAGTTATTGACAAGGTGATGAAATCTGATGGACTAGGAGTTGACAGAAAAAGAAACCTTTTTTCCTCTGCATATGCAGTCTGAGGCCTTCAGATGAAACCCTTCCCCCTGTAAATCCACAGCTGATGCCCAGTGTACTGGGTTCAGAGTAGTGGCTGCCAGGCTGGTGGCCTCATGGCCCGTGTGTCCAGTGGTACCTTCTCAGTGCACGTGCAGGCCTTGGAAGAGATGTGTGTGATAATGAGCACAAGAAAAAGACCCTGTGATACTGTCCTTGTGAATTCTCTGCCATCAGCTGCTGGATACTGCTCACCAAACCCTGTCCCTTCTGCCCGGTTAGGATAAACCTGCAGCAATTTTCTCTCTTGGAAAGAGGAGTCATTTTCAGTGCTATTTCATAAAGCCTCTCTCAAGATGTCTTTTTTTTTTGGCATCCAGGAGCTTTGTGTGGTGGCTGGTGGTGTGGGCAGGAGTCACTGCAGTGCTCCGTGGTGGTTACACAGACACACCCATGGGAATTAGCACCGGTGTGGACTCCACCATCCACTGATGGACTTGACATCTTCAGGCAGACAGGTGTGGGAGAATATACATGTGGTCAGATACATTATTTGGGAAGGCTCTCACAATGAATTAAGCTTTTGGGAATAGAATAATAGAATTTTTCTGTTATGGAAAAGACTTTTCAGATCATCAAATCCAACAGTTAACCAGCACTGCCAGTTCACCACTAAATCACATCTCTCAGTGACTCCACTACTGCCCTGGGCAGCCTGTTCCAGGGCTTGACACACTTTTGGGGAAAAAATTGTTCCTCATGTCCAACCTAAACATCCTGTGGTGCAACTTGAGGCCTTTTCCTGTAGTTTGGTGTGAAAAAGTCTGTCTTGGCAGAGTGCTTGGAAAGATCTTTATTCTCCAAGGCTAATGTTTGATTTTAGGTGATGTTTGCTCATGGCCGTTCTGTTGTCTTCAGTGGTCCTTGCAGAGGTACCTTTCTGGTTGCTCTGTGGGTGCTGTAGAGGTGGCTCAATGGAGCTGTGTTTGCGGTTTAGATGGTGTCTCTGCGTGGCTGTACATGGAAATAGAAGGTTGTTGTAACCATCACATGCAGTTACCTCCAGCATGAGAACATCAGCAGACAGCTTGGCTGAAGTGTCAGACTTAGCTTTCGTTATACTCTTGGCAGTGCTATTTGGAAGCTGGAAGGCTATTTTAGGTAAATTTAATTACAGCTTTTTCTTGCTCAGCGAATAGCTGCTGGTACAGTTATTAACCTGTAGTGAAAAGCATTAAAGCAGATGGGAAATATTCAAGGCATCCTTTTGTCCTATACCCCTCCAAAAGATGGGGAACACAACATTTATATTTATCAGCAGGCATTGTTGTCTGGCTTGCAGGGTTTGCAAGCAGTTACTGTGTGTGTTTCTTTTACTTTCCAAAAGCCATTGATTTTTGCAGTGTTACAACTAGAAAACAAGAAGCCTATAAAATGATGTTATACCCCTA
Source organism: Galbula dea (assembly GCA_013399015.1). Taxonomy (NCBI): domain Eukaryota; kingdom Metazoa; phylum Chordata; class Aves; order Piciformes; family Galbulidae; genus Galbula; species Galbula dea. The sequence continues at coordinate 346,853 of VWZX01007460.1, forward strand.
TTTTAAAATGGAGTTTCAGTCTCCTGCTGTCTTTTTATTAGTTTCTCCTTTTCCAGCCCTGCAGAACGTTGCCTGAGTCGGCATATTGTAATTGGCCTGTGGAGATCTGTGTCCTGCTGGTATCACTCAAAACCCAAATGCCTTCACTGCAATTTCACCATCCTTGGGCTCCCCGTGCCATAGGAACACAGGCTCCTGGGCAGCTCATGCTGCAGCTGTATTGACGGGGAGCACTCGACTAATCACTTCCTGTAATTAAATTCTTCACTAGGAATAAAGTTAATCTTCTCAGAGCATGTAAAACCTGACCTGCAGCCTGAGCAGGCAGAAACGCTGTTGTTTATAGGCACCTTTATCCAAGTGCAAAGGATCTGTTCCCAAACTAGAAGCAATTAGTATAATTAGATATTCCTCATCCTGAGCTAAGGATATATAATAATAAACTAGCTAGTACAGCAGCTTTCCACTGAAGATGTCATAGATTTTTCCAGGTGGGAGGGGACTGTTTTGCCTGTTCCCATTGACCTCTGGCAGGACCCTTCTCTGCCCAAGCCCCCTCCAGCTGATGAGCTTGTCAGTTCTGCATGTCGGTGCTTGGACTGGTGAGGGAGGGCTGTTGTTTTTTAATTGAGTCCTGTGGTGCTCAGTAAGTTTGGCAGAGAGAAATGGAGGAGACTTTCCTCAACTCTTTTTCTCTGTGTTTGCGTAAACACATTAATAAACTAATTGCCCAAATCCTTGCTGACTGTCGGAAGCATTAAGCTTGCTATGGGTAGCTGACTCGAACCATATGGTTTGGTCCCAAGGCTTCTTTGGGTTTTTAGAAGAGGTTCGAAAAGTGCCTATTTACATCATCTTGAAACATTGACATTCCAAGCACAAATAGTTTTGCATAATTTATTACTCTCTCGGTAGCTTTGCTCATACTTGTAAGTTCAACTTCAAAGTGCTGCATCCCCACTTGTAATTATTTATGTGCAGCAAAACAAAACAACATTAAGTGCCATCCAGGCATTGCTGTGTTTCATTTGATGGAGAAACTTGGGAGTTTTTCCATAGACATAAAATTTCTTATTCATTTATTAAGAGCCAAAATCAGATTAAAAATTACCTTTCCTGAAGCCATTAACAGTTGCCTTTCCTGGAACTTAGACTGATCAAAATTAAGTGCTTAGGAAAGCAGCTCTGCGTTACCTGGATGATGCCAAATACTCACCAACAGCTCTTTAATTTGGAAAATTAAGGTGTATTTGTCAGTTCCACTTTCACTTAGAGTGAGGTCCACTTGCCAGTTCTCACACACTGCCTCAGTGCAGCAATATTTTGATGCAGACAGTGACAGGGAGAGGCTGTTAACTCGCTTCCCCCAGTTTATTTGCACTGCAGCACTGGAGGGACACAATTCACGTGTAGAGACTCACAGCCAACAGGGCCAGCTTCTGCCTCACTTCATGTCTGGGAGATGACCTGTCACTCTGGAACCCTTGTTGCTCCTGTGGCTCATTAGCAAAGATGAAGCTGGGTGTGTTGGGTGGTGAGCAGGCAGCAGTGACGGGCAGTGTGATGAGGAGTGGTCCCATTGGGAAGCAGTGAGTAGTAGAGAGATTGCCTTGCTATCTTTGCTGATAATATTGTTATATCTAAAATCAGGAATGTAGGTGAAAGGTGCAGAAATGCCCTGGTAAGCAGAGTGCCAGGATACCCTGAAAGCTGGGCTTCCCCAAACCTGCTTTACTTCTGAAACATGCTTTGCTGGTTGTTAGGTTCCCCTCATCATGATCTTGGGTCTTCTGCTGATCAGTTCTGACCTGGCTAATGGACAGTGATGGGGAGCAATGGGAACGTGCTGTCATGATCTGTATCCCTCCCGTCGTGTGGATGCTAATGAAGGGTACCAGGGAGATGTCAACCATTACAGTAGACAGGGTCTGAATAAATCAGTGCACATGGATCGTTGAGCATCTCTGTGGTAAAACAAATGGCCTGTGGTCAGTTAATCATATAAAGAAACATCTCCCAGACCTCCTGGCATTATTCATAAGTCCTAAATCCTCTTGCAGTTTCATAAACAGAACATCTGTTAAAATATGGAGAAATTACAGCCTGGAATGTCTGGTAGAGATTGTAGGGGGAAAGAGTGGTAGATATTTCTTTTTGCCAAATGCTCGTCCCTCGACAGTTTGAACTGTCCGTTCCCTTTTGGCTTGCAGAGTTCCTTGTGCCCAGACTCCCTCCCTCCTTGTGCCCATGCTGTCCTGCTCAGGTGCCACCTCGCTTCTTTCCATGACAGCTGTCCCTGGTTTGTCCCTGAAAATCAGTTCCTTCTGCTGAAGGCCTGACGTCTGTTGCTATTCCATCTTGATTTAAAAAACCAAATAATCTAACTGTGCCTGTCCCAATTTACAGTTCATGTTTCAAGAAGTGACTCTTATGTCTTGCCAGCCCTCAGCACGTTCACTTGTTAAATTATGCATATGCTAATGAAGTGTGAAAATCAGCCAAATAACAACTCTCTGTAATCACTTAATGTCCCTAGAGCATTGTGGCTTTTTTATTATAATTATTTTATGATTTGTGACCCATTCTGAGTCACATTTCTGCTGGGCAGTCCTCCAACAATCAAGGTTAATTAGTATTTCCACTTTTCCCCCTTCTTGAAGAAGCCCCAACACATGCTCATAGCACTCGGTGCAGTCTGCATTTCCCATTTGGAGTTAAGCAATCCACTGTTTTTCCCTGGGGTCAGGAGCAGCTTCCCAGCACTGCTGAGATGCTCACTGTGACCCTCAGCTTGTGCCTGGGCACAGATCTATTGGAAGGGGCACTGGGTGTCCTGTAACCGCTTTGGCTGGCATGGCCATTTTGGGCAGAGCGATACTGCTGCTTGTTCACCCCTTGGCAGAGTCCCCTGTCCCTGGGACAAAGCCCTATCTCACCTCACATGCAGACAATGCAGGGAAGCCGCCTGCTCTGCCTGGAGCATTGCTCCAGAGCATTAGAACATTGACTAGTTCCCAGCTCTCCTGTCACTGCATAGTGGAATCCTGCACAAACAATTATATCTGATGCAGGCTGTACCAGGGAGGCAGAAAAACAGTGGAAGGAGGATGTGGCCTTGACAGCGTGATGTCATCTGTCACCAGAAACTGCTGTTCCTCCTCCCTGGCAGGAACTGATGTTGAGTGGTGTGTTTAGATGCTGCATCACCCGACCCGGAGCAGGTGTGTGTGAGCGTTCATGGTACCAATCCCTCTTTGTAGCAGAGGTTTTCCCAGATTCAGAACCATCACAGGGCACTGCCAGCCTGGAGAAGGCTTGACTGGGGTGGCAGCGATGCTGGGGGTCACTGGAGGTGTGTGGCACTGCAGCATCTGGGTAAGGAGCTCTGAGCTGTGACTCACACTTAACGCAAATTTACACCTATTCTGCTATGGCCTTACTCAAAAAATGCCATTCCCTTTTTGGTGAACCTCAGTGGGCTGCAGTGTGAGGAGAGGGAGGCCCAACTCCTTATCTTTGTGTAAGGATTAGGCAGACCACGGATGGCATATACAACAGCATTGCTCAACATCTGGTAATCAGCTTTCTCATTTCTTTCACATTGACAACACAGGGAGGAATTGAGCCAGGGCACCTAGCTCTTATAAACCTGTGGTGAGGATTAATATCTGCAAAGCCTTGAAATAATTTCTAGAAGATGGTCTGTAGGAGAACAGATTGTTTCTTACGGTGGGTTTTCAGTGGAAATTGTTGGATGTTGTATAACTATGTTCAGTGTTGACCATGGGTGCTTGAGGCACACTCTCTAACCCTTCTCCTGCTGGATCTGAGCCATTTCCCACTCTCACCTTGCTATGCTCGTGCCCTGTGTGGACAAGCTTTGTGCTCACAGTGCCATGACGTTCACTTGTGACATGTGTGGAGTCATGTTCTTCGTCACTAACCAGTGCTTGCTTCAAAGAAGGTGTGGAGTACAGAAGAAAAATAGTTCTCAACCTTTTGTGATGAAGCCCCAGTTCTTGGGCTCGTCTAGACAAGCAATAATTTTCTGCCCCTGCTCAGCCTATCCATGGTGCAGGATCATTTTCTGTATTTGTCTCTGGTTTTAGAATAAGCAAGTCAGTTCTCCGTGCAGTCTAAATAGTTGTGTTAATGTTAAGACCTCACTAGGAACAACCAGGTTCTGCTCCAACTCTGGTTCCTGACTGTGGCAGATGAACAATGCCAAGATTATCTCAATCTAACTGTTTTGTCCAAAATACTCCATACTAACCCTGCCTCGGGAAGCACTGTCTCTAGCTCTCATGATACAAACCCAGCACCAGAAACAGAGCTCCCCGCAAAGACCTTTAATGCCTGTCGGAGTCAACTTAATTAAATCCCATCTGACTGGGAGAAGGGTTTCATTTGATCTAATGAGTGTCCATGCTTCCATTACATCTTAAGAGTTTGTTCCCTGATAACAAACAAGTTTTGTCTGCCTATTTCCTCTAAAGATAGATTAAAATAAATCCAGGTAAATTTTCCTTCCAAGAGGACAAAATCCATGGTGGAATGATTACTTAAAAACAAGAAGCAAGGGGACTGCAGTTGAATTTGCTGGTGAGTTGGACATGGCTGCATGACTGCCTGGTGCTGGTGTGGCAGGATGCCCTGCAGCCTGTTTACTCTGTGGGGAGGCACTGGTCTGAGCTGGTTGCCTGGAGAATGGACACAAGTGTGTTTGTGCTGGGATGTGCTCAAAGGAGCCACTGGGTCAGTTGTTGCTCTAGGGATAGACTTCTGGGGTAGCAGCTCAGCACTGGTGGGAGTTCATGTCCCCATGCAGGTGTGACACTGTCCACACAGCACCTGCCTTAATCCTGGGATAAGTTCTTGTGGTGCACATCAGCAGAGAAGCAGGAGACCTTCCTGAGCTCTCTGAACTGCTCCAGAGGACCTGTACTCTTCCAGCTCTCTGGAATCTTGGTCATTTGCACACTTAGCTCAGAGTGAAAATCAACAGACTCGTTTGTACTGTGAGAAGGCTTTGACGGAGAGCGATCAACAGGTCCCTCTTGTCCTGTATTGTTGAATGGTCCTTCAGCATTCTGCTGTATACATGTCTTGCAGATAGCGGTGGTGATGAGCAGCCTAGCTAGGATCCAATTGTGGGCATTTATAAGCTTAAAGATATTGAATATTAAAGGTGAATTCTTGTTATCACAACCCAACGAATTCTAAAAATAGCCTGACCGTGACCTATCCATTTCAGGTACAGATTAAGCAGTGATTTTTCACTCAGAGAAGTAAGTGAAGTTCTTTCTTTTTCAGGCAGACAGGAGGGAGGTATTCCAGTGGTGCATTACATCTTATCTAGGCTGGGAGAAGAGCAGCATAACGAGGTGTGGATGTGACATTCCTGATCAGTTTCAAAAATAAATATTTGGTATTTACACTTGCAATTTATAAACCAAGTGGTTTTTACTCTGTTACTTACTGTCAGGAGACAGAAAGCTTTCTTAGACTATGGGCCATTGCCAGGGTGGAGGCAGCATGTCCATTAGTTGGGTGGTCTCTGCTCTCCAGGCAGCTCAGATTCTGGCTTTGCTGTGTGGTGCTGTACCTGCTGAGCACCAGGAAAGCAGGTTACTTCTTCATTCCTCTGCTAGCTGTGTTATGCTGAGGTTGGGCTGGACTCTGTGGAGGATGGTGCTGGTTACGTGTTCTGAACCATTACCACCAGTGGTGCTGAATGGTGCCAGGTACAGAAATGGACATACGCATGCTGCGACCTGGTACCAGCAAGGAACAGAGAGTTCAGGAGAAGGACTCATTTATAGCCATAATCTCCTCTTTCAGCTGCTGCACAAATTACTTTTAAGCAATTCATTTCAGTGGCTCAGAACATCACTTAACGAACCTAACACTAAGTTGAAAGACAGTAAGTTTAATTAAAATACTGCATGGAAAATGTCTTGAGACAAGCTCTTCCAGGGGCAGATTGGAAGTGATGGCACAGCCAGCCAGCTTCTGCTGGAGAAAATGTCAGAGTAGGCAGAAAATCTAGTGTGTGGTGAGTTTTAAACTGAACAGGCAAAACGTGTGTTATGGACTGCCCACAGGTAGGGCTCTGTAAAGCTTTTCCTGGGTTAACTTGAGCGTTTGCGTTGCTTCATGAGGGGTTTGCGCCCTGGCAAGAAGTGGTGGGGCCATGGTGGGGGTTGTAGTGGCACAACCGCAGCAGACTGATGTCAGCCATGGGGGCAGGACATGTCCCTGAGGGAGGACCCCAAGCAGCGCTGGTCCTCAGCGGCACCGGGAGAATGGTGGTGGGTGCCAACAGGACAGGCCATGCTGCCTGCTGGGAAGGGGACCCCAGGCTGGAGGATGAGCACAAGAACCCTCAGACAATGGGACTGGACCAGGACAGGCGCAGGAGAAATGCTGTGTGCGGAGCACTGTGGTGGTGTGCGTCAAATTGAAGTGCCCAGTTTGCCTGGGCAGAGGGTGGACAGCCTTGTGCTTTGGGCAGCATCACCATCACTGCTGGGCTGCAGCTGTTTGAGCCCAAAGTGAAAGCACTCCCTTTGTGGTACCTTCCTGCTGGATACAGCCCCAGATGTTGGATTAAGCCATCTTTAGCGGATTAAATTCAAATCCAAGTAGCAAATGCCAGGGACTGTCTGTACATAGCTGCAGTGTGTTTGCTGTCCCTGAAGATAGAATCAGGACATGAAGCACATCCTCGGACATCAGCACTTGGAAGGCTGTGGCCTCCCTATGTGTTCTGCTTAGATGTAGACAATGGGAAAGCTCAGCTGCTTTGTGTGGAAGGTGTTTATCTCCTGTCACTGTGTTCCCTGCTCACCTCCTCCCATTCCCCAGTGTGTGCTGAGCCCACCCATGTCTCACCAAGGGCCCTCTGGGTTTCTCCCCCTGCTCCCTCCTCCTCAGCAGCCCAAGGGATGCTCTTATGTTCGGATGGCCATGAAAACTCTGCAATGGGTACACCCTGTCTGCACAAGTTGTCCCCTAGGAACTGTCCTTGTCCCGTTTTGTTTGCTGTGTTAGCTTTCTGAAGCTGTGTCACTCTCACTGCAGCTTTTCAGCTCAGGAAGGAGGTATCCTGGGGCTGTGCTTGACATGGGCCCTGGGGGCTGCAGTCTCCAGCACTGCTGAGCAGCAAGTGTATATCTGATCAGGTGTGGTATTTGGTGAGAAGATGTCTGGTCCAAGGAGCTTCAGAGGAGATGAGAGCGAAGCATCTCGTCTCAGAGCTGGAGAGCAAGTGGACAGCTGTGGTGTCCATCCTGGTAGTGCCTAACCTTGGGGTCCTGAGATCCATAATGTGTCTGTGTGAGTGCTCAAGGGCTGCACCGTGGCCAGCACCACCTGTGACGGGTGTTACAGACACTGTCTTTAGGGCTTGAAGCACTAGAAGAGCTGAGTGGCCAGAAGGTCTTTGAACCTTATGGCCAGGGGAGCCCCATTCTGGCAGACTTGGTGGGGAGCTGTGGTTGGCAGAGTCTGCAGCTAGTAGGGAAGGACCCCATGAGAAACCTCCTGTGAGCTGTCCCACTCCTGGCTTGTAGGCTCTTACCTTCACCCAGATGGCAGAAGACTATGAAGCAGGAGAAAACAAAAAGATTATCTGAGGAGGGAAATTCTGAGCTGAGTAGCCCAGACAGTGAGAATGGCTTGTGGGAGTGAGGCAGCTCCTTGAGTCACCCCACACGCAGGTTTGCCTACTGGTGAAATTGCTACTAGGAGTCTCCATGTTAGTGAAGTATTTTGTGATCCTTCATGGAGTGAGTCTTTGTAAGCATTGCTCTTACTTGCTGCTCTGTATCACTGTCCTGTTAGAAATGTCACTCCAGGAGGAGATGTCTGTGTGCTTTACCACTGCTTTCAGCATGGGCACTAGGTCCAGGGGCACCAAGCTGGAATAATGTGACAGAGAGTGACATCAGTGCACGACGATAACAAATCTTGGTCATAAGCTGAAAACAGCTGTTACACATGAGAGGAAAGCTTGCTGCTTCCAAATTTTACTCACTTAGCTGACATTTGGGTACTTCTAATTAAAATTTTAAAAAATCAATAGGTTTTGCTGATAAGCTAACAGATGGCTTCAGCAAGATGACCAGAGAGGCAGAACGCATGGCATACTGAGAGCATTGGCAAGGCACCCACCCTGGTGTCTGCACACCCACCCATGTGCTGTGGCAATCATTTCACAGTGTTTCCTGGATCTGCAAGGCAACGCCTTGAGAACACACAAGTGTGCTGAGGGTCAGAGCTCATTGCTGTAGTGGTCATCACTATGTTTGTCTTGCTAGACAAGCAATTGTCTTCCTGTTGAAAATGAAGATCTTTGAAGTACAAAGAGCTGGGTATTGTTAATATCTGAGAATTCATGTTTCTTGTGTCAGCTGTTCAGGTTTCATCAACTGGTGATGTCACTGGAAACGGCAGGTTTTTGGAAGGTATTTGGACACCACACCACTTTCTGGGTTTCTTATTCCTTTCTGCCCATGAATGAGAAGTCCCGAGAGGGTCTCATGGCAGACCTGGTCAAGAGCCCAAGGTTTGTCATAGAGTTTTTGAAGGTGTTAGTGTGGTAAGGGTGAAGATTTGATCAATGCTCAGGTACTTTTTACTAAGTCTAATTTATTTTAGGAGTATATTTTTGCAGGCAGACTTGGATTTTCTATTACTATTCCTGAGCCCAAATCAGCCGTATTGAGGAGATTTTCTGTCTGCTGTGCCTCTGAGTCTCTTGGCACAAAGATGGCAATGTAAATCGTGCGGCAAGCCAAGGCCTAGACTACAGTTGGATAAGTCATCTGGGGATGCTGCTGGCAGCAGAAGCTCAGCAGCACACCCCAGGCTGCCAGCACAAGGTCCAGCCAGGAGCACAGGGGCTCGGGCAGAGCCATGGTCTGTGTGTGGGGAGAGGCATGCTCTGTGGGAGGTGGTGTCTCTGAGGAACAATGGTGGGCCCACACAAGATGCTATCAGCTCATGTCACTTTCTGGGCGCTGCTCCCCTTTAACAGCCGAACTGTTGGTAGTTGCTGGAAGGCTGCACTGTGTGTGTGTGTGTGTGTGTGTGCAAGAGGAATAATGTAGACAAGAACAGTAAAAAGAGAAGACAACTGATGCAGGAAATGAATTTTGGTAACTGCACAGTTCATGACAGGTTTAGTTTGCTTTGATGTTACTGTGTTCTGTAGAGCATGTTTGGTTGTTACCTTATGCACACTCAAAGTGTCTGTCCCACCACGATCGGGGTTATTGCAGTAGCACCTTCAAACCTTTCCCATCACACAGAGAACTGTGTGCATGTTTGCTTTCCATGAGTGGACAATGCCACCTCCCTCCACTTCCCTGTCTAAGTTGGTACCTCAGAGGAGCCTGGTGCTGGCCTGATGCCCAGTGGTACCCAGGAATGACTCTCGCTCTCTCCAGGTGCCAGGAGGGGCTGTGGGCACAGACCATCCCACTGCTTGGCTGGGGCTGGGAGCTTCATGGAGACTAGAGGCTGTGCCTTCCTGGGCAAGCAGCACCCACTCACTCAGACCCCTTCAAGGTGGGGTGCTCTGGGACACCCCAGAGCAGCTGCTAATTTTCATCTCAGTGAGGAGCATTATTCACGCTGTTAGAGAGATCCTCCAGGTCCCATGGTAGTTGTCTTCATTAACATGCTGTTCTGCCATCACAGGTGTAGTGTGTAACAGCTCTATAAGGTTTCCATAGCCTAACCAATTAAAAGTTGTCATTAATCCAAGAGCTAATGAGTTGCACATCTTAATACCGAAGAGGAGTTTTGTGTTGCATGTGCAAGTCCACGAGCAATGAGAGTTCCCCCATGATGGTTTATCCCTGGGCTGGCAGGATTGGGGTCTCTCCCACCTTTATGGCACAGGAGTACCCAGGCAGGTGCTGGAGGTTTGGACCAGCCTGTCACACAGACCAATTTCCCTGCACCTCCCCATCTCACCTCCTCTCCTCCCCTCTTCACTGTGCTCCTACTCATCCCTGCATGCTGGGGCAAGGGGCAGCTGAGCCTCAGGGCATACCCTCAGCCTCCAGTCCTAGCTCTTCCCTCCTGTCCTTGTGCTCCCTGGCCAGAGTCATCCATTAGGAGCTGGACTCAATGATCCTCATGGGTCCCTTCCAACTCAGGACATTCTATGGTTATCATTCTATGATTACCACATGGCAGAAGGTGCAGTTTGTTCCTCCATTATTGAAGGTCCTGGCCACGTCCTGGGTCTCACAGTTGGTAGGGAGGGTGAGAGCAAGTGCTGGGAGAGCTCCTGGAGCTCCTTTGGCATGGAGGCTCCTGCCCTTTGGTTTGCAACATGTGCCTGTTATAATGAGCTGTGACAGGACTCTCTGAAGTCAAGATGTGTTTGGGTGAAAAAGAAGCATCTCTACCAAGTGCCATATGAAGTTATGGTTCTGTCTAAAGCTGATGTTGTCTTTCTTTTCTATTTTATTCTTCTGCTTCTGTTAATCGCATTTAACTCATCGCATTTCGAACTGCCTGGTGTCTGCTGATTGCACTCAGCTCTGGGCACAGAGCACCTAGGACTACAGAGCCCAGGCTCTCCATGATGTGATTCCCTCCTGAACTCTTATTTCCAGCAGTTACAGTGAGTTAAATCTTCCAGGGATGGTGGGAGAGATGTAAATCCATGTTCTCCCATGTTGGCACTCTGAAACGGGTGCTGCAATGGGGGATGCTGCAGGGAGGCACTGGGTGAGCTGCCAGATGGAAGTTTTGTCGTCTGGGCTGGTAGCACTGAGCTATTCTTTGCTGTAACAAGGGCAGAGAAATTTTGAGTGTGCCAGTATTTTTAGCGCTTAAATCTAGGAGAGTTATTCCATTTGGGGAAGAGTAGCAGCTGCTGCTGGCGCTGCAGCATCGCATCATTGTGATGAGGAGCCATAGCCTGACAGCAGAGCTCGGCAGTGCATCTGGCCCTCCCCGGAGCTGCCAAAAGTCCAACTCTATGCCATGACTCCATCTCAGTCTCTGCAGGAAGCAGGATCTGCCATGGGGCAGAGGAGCAGGCCTGGGCTGTCACAGGGCTTGGACGTGCTCAGGTGAGGTGGTTCTTCTGCAGAGCCTATGCCATGCCATGCCGTGCCAGCCTGCGCCATACCATTCCATGCTGAGCCATACCGTGTTTCGCAGTGTCAGCGAGCAATGGTGTTCCAGAGCATTTCGCTGATGATACCAGATCCTTACTGGGCTTAATGCAGTGGAATTGATTTCTGTTTGCCAGGCTATCATTCACCTCAGCAGGGAAAAATCAATGGAGATCAATCACTTGTGATTTTGCATGCTGTCAGATCCCAGTTTAACCTCTCCCCTCCTGCCCTGCTCTCCCCCAGTGTGGACCACACAGTTTGGGAAGGATTGATGGCTCGGGCTCAGCCCTGCATCACCTTGCACATGGCACTTTACCCCGTTCTGGTGGGACTTGGGTGGTGCTTTGCAGTTCCCTTCCAGCTCCTTAGCCTTGCCCAGGCTCTCCTGTATAGCTTATCTTTTCTGTGGCTGCAGGGCCCTGGAGTCCTCCTTCATTTGGTTCCCCACTGACCCTTTTTCACTGGCAGAGAAGAAAGCTGCATTAAGATCTTTGGATGAGGTTTTTGCTCTGCCTGTGGGGTGGGGACTGGGAGGTCTGGCCATGGGCTGCTGGAAGTGCTGGGGGCATAGGGCTGGTCCTGCTCCCACAGCTGGCACTGGGGCTGTTGGTTGCTTCGTCTCATGAGAGGTGTTTCCGAGATGCCCTGACTGTCCACCCAAGAGGGGAACCCTTAAAGCTTTCCAGTCTCTGTGTGACCAGGACAACTCCTTGGCTGCATTCCTGGTGCAGAGGTCCTGCTGTGTGTGGGTCAGGAGGGGCTGGCCCAGAAGCACTCTTCATTTTGCTGTCCACTTGGCACCCAGGACAGAAAGACACAGTTCTCCTGTCTGCATTTGGGACTGGGGTTTGGCTGGTTGGTTGGGTTTGTGTTTTTTGTTTTGTAAATCTGAACTTAGAGAGGGGAGAGCAGGTTGTGTTTCCTTGGAACAAGCCTTGCAGCATTCAAGGAAGCACACTGGTGTTGTCACAGCTCTCCTTCAGAACTCCCCACGTCTGCCTGTGAAGCTCTGACATGCAGTGTGAATTCTCAGTGCTGACAGTGTGTGCAGTGCCGGGTTATTAAAAACACAGCGCTTCATCTCCTGTTTGTTTGGTTTCTTTAAGAGGCAGACAGTGAAACCAAAGGGATCTCTTGTAAACGGTGAAATGCAATGAGTCTCACAGTTTCCTGAGCAAGTGAAGACCCACAGGCTGTCACTGAGGTTTGGAGTCAGAAGCCCTCCCTGGGAGGTGAGGATTCTGCTGCCTTATGCAGGGGACACTAGAAGGTTTGTGTCCTCCTCACCCCCTTTCTAAGCTGGGTGTCCATCTCCTGCCGTGGGGTGGTGGGATGCAGAGATGGTGTTTTGTCAACTCTGAGACCCCACAGAGGATCCACAGGTGGGTTGTGCTCTGGCTCTCCCAACATTAGACACAGCTCTGTCCTTCATTTCCCTCCCTAAGCCCTTTAATTTTTCATGACCTCCTGGTGCTTTCTCCATCCACCTGAATGGTTTCTGATGTAGATTTTGTTCTCCAGTTGACAGGACCCATCAGCATCTCCTTCGCCATCTCCATTGCAGCTGAGCAGCTGGCTGGAGGAGGCATGGCCTTGCTGCAGCTTGGGGATGTTGCTGGCTGGGGGCAGCATCTCTGAGCATGCAGCAGATGCCCCCTGCCCTTGCTCTGTGTGAGGGGCTTGCCTGGGGGGAGGAGAGATGTGCTCACAGTAAATTATTATCCCACACTTACCAGCATTACGCTGGATTAGACAGCTCATACACTGGGATTTGAATGATCTAAAACCTTCTTCATTTGGCAGCCTGGTTTGCTGTTATTTATGGTGCTTCCCAATTTATTATCATCTGCAGAGTTGGAAGCTTTGTGTGCAGTGCCACCTGCCCAGTGATTTATACGAATAAGATAATGGGTCATCCAGAGCCGAGCTGTGGTCATGAGTCCACTTGCAGCATCCCTAGGGCCCATGGTGCCTGGCCCTGGCTGGCAAGGCTGGGTAGGCAGGAGCGCACTGGTGAGCTGGAACCATCTGATGCAGGTAAAGAGCTACCTGAGAAAGGCAGAGCTCTACCTCTGAGGAATCAAGGAAGGAACTGGCCTGATGGTGTTATCTGCAGAGCTCCTGGGCCTGTGTATGAGGTCATGGTAGCCCATGCTGCCAGTCTCTGAAGGGACCTGTCCTTCTGGGGAAGCAGCCAGAGGAGGAGGAGATGCACAGTTAGGTGACAAGGACCAGGTCCTTCTTTTCCATCCTTCCTGGACTCCCAGTGTTTGCAGATTGTCCTCAATTAAAGAAAAAGTGCAGGTATTGAGGGCTATCAGGTGTGAGGTCCAGAGCAGAGCTGCCAGGGCTGCAGCATCTCCCCTGCTCTGTCCCTGGTGTCAGGGCAGAGAGGAGCCTCTCTTCACTGTGGGACAGGGAGAAAAGCTGATGTTTCCATCCTGGGCAAGAGCTGGTATCATCTTTTCTATACATAAAAAGGTAAAGAGAGAGAAATGAGAGCAAAGCAGCAGCAAGAACAGCGACTTGTCACTTGTTTTGGGGAATGACAATCTAGGATTATTTTAGGCATGAGGGACTGAGGAACAGTGACTGAGCACCAGGGCTTGGAGAACGTGGCAGCTCTCCAGTATCAGTGCCTGGGGCGAAGGAGCCGAGGCTGTGCGAGGTATTTGTAGGAACAGACGAGCTTTAGGGTGAAACCACGCACGGCGACGTGGAGATGTCAGCTCTGGGTCTTGGGGGGAATTGCTAATTTTGCAGCTGTATGACTGACTCATTTTTGGACCTCAGACAGAGAGTTTGCTGTTTGTGATTTTCCTACTGTAGCAAATTTATCATAATGATGCTTAGAGTAGAATCATATGATTGTTTTGCTTGGAAAAACCTTTAATATCATCAAGTCCAACCATTAACAAGCCAGGTCACCACTAGCCATGTCCCTCAGCACCACATCTCCGTGGCTTTTAAATCTCTCCAGGGATGGTGACTCCACCAACCCTGAGCAAGCCTGTGCCAGGGCTTGCCAACCCTGTTGGGGAAGAAATTATTCCTAATGTCTAACCTAAACATCCCCTAGCACAATTTGAAGCCATTTCCTCTTGCCCCATCTCTAGTTACCTGGGAAAAGGTGCCTGGGATGCACCAGGAGCAGGGATGAGGTGCCTGGGATGCTCCAGAAGCAGAGATGAGGTTCCTGGGATGCTCTGGGAGTGGGGACAGGGCACCCCTGCACTGGGCAAGAAGAGAGGGGTGGCAGTGTCCTGCTCTGATTTGGGCCGCTCCAGGGATGCAGGTGCCAGCACTGACTGCAGCTCCCTGAGTTTTGTCTGCTTTCCTTTTAATGATGGGTTCATTCTGCTGTTCCTGGCAGAGAGCCTTCCCTCCACACCAGGAAGGGAGGGGGGTGTGTATTACAAATTTCCCATTTTTCTGATAAAGCTGTGTCGCCACGGTGGAAATCGAATCCCATCCTTGATATTTTTAGCCTGAAAGCGTGAAGGAGCAGTGATGCTGAGGGATGGGAGGACAGGCGGTGCTGGCAGAGGGGAGCGTCTCCATGGAAACAGTTTTCTTTAAATTCCTGCATTTCGGGGCACTGAGCATGTAGGAGGTGATGGAGGAAATGCAAAAGCAAAAAAACCCCACCAAAACAACAAACAACAAAAAAAAGGAAGCTTTTTCATTCTTTCTGTTGTCACAAAAGTGGTGCAGGAACCTTAGGGGAAACAAGCATAAATTATTGATCCTTTCACTCTGCGTACATGTGAATTTTAATTAAAAATTGCCCTGTTGTGTGTTGAAAGTATGGTGGGTAGGGGTGGGCAGGCAGTAGCCTGTGACTGACCAACCTGAGCTGGAGGGGCCTGAGTGTGCCCACAGACATCTTTGGAGAGGGTCTGGTGCTGCACAATGCTCCTGAACCATGAGCTCTTCCAGCACGCCTCCCCTGCAGAGAGCCCAGGCCGTGAGTGCTGGGGGTGATGCTCCTGTCAGTGGTGGTGGGTTTGGATCAGGTTGCAACTTCTACTCACAAGAGGTTTATCAATGGTTAGGGTGTTTTAAGCTATGGAAGTGTGTTGCTGGCCAGGGTCTGTTGTCATCCTTGTCTGAAATCTTGGTGGCTGGCATTTGTTCAGTCTGGGACGTCCTGTGGATCCACATCCCCCTTCTGTGTGACATGGTCTAGGGAATCCTGCTGTGGCAGGGGGTTGGACTGGATGATCTTTCAGGGTCCTTTCCAACTCCTAATATTCTGTGATTCCCTGCAGGCACAGAATAAATGGGCAGTGGGGACAGGGTGGCACCAGGACCCTTGTGGTGCCCAGCTCTGAGGTTTCAGATGGTGGCTCTGCTGACAAGGTGATGCATTGGGTGGCAGGTGCTGTCTGAAGAATGTCTCACTGCAGCATGGAAAGTTATTTTTAATTCATTGAGAAGTGAATGACCTAAAACCAGCATCTGGTGGTGGAGAAGATTAAATAGTGCAAAGCAGGTATATTTTCAACTGAGTCATTTTCGAAGGAAAGAACGTTGCTTGGTGCCAAGGGCACATTAGCACTGCCTGGCCATGGCCTCTGTCATTCCTTGGCTGCTGCTGCTGCACCCCCAGTGTGTTCTCCACCTGACATCTCTGCTGACACCGAGCTCAGCCCAGGACATCACAGCGATGCTCACTGGGGTGGACGTCACTTGTTACATGAGTGAAAACCTCTGCTTGGGCTGGGGCTTAGCTGGGATTTGGGTCCAAACACAAAATTTCTCAGTGCTTAAGCATGGTTTTGGCTGTGGCATCTGCTGCAGCTGTGGGTACAGTGACCTGGGAGATGGCTTGTGGCTTAACTTTTCAGGGATGTGGTTTTCCTTATTTGTTAGACCCAGTGTCCTTTCCTTGAAATTGAAAACTGGTTTCTGATTCTGCAGGATCCTCAAATGCTGTAGCAGTTCCAGCAGGTTCACTGAAGTGTGGGTGGGATCTGCCCTGTCCTGGTGTTCTCTGCCCACCTTCCACACATGTTTAAAATCCCTGTCCTGCTCTTTGGGAGGCATGTGCTGGATATGGTGATTGCACGGAAGAGAACTCTGTCAGGTGGATTTTTAGCTCACTGATGTTTTGCTAATTTCATTTCTGAGGTTCCACCTTCAGTGCAGCCTCTTTTCAAGGGTTTCCCCTATGCAGGGGCTTGGTGGGTCCTTGCCGTTCTGACCCACTGGTCGAGCAAAGTCAAGGTTAAAAAACTGGGTGGGCATGGGAGAGATTTGTTTTTTTGTAGCAGATGCTTGTTTAACAGCAGCTTCAAAACCATATCTGTTCTTGTGGAGCAGGTTGTTGATGTCCTTTTCCGCTCTGCCAGAACGAAGAGTGCAGCTCTGTATGAGCTGTGTACTATGGCTTAGTGTAGGAGCGTGCAGAGAAGGAAGCACTTTGCACACAGCACGGGGAAGTCTTGGCTGCACCACGGATGGTTTCTGGTTGCCTCCAGTGTGTGTTCAGAACAGCAGAAGCAACCCAGAAGTGTGTGTAGACTATATTGCCTAAGGGAAACCAGAAAAAAACACCCTGAAAACCTTTGACTCCCTGTGTTCCCTGTTGCTAAATGGGAGTGATATTTAACCAGTAGTTTGAACGCAGCCAGGAGAGGAAGGCAGGTGAGCTGAAGAAGTGCAAGATCTACTCAGTGACTTTAACCCCAAGAGGCTGAAATTCCTGATCGATCAACAGGGCAAGCTGAGGTGATGATCAGGATGAAATGAGGCTTGGCAGCATCTGCTTCATGGGATGTGTCTGAGGTGGGGATGCTGCTGAGGGCATTGGTGTGTAGTGGTGGGCATTGGTGTGTGCTGGTGAGTGGTGGCATGCATCGATGAGTGCCCTGCACTGGGATCTGGTGGTTGTCTGGACTCTGCTGGCTGCTGGTGGCTGTTCTGACTCCCAGACCATCCTGGAGTGGCTCACTCAGCTGATGGACAATCCCAGAGTGGAGATGGGCTGTTTTGGGGAACTCGTGGCTGAGGAAGGGGTTCTGAGATGCCTCATCTGGGGGACACCATAGCACAAGGCATGTGCTTGGTAGGTGCTATCTCAGCTGAAGTCCTGGAAGACAGACCCTTCCTAGGTCTTACAGAACTCTGTGATTGTCTCTCACTTTGGGGAAATGGAGTTTTCTTCCTTGTCTTTTCTAATCTGCTATGGTAACTTAGGACAATTCAGGCTATGTGGTTCAGATCGTAGAATCATAGAATCTCAGAATGGTTTGATTTGGAAGGAACCTTAAAGAGCTAGTCCCAACCTCCAGCCATGGAAGGGTTGCCACCCACTAGTCCAGGCTGCTCAAAGACCCGTCCAAGCTGGCCTTGAACACTTGAAGGATTGGGGCATCCACAGGTGCTCTGGGCAAGATATTTTCTCAGCAGCCACATGACAAAGCTAAAAAGCAAGAACAATCATCATGGTGCTCAGAGGCTCCAAGAGAGTCAGTGCCTATGGTCCATGTGGTGCTGGTGACCTTCGCAGCCACAGGCAGCACAGGGGGTCTGCCCCTTCTCAGAATTGTGGGGGCTGCACAGCCCTGTTAGCACAGGGGCCGCAGAAATGAGAGGGAAAAGAAATGCAAATGTGCTAGTGCTGTCAGCAGGAATGAGCTGCTGTTACTACAACTAAGTGCTGCTGATTGTGAGATCGATCCCGCACCCAGTGCTGGGTCCGATGCTCCATCTGCTCTCCCCTTCCCCAGCTCCACAGAGCAGCACTCTGGGCAGTGGGCGAGCACCAGTTGGGCAGTAATTGTCAGGGAATTAACCTCTGACATCCTTCTAAAAATAGGCCCAATAAATCCAGTCATTAGCAGCTCTCTGCTTGCTTCGCCTCAAGGGTAAACACTGTGGATTAAAGCCTGCACAAGTTACAGGGCCAGGAGCCTTCCCTTGCTTCTTGCCATTGCTGCAGCCAAGCACCAGGCTCTGTTGGGGGTTTGGTGGAGTGTGGTGGCTCTTGGGGTGATGGTAGAAAGGCATTGATATAACACGATAGATGATGTGAGATTCAGCAGTGGGCAGAGAAGTGGCAGAGCTGTTGTGTCACCCAGGGTGATCTGCCTGGTGAGTTTGGGTAGACATACAAAGGTGGCTTCATCTGTCTGCTCCCTCTGTCCCAGGGTGATTTAAACCACATCCCTGAGTGCTGGAGGGGAGCAGAGAAGCAGAAGAGACAGGTGGGAGCAAGGCCTGCCCCTTGCTGAGGTGCCAGGGTGACAGGCAGCACTG
Organism: Galbula dea; assembly: GCA_013399015.1. NCBI lineage: Eukaryota > Metazoa > Chordata > Aves > Piciformes > Galbulidae > Galbula > Galbula dea. The sequence goes on from VWZX01007460.1 coordinate 365,260, forward strand.
AGCCCTGCCCTCCCCCAGTCCCAGGAATCAGTCACATCAACCAAAGTGGTGGGGGCAGGTCTCCAGGGGTGAAGGGAGCATGCCTTGCTGTGCCAAGCTGTGCATGCTGTACTGTGCCATGCCACGCCATGCCACCCAGTTCCACACTCCCAATTGGCAGCGCTGTCCTGGCTGTGTTCAGCACTGGCACACATGGAGATGGAGGTACCGCTGAACTCAGCTGCTAGGCTCAGGGCAGGGCATGGGGCAGAAGTGCCAGGCAGGTCTTGGTCCGTTACTGTAGAGCTCCAAAGTGCCGTGGCATTATTGGTATAGACAGTAGCAAAAGGGAGGTTGGTGTGTGTCCCACTGGGGACGAGGTGTGACAAGCTGTGTGGCTGCACAGGAGTGGTGCCTTCAAAAGCCAGTCTGTGCTTACTTAAATTGTCTTTGTCTTCTCCTGTCCAGCTGACATCATCTCTACAGTAGAATTCAACCACACTGGAGAATTACTAGCAACAGGCGACAAGGGAGGCCGTGTAGTAATATTTCAGCGTGAGCAGGAGGTAAGTGCCAGTGAATGCAAAATGCTCATTTTATCCTTTTAAGAAAAATTTCCTGCTGTGTCCTAATCTGTCTATGTCACTTCTAACCTCAGGTCTCTCCTGGCAGACTCCAAACTGAAAAGCGACTGTTAACATAAGCAGGACCAGATTTTGTCTGGTAAAACTCCCTCCAAAGCCACATTGAGTTTCTTGCATCCTTTGGCTCTGGCTGTGGCTCTCTGCAGCAGCAGTAACCTGGATTGGATTGATGTGTTTGAGCATGCCATGGGTGTCCATCTCATAGATACCACCCCCTAGAAACCTTCTCACATTGCCAGTATGTCTACAAAGTGTAGATGGATGAGGCAGTCATGGTCTGATGACAGGTTTAAATTTCTCTCAAAGTTAGAGCCTCAGAATTATTTCTGCTTACGCTGGAGAGAACTGACTGGTTAAAAGTTACATGCACAGATGCTTCATCAGACTTTCCAGCAGGATTTCATTTGTCATTTCCTTCTCATTATTTTACTGCTTTTCTTGAACTTTAGCTTCCCAGCAACACACCAGGTGTATTCCGCTCAGCTCCTGCTTTGCAGCTTCACTGACCCAAACCCTCCATTTGCGCTCTGTTCTTGTTCTGTTCCCACTTCATTCCTGCTCTGTTTCCGCTCTATTCCTGCTCTGTTCCCACTCCATTCCCATCAAGCATACCAGAGTGCAGGAGGCTCTGCACCAGGAGAGGCTGTGCCTTGGCTTTCAGACTGGTGTCACTGAGACCAGACACTCACCATCACCTGTCAGATCTTAGAGATCAAAGATGATGTTCTCTGTGCCACCAACTTGCCTCCATTCCCCTTCCCGCAGAGCAAGAACCAGCCCCACCGCCGGGGAGAGTACAATGTCTACAGCACCTTCCAGAGCCACGAGCCGGAGTTCGATTACCTGAAGAGTCTGGAGATAGAGGAGAAGATCAATAAGATCCGATGGCTCCCACAGCAGAATGCAGCCTATTTCCTGCTCTCCACCAACGGTACGTGGCCGGAGGCAGCCCGGTACTGGCTGTGCATGGACCGGCACTGGCACTGCCGTCCCACTGCGTCTGATCCCTGGACCTCATGTTTCTTTGGAAAAAATGTGTTAATGTCAGTTCCCTTCAGGGTAACATGGGTGTCAGGGGTCCAAAACTATCTAGCAGAGCTCGAATGTCATGCATGAGGTTTTGTCCTTATTTCCCTGCAAGGGAGAGAGCCTTTTTCCCCTTGCTGACAACTTTTAGTTTTTATTCTTTGGATCCTAGGAACTCTTTTTTTAAGAGGAAAACCTGCAGCTGATCTCTTCCAATTTGCAGCTGTGTTCAGCTCAGCCATTCCATGTTATGTTCAGATAAATGTCAGGAGGATCCAGGAATATTACTTGGGATGAATGGGACCTTAAGATGGATGTGACTTAATTACTTCAGGGGGAAAGGAGGGGTCTAATTATCTTCCATAACCAACTTACTTTGTATCATAGCATTGACTCTATTGACCACTGTAATAAAATTCAAAGACTTACTAAACTCATTTGGGGGGAGAATCATTGGAATGCAATGAAGATTAATTATAGAGCATAATGTTCTGTTAATTGAGTTTTTAAATATTTTTTTTTGATTAACAGGGATATTATCTTTCCATGTGGGATGGTGTTTCCTGTGCTAGCAGGTTACCAAAATGATTCTTTTAGAAACACTACCGTGTTATGCTGTTTCTTTTTGCTCTTACTGTTAAACCAACATTAGATATAGAAACCCCCTGAAGAAAAGCAGGTTAATAAAATCAAAATTAATGGCAGTCTATTGGAATTGCTGTGTGAGGGAGAAAATGAAGATGGATGATATGGTTGTGTATGAGACTGGTGGAAGTGATGATAAACTACTGATAGGGTCTCTGCCAGGAGGGAGGAAAGAAAACACCATTTTTCAGAATAAACCCACATATTCCCAGGGCTCTGTCACCTGGGACTTTGTGGCACAGGGTGAAGGGACACCAGGAGGGGACAGGGAGCTGCATGGGGGTTTGGAGCTGCCTTTGGCCTATGATAAATGCTGGACTCTGCTCTGGAGAAGGTCAAGATGGCTTTTGGGTGAGTTACAGACACCATTTCAGCCCCTGGGGAGCCTCCAGGGCCAGCTCACCTCCATGAACTCTGCCCTTTTGCAGTGCCGTGGTCCCAGCACCTCACTGCACTTCCATCACCCATTGCTCTGCTCCACTCACTGCACACTGGATTCTTGCAGGAGCTCTGCTGGAAGCACAGTTATTTACCTTGTGGCATCCTGTGCCCGATATGCTCCCAGCAGTGCTGCCAATGTGGGCACTACTGAGGTCCTGACATCCCAAAACCCCAACACCTGCAGGGTGGCACCAGCTGTAGCCACCCTAAGGTATCCTCATCCCTCCTTTCCTGTTTCCAAAGGGGCTGGCATGGGACTAGGGTGTGGAGGGCAGTGCCTTGGTGCCAGGGGTCAGCAGGGGTGGCCAAGACATGCTCACAGTGCAGGGGTCGAAGAAGGGGAGAAACAGCAGCTGGTGGGGATGGAATGAGGAGACGTGGTGCATCCTTGGTGTTTAACGTATTTCCAATTACTAGAAGGGAAATTTACTTGGAAGATACTCCTGGAAATAACTGGTGGCCCCTGGATGACTGTCCAGGAGGAAAAATCTGGTGTGGGAGCCTGTTCTTGGCTAGTGTTCTGGTGGGTGTGGGGAAGGGGAACGTGTGTCTGGGTGTGTGCACCAGTGTGTGACATGGAGGGGCAGAGCAGCTCTGTGTGGTGCTAGCCCATTGCTGGGATGCTGTATTCAGCCTCCTGGCGCTGCCCAAGCTGCCCTGTTCTGGTGCCAGCACCTGGCCACCTCCTCTGGGGTTGCTCAATATGTTGAACACTAACTCTCAGGGCATAAACTCTGAGGATCTGAGCCACTTCTCCTGTTATTTTTCCATTAGTCCAGTGATTCTGTTCTGTCCTGTTCTTCAACCGTCTCCTTATATCTGGCATAACCACACCCGTGGTTGTCCAGCAGGAACAGGAAAGACAGGGCTCTGGGGATACAGTGCTGTGGTGACAGGTATCTTCTGTTACCAGGTCCAGTGGGTGGCAGTGGAGGACATGGCAGATCTTTCAAGGCTATAACCAGCTGACATGGTCTTGGTGTGCCTGTTGGCAGGTGGGCAGAGGGCAGCCAGCCCTAATGCTCTCTTCCCTCCTGCCCCCAGATAAGACTGTGAAGCTATGGAAGGTCAGCGAGCGGGACAAGAGGCCAGAGGGATACAACCTCAAGGATGAGGATGGCCGTCTCCGAGACCCCTCCATGATCACTGTGCTGCGGGTGAGTGTGGGCACACCAAGGCTGCTGAGGAGCCTTTCTCTTCAGGGTCTGATGAAAATTGCTGCTGGTGTTACCTGTGTGGTGATGTAATGCCATCCTGACCCGTTGGGTTCCTGTTGAAGGTCAGGGGGTTGCTCTGTGTATTGGATGCTAGAGCTTTGGCTGGTGTGTGAGTTAAGGAGCTGCTGCTGGAGCAGTGTCCTGGCTCTGCTGGCCCTGGCATGCTGCAAAGCACCACGTTCCATCTTGTGTTGGGTACCCCAGTGCCATAGTGCTGCTAAACCACCCTGTGTACCCATCCTGGTAAGGAGGCAGCTGACAAGCTCTCCTTGCTTTGTGTAGTCGCAAGCACAACTTCTGCTGTGGGAGCATAAGTACTTTCTCTAAATGAGTTTTCCACCTAGCCTAAGAGGATTAATCCAGACCTCCTGAGTCAAATGTGAACACCTAAGGCTATGATTCCCATTTGCTGCAAGGGGACGGATGCACAGACACTGTTACAGCAGCTGCTGTGCATTACTGAGAGAAAGCCTGGCAAGGGGAGCCCACGAGCATGGCTTTGTGCCCTGGGAGCTGGCTGCCCCTGGCCAGCAGTGCTGCAGATCAGCTCTTCCCCCAGAGCTGCCCTGGGATAGCTGTTTATGATCTTTAATCTGCATATAAAGAGCCAGCTCTGGCCCCAGGCATGTCCCTCTGCAAACAAGGAGAATCCACACTCCCCTCTGCTTGATATTAGAGCAGAAACAGACAATAACTCCTTTAACCTGTATGCCTAGAAATGCCAAGTGTGCAGTAATTTTGTCATGACATTAATCAGACCAGACCAGCTTATAATTTATTAACATCCTGTCAGAATTTGCATTTTGAATACTTGCAGGCTTTATATTTATATATATGAAATTGTCACTGTGATTACCCTTGGCTCACTTTTATGGGTTCCAGTTCCATTGCAGATGAAGCTGTTGAGGAGCCCAGACATGTAGTTAATTCTCGCCTCCACTCGAGTCACTCCTGGTGGCTGCCAGGCATTTTTCTTGACAGAGCAAGAAAACATTTTATTTCATGTCTGTGTGCAGCTGCTGTCATGTTTCAGGCAGCGTAGAAATGTGCCATTCCCTAGACACATGGGTGCTGGAGGAGTTTGCTTGGCATCAGGATGTCAGAGCTGGGTTATTGACCCTCTGCAGGGCTGTGAGGCAGGTTTGGAAAGAGCAGTGTTAAGGGGTGTTGCTTCAGTCAGTGTTTCCTTCTCTGGCTAAAGATACTGGAAAAGACCTAGGCATACTGCATGAGCCCAGGTCACCATGTCACCTAGATTTGCCATCTCGGCACTGTGTCAAGCTCTGCCACAGGTGGCTGTGGGCATCATGCCCACGACCAGGGGCATCCTGAGTACCCCAGCATGCTGCTGGGAACCACACAAACCAGCCAATGTCAGCGTTCCCAAGGGAGCAATTTTTGAGTATTGATTTATTTTTATTTCTACTGTATTACTTAGGAGCATTGAATTTCTGTGGGGGGTGAAGCAACTCACGAGTCCAGGATAAATGTGATGTATATTTCTTTTCTTTTCCAATATAAACTGCTCTAAAATTGCCAAAACATCAATGTAACAACTTAAGCAAAACATTTCATTATGTTTTGACAGGAGTTTTCTGAAAGGAAGTTGAGGTGGGGGTTGGTCTCTTCTCCTGGGTAACAAGCAAAAGGACAAGAAGAAACAGCCTCAAGTTGTGCCAGGGGAGGTTCAGGTTGGACATTAGGAATAATTTCTTCCCCAAAAGGGTTGTCAAGCCCTGGCACAGGCTTGCTGATGGCAGTGGTGGAGTCACCATCCCTGGGGTGGGTGCTGAGGGACATGGTTTAGTGGTGACCTGGCAGTGCTTGTTAATGGTTGGACTTGATGATCTTAAAGGGCTTTTCCAAGCAAAACAATTCTGTGACTCTATGGTTCTAAGATTCTGGGAACAATGAGTTTTGATGTTTTGGAATGAAGCTTTTGGACCTTTTGAAAATGAATTTGTACTCACCTGCCTGGTTCCTGCTCACCCTAGAAGCACCCTGCACTGCAGTCACTGGACTTTTGTCAGGAAAGGAGAGAATGGTGATTTCCACCCCCACCCCGTAGCAAGTCATACGAAGCCCACTCTCTGCCTTGGAACATTTCAGCCTCTGTGTGACTTTCAGCACATTTATTCCTGGTGGCAGCTCGATGCCATAGGCTGAAGGAGTTTGCTGCCTGGGTGTCTTTTCTTGCTCTCTGAGCTCAGGGGCTGTGCTTCCAGCTCTCAGTCCCACAGGAATGCAGAGCTCCTGCTGCACACAGCAGGAGGAGTGAAGCATGATGTATGTGTGCGGTGTTATGGTGATGAGTATCTGCTGCGCATCGCCTGCTGTCCCCAAGGAGGGAGCGAGGAGTCCTCACCAGCCCTGGTTTGGTCTGATGTTTTGATGATTTCACTTAGGCAGATATTTACATAGCTGTAACCCTTTTGCTGCAGCTTGGTTTGTCTTTAGCATTTAATCTTCCTGTGATGCTGGTTCTGTGGAGCGAAGCTACATTCATCCACAGTTTAATTTTCAACTACAGACAAGCAAAAAAGGGGTTTAAAACCACCTTGCTGCAATCATTACGTGTTCATCATAATGGTTTAAAGGTACTTGACAGGCATTGTTCTCTCAGGAATTCCTAACCCACATAGTGCAGAAGGAATATTTAACTCCGCTCAGACTGTAAAGTAAGGCTTTTGCTGTCATTAAAAGAGCTCTGCTGGTTCGGATAGCTCCTAGGCTAATATAACTACAGCCCCTCGGCCTCATTTAACAGCCTCCACAAGCTATCCAGGAGCTGTACCAATGCTGTAGGGTGCGTGTGGAAATAATTAACACACATAATATCCAGAGCTTAAATCTTTTTAAACAGAGAATGTATTTGCTTTGATCCCTTGCAGCACAAGTCAGACTGCGGTGAAACACCACGTGCATTCTCCCACTGGTCCCATCCCTGCTGGAGGAGGCTGTGGGCATCTGGGTGCTGGGTGGCCAAACACTCTCTGTGCCTCTGAGGAGCCAAATGGGGTGGCCAGCCGGAGAGGCAGCTCCTGGGCCTGCCTTTTCTGTAGAGAGGGTCTGATCTTCACACTGTTTGAAGAGAAGCAGCAGCACAGCCTGATCTGTGGGTCCTCAGCACAGGAGAGACATGCACCTGTTGGCCACAGAAATGATGCGAGGGCTGGAACCTCTCTGCTGTGAGGACAGGCTGAGAGAGGTGGGTTTGTTCAGCCTGGAGAAGAGAAGGCTCCAGGGAGACCTTAGTGCAGCCTTTCAGAGCCTATAAGAAAGAGAGGGACAGACTTTCTGGCAGGACCTATTGTGACAGGACAAAGGGTGATAATTTTAAACTAAAAGAGGAGATTTAGACTAGGTAGGAGAAAACTTTTTTATGCTGATGGTGGTGAGACCCTGTCCCAGGTTGCCCAGGGAGGTGGTAGGTGTCCCAGCCCTGGAACCATTGCAGGTTTGGGGCTCTGAGCAACCTGATCTGGTTGAATATGTTCCTGCTCACTGCAGGGAGGTTGGACCAGATGACTAGATGTCTCTTCCAGCCCAAACCGTTCTATGATTCTGTACCATTTGGGAACAACTTTCCCTGCCCTGGGCAGCTAATCATCTCTTCCTCAAGCACTTTAAGTGTTGGTAGGTAAGGAAGTGCTCTGTGAACTGGCTGGTGTGCACATAACGAGCCCTGGGACCAGTTACTCTGGGCAGCAGGGTTATGTCTCACCCCAGTTACTGAGGACTCAGAAGATTACCATGGTGCAGAGAATGGTTTTCTGTGGTCTCCACTGGACACCTCCCGGGGTGAGGAATGACCTTCCCAGGCCACGTGTGACGCAGGTGTGGTGAGCAGATGCATCGATGTGCCTGGCTGTTGGTGTCTGTAGCTGTCACAGAACTATTGCTGATTAAGAGCTACCACTTCACTCCCTCAATTCCAGCAAAATCCATCATCATTTCTGGTTTATGTCTCCCATTTTGCCAAATCACTTGGAGTTTTTGGCCCTGGGCACAGTTTCTTGGGAGGCTGTTGCTGTGTCCTGCTGCATCCAGTGCGTCTGAGGGGCAGCCCAGACAGGGATGAGGATGCTTTGGACAGGGACTGCTGTGCTGCTGCATTTCTGCTCCAGCAAAGAGATTTGTCTGTCTTTTCCTTGTAGGCATCTCCAGAGCATCATCATTTAAATGACAAGGTAATGTGAGACATGTGGGGGTTTTTGGCTATAAAATGCACATGGCAGAACTAATCAATTTCAAATGATTGTTGTGAAGCCATTAAAAAACAAAAAAGATTTTCCTATATTTGAGAGTTGCTTCCATTGCTCTGCAGCAGCTTAAGATGTCACATTCACACACTCAGCTGTAGCCTGTCCCCTCTGCCCATGCCAGGCAGCACGGGGCTCACCACCTCAACGGCCTCCCTGTGAGGCTGCTGGGCTGTGCAGGGGACCTCTGGGGTGTCCTGGCTTGGAGGTGCCCCTCTGCCTGCAGTGTTCTGCAGAGGCCTGGCAAGAGATGCTAGCTCCCATTTTGCTTCTGCTTTTCTCATTGTTTTGCTTTTCCTGGGTCATGAGCTTAATTCCTTCTTTTCTGGTGAAAACTCATTTTTTCACCCTTTTAATATTTGTAAGCTGACCTTGAAATGCTGATGACCAACACTGACCTTTAGAATAATTTTTTCATCTCTTTTTCCACAGCAATTATAGTGCTGGTGTCTGTGTCTAGACATAACAGCAGCGTGCTGGGCAGAATCACCAATCGGGGTTGGGGTGCTTTGAGCATGTGTTTTTAACGTGGCTGTACTTGTACGCACCTCTCCTGGGAAAGGTAGGAAAATTGTGAACTGCCTGGTAGGATTTTACTGATTCCAACTCTTTCTCAGTGGGAGAAATCCCTTAAAAAGCCTTGACAACTCTTTTGGGGAAGAAATTGTTCCTAATATCCAACCTTACCCTCTCTGGTGCAACTTGACACCATTTTCTCTTGTCCTGTCACTTGTTCCTTGGAAGAACAGACTGATCCTTTCACCTTTTCTCCCTCTAGCTCCAACTCCTGCAGCTGTAGGTGTGCTCCAAGTGCCTGCTGGTGCCAGCGCCAATGCAGTGCCTACAGCCTCCTCCATGTCACAGCAGTCACTACGCAGCTGAACATGGCTCTGGCTGGCAGCACGTGCTCCTACTCTGATCCCACAGTGCTAGCTGCACTGCCCTCTCCGCAGACCTGGTGCCATGGTCCTACCTCTGGTCCTGGCCCCCCAGGTGGGACCCAGAACCTTTTGGTCCTGCGCAGGTGAAGGTGGATCTTCAGCTGGCAGCAAGCCTGTGCCTGCGTTTTGCTGTGATAAAAGGCTCACTACTGGGCGGCAGGAGGATCGGTGAGAGTGTGGTGCTTATCAGAGAGGGATGTGTCTAGGGAAAAGAAATGAGATCAGGAGCTCTGTCAGCTGCATGGACCAGTAATGAGATAGTTGATTTATCCTCCCATGGGAAGGTACCTTCATGGAGAAGGTCCAATATGACAAAATCCTAAAGAGCATGAAATTGTCAGTCTGCCATGAAAATAGTGTTGGATGCACATTTTGTCTGCAAAATATTAATCCATAGGCAGCATTGTCTGGTTACAGAACAATATGCCTTTGTAGCTAAGAAATAAACATGGGGAGCACAGTCAGAGGAGCTGCTGGAGCAGGTGAGGATCCTCCTGGATCTATCTGCCAGCACCTGGCTCTGCTCTCTGATTTGCCAGGAACTGGATTACATTTTTCTTCTTGCAAACCCAAGTCTTGGGTTAATCTGGGCTTTGGCTGTGGCTAATCCTGTGGCTGGCTGGGGCTATGTGGGGCTGCCTAGCAAACTGGGCACAGGCAGGGCTGGTAGGTGGGCTGCTGGGCATGGCCCTACTCCCAGGTGGGCATGCAGGAAAGGGCGGTTTGTCCTCCTGGAAATGCAGTGTGGGTACAGGAGCTGCACCAGGGTGATGCTGGAGCTGCACCAGTTCTCAGGGGCAGAGGCTCTGTGCTGGGCTTTCCCTTCACCAGCCAGCTCCAGATTCTGGTGTCCAGGGTGTACCCTGGAAAGGATTCCCAGCTGCTGTGGCTGAGTCCCACCTTGCTGCAGGGATGTGCTGGGGGTTCTATTAGGCACTGGAACGGGTTGCCCAGAGAGGCTGTGGATGCCCCATCCTTGGCGGTGTTCAAGCCCAGGGTGGATGTGGCCCTGGGCGACCTGGTCTAGTGCATGTGGCATCCCTGCCCGTGGCGGGGGGGGGGTTTGGAACTAGATGATCTTTAAGGTCCCTTCCAACCTGAGCCATTCTATGATTCTATGATTCCTGTCAGTGCCCTGACACTGGTAACAGGGAGCTCAAACCTGGCACACGCTGGACTTGTGCTGGTGAGAGGTTCTGTGGCCACACCATCCCCGGGCTTGAGCCCTTTCCCCCCCTGTACATCGACGTGTGTTTTGAAGATGCTGCATGTTCTATAGCACCCCTGGGCAGTGGAGGAGGTTTTCCTGAGAAACACCAAACCTCTGCATCTCTTCAGTCCGTGTCTGTCACAGCACGGTAAGCGATGAGGAGAAGCTCTGACACGTGAAGCTTTTCCCCCGGGATGCTGGAGCGTTTGGTGACAGTCGACATGACAGACGATAAGAGGGCAGATCTGATGGGAACAGGGGACAGCAGTTACTGACATCGAGTTACCGGTGCCGAGGTCCTTGGTTCAGCGGCTGGAGGTGGCAGGAGGACCTGCAGCACCGGCGGAGGGGAGGGGCCAGGGCACGCCGGCTCTCTCCGCCCCCAACCACTGAGAAAATGAATTTTACAGCTTAAGGGAGGATTAGTGCCTCATTAACTCAGGAAGGGGGAAGCCTTCACCAGACAAGGAGAGAGGAATCGAGCGTCATGTGTGCTTTGAATGAGTGGGACCAGCTCTCTTGCAGGGGGTGCCTGCTAAAGGCAGAAAGGAAAATTAAGACATATTTTGTTTTAAATGAGCAATGACTGGCATCCCCCCCTTCCTGAAAAGGGAAAGTAATTTAATTTATTAGTGGTTTATTTTATTTGACAGCCTTTCTCTGTACTTGATGCGGTTTGTTACACTGAATTACTCTTTAATAATGGGTATATACAATACCAGAACCTGCCCCGCAGGTTGGCTCTGTAATTGAAGGAGGGATGTGCTGAGGAGGTCTCTGTGGTCCAGAGGATTGCCATGGCAATGCTGCTGGGAGCTGGATGGCTTAGGCAGACCCTGGCAAGGACTCTGTGTGCTTCAAAAAAACCAAAAGCCCGAGTTTCAGTCACTGTCATGTTGCCCCATTTGTTAGGCACTTTCTCTTCCCTGTCACTGACTGCTGCCACCCTGTGCTCCTTGCCAGCCCAGCTGGGCACAGCTGTGGCTCACGAGTCCAGCCATGGGCATGGACTAGCTTTAACCCTCCACATAGTGGTTGCTTCCAGCCAGCTTCAGAGCAGACTTCAGCAGAGAGGAGTTTAAAGCCAGCCCACCCTGGCCTTCTGAGCCGGGCTGTGCCTTCCATGGCAAGATTCCTTCTGTGGTCCTGCCAACGAGACCCCAAGCTGGTGTGTGCTCCCAGCACGTTCCTGGCAGCTCCTGCCTCGAAATGTCAGAGCTTTCAGGTTTCGTCACTTATTGGTGATATCCTAAGGCAGAATGTGGTGAGAAGGGATATGAGGACACTTGACGTTCTCCATATTTGGTGCAGTTTCTTGCCACAGTAGCAAGTAAAAAATCCTGCCTTAACAAAATACTCGTGGGTGACCAGGTTTGTTCTTCTTCTGGGATTTTAGCTGGTGATGGACCAACTTCCAGACAAAAAAAAACTTGCCCAGAATGTGGCTATGAAGTAATGTGTGGAGAATTTTCTTGGGTGAAGTGTTTATCTTAGCTCTGTGGTTGTGAGTTACTGCCATGTAAGAGTTGGGTAGCAAGTTGTGCTGGGATGCTGGAAGTTGTAGATGGCCACTCTGCTCCAGCTCAGACCCAGCTTGCCCTGACTGCTTCCCACTGCTGCTGGGCTCTGACATGGAGAGGGGTGGGAACTGGCCTGAGGTTTGACTGGGAGGTGCCATTAGGCCACACGGCATCATCTCACTGAATGAAATCCTCTGCCAAAGCCTTTGCTATACTTGCTGCTGTGCCTGGTGAGGTTGGTGTAACTAAGGAACCCTATCCTTTGCACAACCATCATGTTCCTGTCAGTCTGACTGACAGCCTGGATCCCATGATCCCCCAGCAAAGCACGAGCCCCATCCCCAGATGGCTGCGCCGAAACCTTCTGGGGCAAACCATGCATCATTGACTGTGTCAGCCCGAATTAGCAGGCAGGCTCATCACATTAAGCTCAGTCTCTGAGCTGGCAGTCCCTGTGCTCTAGTGTCACTCGAGCTGGCTGTCGCACTCCTGTCCCCACCTCTGCAGCCATGGGAAATCTCTTTGGGCAGCACACAGATAATATACACGGTAATGAAGTAGCTGGAGGGAAGAGCTCACTGGAGCAGAGACTGACACCTTTCTAGTGGATTAAGTTGCCTTACGAGTGTTATGTCTGAAGTTATTACTTACACTGCTCCCTGCATGCACTGCTCTTGCTGCATCTCTCCATCCCTGATGTTTACAGGAATTATGCTTATTAATCTAAAGGCGAATGTGTGTCCCTGTGTTTCTAGTCTCTCCATCTGTCCCTGTCCTGTGTGTTCCCTTTCCCTGTCTCTTCTCATCTTTTACCTCTGTCACTTCACTGTGAAGCAAATGAAAAGAAGTTAAAATATAAATCTGTGCTGACCTGGCTCTCTCAAGAAATAAATTTCTGTTAGGAATGCTCCAGGAATTCCATATTCTGGTTAGCAGTGACAAAAACAAGGCACAAATGGGTGTTACAGTTTTTTTCAAAGGAAGGGTTGCTGCAGCAGAGATCTGAGGTTGGTGTACTGGGCTCCTGCTGCCTTGCCGCAGTCTAACCATGCTGGTGTCCTTTTCCAAAGGAAAAGGCTTTTGTGTCTGCTTGTCTCTCTGTTCATCCCCTTAGGAACGCATTAGGGTTCCTAGGTGAGAGCATGGATGATGGGATGGGGCACTGCCAGCTGGAGCTGCCTGCCATGGCCATGGACTTGTTCCCGCTGTGCCGGGTGCTGATGTGGGTTGGGTGGGACAGCCAGACCCTGTCCCTGGGTGCTGACTCTCTGCCTCCTGTCCCACAGGTGCCTGTGCTCCGGCCCATGGACCTGATGGTGGAGGCCACGCCACGGAGGGTGTTTGCCAATGCACACACCTACCACATCAACTCCATCTCTGTCAACAGTGACTATGAGACCTACATGTCAGCAGATGACCTGAGGATAAACCTGTGGAACTTTGAAATTACAAATCAAAGTTTTAGTATCCTTTGGTGCGTGTCACCCCGTGACCCTGGGATGGTCCTGGCCCAGCCAAGAGCAGGAGCAGGGGAGAGATCTGTGCTGGCAGTGGGGTGTAAAAGCCCTGGGAGCCCAGGCTGGCAGTGGGAGAATGAGAAAGCTGGATTAGACAGGTCTCCAGGGAAGGTGGGCAGCAGAGGGTGGACCTGTGAGATCCAACTATGTGGAAGGCAGCAGAGCCATGCCTGTGTCTGCTGTGACGGTGACCAAGTAGTGCACTGGCTCGCCTGGCCTTGTCCCTGCACGCTGATCACGGTGCCTTGGTGCAGGAGCTTCACCCTCTGCCAAAGGCTCACAGGGGCTCAGGTGTACAAACCAGCACTGTCAGCTGTGCACCCATCTGCAGAATACTCAAAATCCCAGTCCCTGGGTGTCATGACAAGGACATTCCCCTCTCACCTCTGCCCATGCCACTGGGCTGAGCTGGGATGGCAGTGGCTGTCTCTGTCAGGCACACTTGGTCATCCCAGCAAGCCGCAGGGCTCAGCTGGCATCACACGGCTGCTGCCTCACACTGCAGGTGACACATTGCTGAATTCTGCCTGCAGGGTCTGCGTGGGGCAGGCGGCAGTGAGGGGGGTCCACAGGTGATGGAGGAGACAGATGCCTTGGGGAAGAAGGAGAGAGAAAATACTAATGGTGCAGTCTCCATTATACCCTGCAGCAGGGTGACAGGCTGCCAGTCACAGTCAGACAAATGAGGTCGTGCCAGTCACCCTTGTTAACAGCCACATCAGAAATAACAACAACGTGGCACTAATCATCGTGGTATGTATATCTAGTGTTTCCCACTGAGAAATCCCATGGGCTTGTGGCACATTTAGGCAGCTGGAGAGGATTTCAGCAGTTGCAGGCAGGTGCTGGTACGAGCTCAGAGTGAGTATGGCTGAGCAGGGCTGAAATGTTTGTTGTGTTTTGGGGAAGAAGATGAGGAGTTCTAAATTTGGGTAAAACCTCAGGGAGTTTAGATGGCCTGAGGGAGTTTGGCCAAGGTGCAAGTGCAGCACACACAATGCTTGCTAAGAAGTGATGGAGAAATGTCACCACCAGAGAGATATCCACTTGGATGTCCCATCCCACCAGCTTGCCAACACAGTACATTTTCAGTGTTTGGAAATCACATGTCCGTGGGCAGCCAGCCCTGGGCTGTGGTGGTTTTCTGCTGATTATCATGCTCTGACTTTTGTTCCCACATTTACCCTGCCCTGGGGTGAACAGGCAGAGGAGCTCCAAGGCATGGTCCCAGAGCTGTGCTCCCTGACTGAACAGGAAAAGTGCTGGATGTTGGCTGTCCCCTGCACTGGCTCTGGCTGGTGCTGGCTCAGTGCTGCAGTTCTGCCCCAGGAGAGTGCTGCTGTCCTGGGAACACCTGGTTTGCATGGGGCAGGGGCAGCCCAGGTGCCCAGAGACATCAGCATGGGGCAGCAGGAGGAGACCCCATGGGAGGAGTAGGGGCTGGGCTGGACTGGGCTATGTGGGGCTCCTTGACTCGCCCTGCCAGACATCGTGGACATCAAGCCAGCCAACATGGAGGAGCTGACAGAGGTGATCACAGCTGCTGAGTTCCATCCGCACCACTGCAACACCTTCGTCTACAGCAGCAGCAAAGGCACCATCCGGCTGTGTGACATGCGCACCTCTGCCCTCTGCGACCGTCATGCGAAGTGTGAGTACAGCCAGGCAGCCAGGATAGGGTCCCTTTGGGTTACGAGAGTCCAAAAAAGGAAGTGTGGAAACTGACTAAGGCTCAGGTCTGCCCTGCCACCTCAGCTCATCCTTCTCGAGGTCCTGCCTGCCCCTGGGCATGAGCTGTCAGTACCAGGGAGATTTTTCAGCATTCAAAGTGTCATCGTGTCAGGAGAATAAGGATGCATGAACTAGGTGTGGCTTACAGGAGCTCCATACTCGTAGTCTGCATCCGGAGAGCACTGGGTGTGGTTTGGATTCAGGTTTCCTAAAGGGAATTACACACCAGTACTGCTGCTGGGCTTCTGAGCTGCAGACATAGGCTAATACCTGGTTTTAAATTGGAGTGAAATAGGTGGAGAGGGAAGCTGATGTTGCTGGCTGGAGGTGTGGAAATATCCAATGGCAGTTTTCCCAAATCCTGAGCAAAACACACCTTTCTTGTCTCACATTTCCCAACTGTTGTCTCACAGTTACGCAGTGACAGCTCCTAGATGAGAATCAGAACACAATTCAGGAGCAAACAAAATTCATTTTCCTGACACTTCAGTGGCAGAACCCTCCTGGCATTTCCCGTTCTTTGGTACTGCTGCCTGCCCCCAGAGCTCAGCGGCCAGCCATGGATCCCGGCTCAGTTTGACCTCTCCCGTGACATTTCCTTATTGATTTCCCTCCATCCCTCAGAAGCATCAGCCTCAGTCAATTGCAGTTCAGCAGATGTGTGAGTTGAAATTGAGACAGTTCATCAAAGTTCAAAATGAAAAGCAACATTGGTTTCTGGAGGCAAATCCTCCAATGCAGACATTTAATAACTGTCAGTATGTAATAAAAATGCAGAGGATACCACTGCAGATCCCATCATGTTTATTTAGATAGGTGCAGTTTGCTGCTCAGGGCCAGATATCACTTAGGTACTTCTCTTATGAGATTTTGTTTGCCCATTTTACTTCAGGCTCCTGTGTTGTGTGACATAGTGTGTGTGACCTCCAGCCATGTAGCTGGACTGAAAGAGAGCATCAGCTCCCACACAGAAATGCCTGCTCTGTGTGTAGCTGTGTGACAGAGGGGACACTCCCTGGGCACACCCTACACAGAGACATTGCCTGTGTTGTCCTGAGTCCCATGGGACATCAGGATTCTTGGAGCAGCTAACACCATCATAAGTGATCCTGTTTGAAAAGCATGTGGGAGAATGAGGAAGAACCTTGCTAGGGTTTACTTCTATGATTTCCCCATAGCAAAAGGCTATGTTGGGCTAAATTGGGATTACAACTGTTTTTGAGGAGCTACGTGTAGTTGTACCTCCCAAACTTCTGAAACAAAAGGCTCCAAGTACAGCCCAAAGGGTGACCTTTGCCGTTGTGTCTTGTCACTGCTGACAGCATTACAGCAGTACCACCAAACAAATCAGCAAATCTTTGCTGAAAACACTTTCAGCTTTGGTAAGAAATCAGAAGCAGACAAAACTGCTTTGATAGGGTAAGCAACAGCTTACAGATCTTGCCCCCTGCTGCTGCAGATGCACTTTTGAAACTCTTCATGTTTGGGCAGGCACTGGGGAGGAAGACCCAGCTGGATTCGGCACTGCTGCAGCTTTCCAAGCAGGTGGTGAAGAGGTCTCCTTGAGGATCAGGATCACCCCATGGGCTGTGTAGCCCTTCCTGGCCATCTCCGGTTTTGTTTGGTCTGTGCCCCATGGGGTGGGTGCTGATAAGGACTGCTGGCAGAGGGAGCTGCTGTGGGGAGGGCAGCTTCTGCTCAGTGCCAGAGGAAAATAGATGTGTTGTGTAACAGAGAATTAGTGCTCAGAAATCCTCTCCATGAGCTCAGCAGCCCAGATCTGCTTCTGTGGCAGGAGCAAAGCCACAGAAAAGCCTCAGCTGGGAAGCAAAAATAGCTCCTCTGAGCCCCTGTCCTGCCTAGTGCCCATGCTGGTTCTGGTGGTGCTGCCAGAGTGCTGTGAACCCAGTCCTGGCAGAGCCCCACTGCTCCAGTGCCAGGACCGGGCAAAGTCTGGGCATCCTGTGGGCAGCTGCCGCTTGGCATTGGCACAGGCAGGGGTAGCGCCAAAGTGCCAACACTATAAAGCCAAACCGGGTTCCAGAAAAAACACACTCACTCACATGAAATTGCTAACAGCATGTTCTCAGGACCTGGGTTTTTTTCAGCTGACAATGGTTTTGTAAGGAGAGCAGAGCGATCTGATTCTTCATTAGAAAACTTTCTTCTTTGTATGGATAAAGACAGTCCTGCACAGCTCTGGGGATCTATGGGCTGAGCTGGGCTGGGCTAGGCTGAGCTGAGCTCTCATGGTCCCAGGTTTCAGCTGGAGCAGAGCTGAGCTGCTCGTGTCAACCGCCCCCCCTACATCCCCCCACCAGAATCTTCCTTCCGCTGGTCCCTCACAGGAGCTAACCATGTCCTGCTGCACAGAATAATAGGCCTGGCAAGATCGCAAGCTAAGAATCATCTAGCTGGATGTGCAAAATCTCCAGGGGACAAAGGACAAGCTCCTTGTGCCACCATGAGATTATTTAGCAAAGCAGGAAACCTCTTTGTTTTTGCAACACTCTCCTGTCTTCATCTCAACCCAAAACTTCCACGTGATGAGTGGTTCACAGCTAAGAAGGCTGAGAGGTGACACTGAGCCCAGAGAGGGACCCAAGTGACAGTCCTGGCCCTGGCCTTGGTGGTGGTGCAGTGCAGCTTTGCTCGTTCTTCCAGTCTGCATTGCTAGTTGTCATGGGTAGAGTTTAAAAGAGGACTGAGAAGGACAAGACAGTACTGGAGCTGCTTGATGAGTGGTTAAATTTATGGATGAGTGAAAACCCCATTTGCTTTGAAGGTGCCCCAGCAGAAGGTTCCTGGCCAAGGGATGCTCCAGTGCAGGGTGGGTATGGAGGCAGCAGCTCCTGGAGGTCACCTCTAGAGGTGTTGGAATGATTGCTCTCCATGTTGGTAGGTCTGGTTTTTCTTTCCCGGTACCGGACCCCTGGTACATCTGGCAGGGAGACCAGCACAGGACAGTGCAGTTAACCTGCTCCTGACTTCACCTCTTAGCTGCTCTGAATGTAAAACATTGACTGGCGGATGCGGTGTCCAGTGTCAGGCTGTGCCCAGCCTCTCTGTACCACAGACACCTCACCTTGCTGACATGCCTTGGTGCTGCCTCAGCTCCTGGGGTCATTCCCTGAGGCTTTTCCTGTTAGCTGCAGTTTAACATTTTCTGTTTCTACATTATCAGCAGCAATTTTCTCCTGCCTCTGCACTATAAACTGAACCTCCAGCCTTGACATAAGCTCACACACTTGCATCTGTGGCAGAAGTGATGCAGCCATTAAAAGACCTCATGAGCTAGCCAACCTGGTGTGAGCAAACCTGAGATGATTGCACTGAAGACAAGACACCGTGTTCAGACTGCCTCAGATCTTTGTTTTCTCTTGTTGCTGTCACTTTTCTTATTTATAAGCCCTGACATGTCATCAGGTTTCCTGCTGGTGATGAAAGGACCCAGAGTGGGTCCTGCTGTGGGCAATGCCATTGCTGATTTGTAGAGATCATTTCAACTGGCACCTCAGGCGTTCCTTCCACCACACTCAGGAGTTTAGGTGTTGGTAGCACAGGGCTCAGCGAGGGGATGATAAACCCGAGCAGATACTGGTGCTGAGTGGGGCACTGTGCTGAGCATGGAGCTGCTGGCTCTGGCCACTGCTGGGTCAGAGCCAGCAGCCACCATGGCAGAAGGGTTGTGATGGATCCTAGGGACAAGGGTTGGGCAAAGGTGGCTGGCAGCTGGATTTTCCTCCAGCAGAGAAGTGGAGTGGTGTGAGCTTTCCCACATCACACAGCAGTACCCTTTACTGCTATGCTGGAGAACCATCTGTGGAGGTGGAGAGAGGAGGTTGGACAGACAAGCAGCAGCTTTCTTGGTGCAGCTCTGTGATGGGTTTTCAAGGCCACACTTGCCCAGCTGAAATCTTTGCAATCTAATTTGTAAAAACATTTAACTGGGAACTTCATTGGTCTCCTTCAAACTGCAAACTCTGATCTATTCAAAGGCTGATCAGATGAAATCTGTAGGTTGTGGTGGCCCTAAAATATTTTTGTTGCTGTTTGGTTACACTGCACATAGATTTCTGGAGAGCAGAAGTGACACACAAGGCTCTAAATTGTCTGGGCTTCTGTGAAGCTGGTGAAAGATTGGACTCCACTGAGCCTCCATGCATATTGCACACAATGAAGATGAAGGACTTCAGTTGGGCCAAGACAAGTCCTTAAAGTGTGGCCATTTGTCCACTCTGGGCCAAACCCAGAGGTAGGAGAGTGTTTGCCCAACTGCTGTGGTGGCATCCCGTGGGGACACAATGCCTCTGCTTTGTGGAGCAAGGCCTTGGCTGATGCTAGGGTTTGTCCTTTCCTGTTCTGCAGTTTTTGAAGAGCCTGAAGACCCAAGTAACCGGTCATTCTTTTCTGAGATCATCTCCTCAATCTCTGATGTCAAGTTCAGCCACAGTGGGAGGTATATCATGACCCGGGACTATCTCACTGTCAAGGTGTGGGACCTGAACATGGAGAACCGGCCCATTGAGACCTACCAGGTGAGTGTGGCATGGCAAAGCACCAGCAGTGCTCCCAGGCCAGTAGCGTAGAGGATGGGTACAAACCCGATGGATGTGAGAGTCGTGTCACGGAAAGCAAATGAAGAATGGTGGAATGTGGGCTCAAGTGGTCTGGTGAATGGTAACCCACGTCCTCAGGTGGGGTTTGGGTGAGGGTGGGAAAGCTCAGGTGCTAGTGGCTGGGATGGCTGCATGGGAGGCAAGTGTTGGGGTAGAGAAGTGTTCTGTGCCAAGCCCTGCCAGGGGACGTGTTCTGGCACTGCCCAGCACTTGCCCGAGCTGTAGCTGGAGTGGTGCCAGCACTGCTGCTTCCAGTGGGCAGGTGCCTGTGATCAGGGGCACACAATAATGGGCCATGCCCAGAGCTGCCTGCTTCAGCTGAGGAGAGCGTGGGGCTGGGCAAGGTCCCTTCATTAGAGGTGAACTTCTTGCTCTTGACAACTACCTGAAAGGAGGTTGGAACGAAGTGGGTCTCTTCCCCCAAAGAACAAGCAACAAGACAAGAGGAAACTGCCTCAAGTTGCACCAGGGAAGGTTTACATTGGACACAAGGAACAATTTCTTCCCCCAAAGGGCTGTCAAGCCTTGGCATAAGCTTGCTGAGGGCAGTGATGCAATCACCATCTCTGGAGTGTTTTAAAAGCTGTGGTGCTGAGGGGTGTGGTTTAGTGGTGACCTTGCAGTGCTGTTTAACAGTTGAACTCAATGGTCTTAAAGGGCTCTCCCAATCAGAATGATTCTATGATTCAGCCTCTGGTGAGCATGGGGCTGTTGTTAGCTGGTGGCTTGCCTGTGCTGGCCCCTGCAGAAACCTCATGCCCCATCCCTCCCTGCTGGCAGGTTCATGACTACCTGCGGAGCAAGCTCTGCTCACTCTACGAGAATGACTGCATCTTCGACAAGTTTGAGTGCGTCTGGAATGGCTCTGACAGGTGAGTGGTTCAGCAGCATGGCTCCTCCCTGGCAGCCAGCTCTGAGGGTGCCCAGTTCAGCATGGATGGTGCACACATTGGGGTGTCCTGGTGGCTTCATCATCCCCACATGGTCCCTTCCCTGGCCTGTGGCTGGGTGCAGGGTCTAGGGGGGGGTTTCCTGTGGGTGCAGCAGGGACTACCTGAACCCACAGTCCTGTAGCCAAGCACTACTGAGGAGGTCTGGTGAGGTCCCAGCTCTCTCCTGGGTGGGATTGGTTCTTGTCTCTGTCTCACCCACACCCGGGGAAGGGTGGTGATGTGTTTAGCTCCAGATTGTCAAATTGGGATGACAACTACCCACACATAAATCACACCAAACTGAGTAGCAGAAAGTGTCAAGACCAGTTGGCCTGGCAGGATTGACACATTTTTTAGTCTGAACCATCGGAGTGAGTTAAGGAGGCACAACTGGGCCTGAAGCCCAAATTCCAAACCTCATAATGCCTCTGGGTGTTCAGTCTCCTCCAGTCATGAGGCAGTTTGCCTAAAAAAAGGTGT
The DNA here is from genome assembly GCA_013399015.1 of Galbula dea. Lineage (NCBI taxonomy): Eukaryota > Metazoa > Chordata > Aves > Piciformes > Galbulidae > Galbula > Galbula dea. The sequence continues at coordinate 386,424 of VWZX01007460.1, forward strand.
GAAAATAATTCATTTCAGGTTGGCTAAATCAGGTCAAGACTGATCTTTGTACATGTTGTTATCCTGAGAGTAGTTACCTTCCATGCACATCCCCTGGGTGAAGGAGAAGGGCGTGGTGGGAAGGTGGCTTCACTGGTCAAGCATGAGCCTTTCGGTGGGGGACAGGGCAGGAGCTGCTGAGGCTATGTCCCCACATCCCATGGGGCCTATGATGGGCAGGTCTGGGGTATGGCAGCAGGTGGGCAGTACGGCCAGCACCATGTGTGGTGACCTGTCTGTCCTTCCTTGCAGCGTCATCATGACTGGCTCATACAACAACTTCTTCCGCATGTTCGACCGCAACACCAAGCGCGACGTGACGCTGGAGGCCTCGCGGGAGAACAGCAAGCCCCGTGCCATCCTCAAGCCTCGCAAGGTCTGTGTGGGTGGCAAGCGGCGGAAAGACGAAATCAGTGTGGACAGTCTGGACTTTAGCAAAAAGATCCTGCACACAGCTTGGCACCCCTCCGAGAACATCATCGCTGTGGCAGCAACCAACAACCTGTATATATTCCAGGACAAGGTTAACTAGGAGGACAAGTTGTTCTTTAGGGAGTCTCATGTACTGAATACTAGTAAATACAAGATGTCAAATGTTTTCTTTCTTTCTCTTTTTCTTTCTTTCTTTCCTTCTTTCTTTCTCTCTCTCTTTCTTTTCATTTCTCTCCCATTGTTCAGTGGTTGCTCTGCAGATGGTGGCTGTGTAGAGGGGAGCTCTCCTGGCACTGGGGGACACCCTATTTACATCCCATTTCTCTTTGTTTACCCGGGGAGAGCTAAGCCATAGCCCAGGGCAGTGGGGAGGTGTTGGGCTCTCCCTGTCCCCGGGTGGCACTGGGCTGGCTGTAGCTGCCTGGAGATGGTGGTGCCGTGGTGGTGGTTGGGCTGTTGGAAATGGGTGGGGAAATTCCACATGGTGTGTCCTTTGGGGGCTCCAGGGACAGTCCTGCTCCATGGGTTTAAACTTGATCCTAGAAGTATTCCACCTGTTGCATTTCAAGATCAGAACATTGTCCCCTTTGCTGTTTTTCACAGTTGTCTTTTTATTGTTATGATTTTGTGTTTTTACCAACAGCAAAACCAAACCTAAAATGGAAAAGTTCAGATTTGCAGTGGACAAACACAAGGCAGGAATCTGCTGCACACGAGATGTGTCTGCTATAGCCAGGCTGCTGCCTCGCCCCTGCCCCACAGAAACCCCCCTGAGGATTTGGCTTTGTAGATACTGTGGTGCCTTTTTTTTGGTATATGAAATACCTTCAAATGATGCTTCCAAACTGCATTGACTACAAACCAAATTGAACCTGGGCTTTTCTTCTGCAGTTCTTGTCTTTTGCTTTGGTCATTTTCATTTGTTCTGTTGTAAGCTCTTGCATGTTGTGACTCTCTTTCTTCCTCTCTCTCTTTCTCTCTCTCATTCTTCTTTTTTTTAAATTTATTTATTAGATTTTTTAAAGGTAAAGTGTAATTTGCTAATTTATGACCTTCTAAAAAGAATCCAACCATATATTGCTCTTAGCACCTGACTGCTTCAGAGAGAGGCTGTCTGTGGTCCTACATTATAATAATAATAATAATAATCATAAAAATAACAACAACAATAATAAAACCAATAACTCTTCCACTTTGCATGGCCAGGCTGCCCCTTTCTACTCTACAGATTGTTCAGGTCCTTCTTGTACTTGAGAGACTGCTCGATAACAAAAGAAAATGAACTACTGAATTTTCAGTCAATCTGAAAACTGCTCCTGCAACAGAAAGTAAATGAAAAAAGGAAAGGCAATTAAAAAAAAAAAATCCACCCTGTCACTGTAGAAGGGTGACTGTGCTCTGCATCCATTTTCTGGGGCCATGAGCATCCCTCCAGCTCCAGCATCCTTGCGAGGAAGTTCACACGACCCTCCAAAGGCCAAGTGCCATCTTGGGACTGTCTCTGAGGGACACCACGAGGCTCCCAACGTGTCCCACTGTGACCTCCCAGCTCCTGCACCTGACACAGGAAGCAAGCTGCTGCTTACTTAAGGAGTACAGGGACCGTGCAGAACCCAGGAGCTGCACAGGGACGGGGACATCCAGTCCAGCCATGCCCTGGAGGGAGGTTCAGGGTGCTGGCCCATGGAGACCAAGCACTTACTGCCTTCAGAGGAGAACAACGTGCACTGGCTCCTAAGTTTATTACCAGTGATGGCTTTCAGGAGTAACTGGGTTTTTTTTAAAAAAATGATGTGGTTAAAAAAAAAAAAATAGCAAGAGTAAATGAACCATTTTTTAAAAAAATAACAATGCTCTTTTTTTTTGGTTCTTGTGAAGAAAGGCTGCACTCTGCTATCAGAAGTAAAGTTGTCCCAAATGTGTCTTGGTGTGGAGTCTCTGCTTGTGGTGCCTCTTGTGTGCTAGGCGACGGTAGCTTGGTGGCACCAAGACCGTGCGGGTCCCTCCCCACAGGTCCAAGAGCTGGCAGGTCTGTGCTGACAAGGATTGGTTGGGGGGTGGAGTCCCAAAGACTCCAGTGGTTCTGCATCCCTGCTGTGGGTATTGGACATGGGAGCAGAGGGTAATTTGGAGAGTGGTGAGTGGGAATTTAGCTTCCCCCTTCCTCCAGCACCATGGGGAGGGTCTGCCCTTAGAGGGCAGAGGTTCGTGGTGGGGTGAGCAAACATCCCATTGCCAGCTCTGCATCCACCTCTGGCAGCCTGTGGGAAGGGGGGACAGAGATTCAGGGAGGCATCAAGTGGGACATTCCCTCCTTGTCCGTTGGTTTAAGGACTTGCAGAATGCAGGTGTCCTTGTGCCTTTGTCACCTATGGTCCTGTCCCATTCAGACATTTGTGGGTGGGGAGGGTTGCTGTTGCTGCTGGCACAGGGCTGGCCATAACACGGGTCACGGTGCCAGGAAGTTGCCAGCAGTGCCAGAGCAACGGTCACCAGCCTCAGCCAAGAGGAACATCTGCTTTCAGCAGTCACAGTGTCCATCAGCATCCTGCTCTGCACTCACCCAGAAATCATAGCTATGAAGCTTGGGGTGCTCATCCAGAGGGAGAGATGGTTGTACCCGGCTGTGGTATTTTCTCTTCTCCCCAGTGCAGCCCCACACAGAGCTCTGCTTGCAGCCCAGTGGGTTTGGTGGCTTTTCCTAGCGTGGTTCATCATCTGGCTCTCAACTTTCACTTACAGAACACTCTGCAGCTGAAGCCCTGACTGCTCTCTGCAGCCACAGGGTGTTGAGGGTACCAAGGTGTGCCGTGTCAAGGGCAGCATGCTGACATGACTGTTGGCTCACAGCCTGCAGTTGGTGTCCTGCTCGCTCATGCAGGGAGCAACATTATCACACCCCAGATAAGAGTCCTTCGGCTCAGCCTCAGCACTAAAATTCTCCAGTGAGAAGCTAATATCCTTACCCTGCAGTCTGGTCTCTGGAAAACGGAAATGCTGGACCCTTCTCTCTGGTGGCAGTGTCTGGGGAACGAGTCAGACCCTGCCAAAACTCCACCTGGCATCAGAGGCTGGCTCAGATAAGCACTTCCATCATCTAGGGTGTCTCTGCCACAAGCTGGAGTCACTGGCAAACGGGAGCTGGACTCCCCTTTGCACAACACGTGCAGGAATGGCTCACGGGTGATGTTTGGGGATGTTCTTCCCCATAAACAAGCTGCCCTGGGTGGATTGTTAAGCCCTGACACTGTGTGTGTGGCAAGGCACAAGCACATGCCTAGCAAAGGCAAGCCCTGTTCTGCCTGTGCCGTGCCCTGCAAAGCCATGCTGTGCCAGCCGTATGTGCCATAGTGGGCAGGAAGGGGCACAAGGGGCAAGCATGGGAGGACTGTTGTTGATGGTAAATCACTTGGAGCATCCAACAGCTCATTCTCCTCTGCAGGGCAAATCCCATTATTTGATAAAGCATTACAAGGAACTGTCAGTTCCTATGCAGCCTATGTGCTAATTCTCTGCTGTTCTTGGTGATGAATTTAAACTGCAGCACCTAATTAGAAGCTACAGGGCATGGATTATACTGTCAAGGAAACGTTATTCAAACAGACACTCATTTACCTTCACGTTAACTGCGTGACCTCAATCTTCCGAAACGTGCAGAGATTAAACCCTGGGTTACTCCTTGGTGCACACCCGACAGGGGTAGTGGGAGCAGCACCATGAGCATTTTCCTCCAAAAAGTCTCTGTGCACCTCTTGGATACTCAGAGCTCTTCAAAATTTCCAGCAAGGCTTCTGACATGTAAACCAGCCACATTTGTCTTCACCTCTGTGGAAAATTAATTATGTGCAGAGCATGTTAGCTCAGGGAAGCTCTGGTCACGGCTGAGGCTGTGCTGCTTTTGATGGGGTCACAGGGAATGCCTGAAACATGGAGATCTCCTTTCCAAGAATTGTAAAAGGTTGTGCCATCATTCTTTCAAAGGGATGCTGAGATCGAAGCTACCTGCTTGCTCCACAAGGCATGAAGGTCAGACTCCTGTGACTGTTACTAGCCACTGTCTATAGTTGTTGCTCAGTGACAGCCACCCTCCCACATCACTGCCAACTCTGGCTTTGAAGTACAACCAAGAAGTCCCTAACAGATGTCCCCAAGAGCCATGAGAATCACAGGGTGTGTTGGCTGCACACATGATCCAGCCTGGGAGCTGCAGTGGCCATGGAGGGAGCGGTGGTGCTCCAGTCCCTTGTCTGGGGAAAGAGCAGGGCTATAGGGACTCATTTATTGCTGTTTGCAAGACCTGCTGAGATCCTTCAGATTTGGTGCTGATTCCAGAAGAAGAAACCATCAAGTGGTGCCAGGTCTCTGCTCAGCAGCTGAAGAGTGACACAGCCCCGAAGAAACCAAACCCTGAGAACAGGACTAGCCTTCCCAGTGACAGACTGCAGCTCCTTACCCCAGAAATGAGTCCAGCTTTTCAAAAGTTGAGTCTCTTCCCCTCTCCTAATCTTACTTAGGTTTAACTCCTGCCCTGCCAGCCCATTGTGAGCACTCAGCTACAGCAGCAGCCCTGGGCTGGGGGAGCTGCTGGGCTGCCACAGGAAGGGTGCTAGAAAAGTTGTCAGCATCCCTTATACCTAACCTCCTCTCTAGAGAAGGATCCCACAGATTGTCCCTGCTGTTGAGGAACACGAGGGACTGTGCCTGAGGTGCTGCAGGGGTGAGTGACCCACCTTGTGATGTCCTGTATCATCAGTGTATCCTCCAGCAGCATCATTGCAGCTGCAATGGCAGCACCTCCCACCTACTACTTTAGGCATAATTGCTTTATCCACTGAATAAGTAGATAAATGAATGTTAATGAACATCTGGTCTCCCTAAACAAGATAAATTAAAATTAATAGCAATCTTTTTCATTTAATGAACAAGTTAAGCATATTTTAAAGCAGCCATAAAAAATGCATGGCCTCCTGCAGGGCCACACTCAGCTGAGCAGAAAGACATTTATTTAGTGGCAGAGCAGGGCTAGGTCCTTATCTCCTCTGGGGAGTGACACATTGCCACAGTCCCACCCCACCACAGACACCGAGTTGGTGCCCAGAGGCAATCGAGGAGGCACAAGGTCCCTGCACAGTTTGGTGGGTGTGGATGTGCCACGCTGGGTGCAGGGACAACTGCAGGGTCCCATCGTGTCCAGGGAGCTTGGGGGACTCTACAGCTGAGCACCGAAATGAGCTGTGCCCATCAGCATCACTGCTGTCTGCTAGAGCAGTCTGACCTGTCACTGACAAAACCTTCCCATGCTGCAGCTTAGCAGACTCTTTGGGTTTTAATTGCAAATTTCTTAAAAAATCTTTGGATTTATGGAAAAAAGCTCTCTTGCTGTTCAGTTTGCCCAGCAGGGGGGATCTGGCTGGTGACAGGTGTGCAGTGGAGCACGGAGCAGCTCACTGAACCAACACTTTTCTGAATTGCTGTTACTGTGGCAAAAGCCAGCTGGTTTTGTCTTCAGCAAAACCATTCCTGCTCACCAGCACCATGTCCCTCACCTGTTCTCAGAAGTGGACAAATAAATGTAAAACCTGACTGAGGTATGCAGCCCAGAACCCTGAAGAGATCTGACATTCAAATATAATAGGAAGATTCTGTTAAAAATAAAGACAACTGCTCTGAGGGTCTGACTTGCTAACAGGTTCTGGAAGTACCTGCAGGGTAGGACTTCTCCAGGTGGAACCACAGCAGCTCTGCAGTCAGGACTCCTCAACGACGGCTCCACAGCCTCCCCCTGCAGGCCATACAGTCAAGAGTTTAGCTGTACTTTCCAGGTGGGAACACTATCACCTGCAGGAACTAACATTTCTGCTCTCAGCTACAACCCTCCTCACTCCGCTCCCAAAGGCATTGCCCGATGCTGGTTTCCAACAGCTGGGGCATGGCCACACCGATGGAGCAGGCACTGAGAGAAGGAACACTTGCCCTGAATTTAGGGTGCACCTTCTTACTGCAAGCACCACGTTTCAGATGTCAGTAAAAGCGCAAATACCTCCCAGACTGCCTGAATCTTAGTGAACAACCTTCCTTCCTGTGGCTGGCCACCAAAACAGTAATTGCTGGGGGAGGGGAAATAATCAGTTTTTCATGGAAGGATCAATCCATCCCCAGCCCTCAACTCAGAGGGGTCCATGCCAAATACAGAAGAAACATGAGGAAGTACCTGGACATCATCATCCTACCATCTCCTGTTTGGGCAAAAGATATGGAACTGAACTAGACAATAACTGTGCTTGGTCCCCACTGCACATGTGCTGACTGGATGCTGCTGTGCCACAGGCACTGCTTTGCCCAACACAGCAAAGAATCTAGGCTATACAAATTCCATTATTTGCTTTACTTGTAAATTCACAATTTCAACAAAATCCAACAAAAACTGGTATTGGGCCTGTACAATCCATATATAAAAAGGGTTGGTTTATTGTAGTTCAAATACATAAACTGAACAATCCCAACATTTCAAAATTAAACTTTAGAAACACAAGTTTAACATTCAAAACAGGAGTATAGTTTACAAGAGTTGCCCGGAGGGGAAATCCACAGTCTAATCCAGAAGTATGTAAAGATCACTTTATTGTAAATAAAAAGGTGTTTGTACAACTGTCCTGTCCCACTCCAGTAACCACTGCTAACACCAAGGGTTTCTGACCTCAGGTAAAAATTTAACAAATCTTCACTTGGGCAGAGCAACCTGATTCTGTTTCTAATTTGTGGATAAGGTAAGGAACAAAGCAGAGCTGTGAACAAGTTTAATTTGGTCTCTTAGTCCTAATTCTCCCCTCCCATTTCCAACTCTGGCTTTAATGGATATAGTTCCATTTACAAAGGTGAAAGCAAGCAGAGAGCTGGGACTTGTGTCTCCAGAATGCAGTCTTCAGTAATCAATACCTTATGCCAGCAGGGACTATGGGTAACCATTCAGAAGCTGGTGGCACATAGGCAGTACAAGTTCAAACAACAGTAAGACTCACAGATATGGCCCTGCTGACAAGGCCTCCACCAGACACCCACACCTCACACAGACACTGCATTGCTCCAAGACCTGAAATTACCAAGTACTGCCCACATCTTCCAAGTTTTGTCAGTCAGGTCCCAGAGGAACTCAAATACCTTTAATGTGGTGGTTTTGTTGTTGATTTTTCCCCCCAAGACCATTTTATGTTCACAAATGCTGCTTCTTCCTCTGCTCCTCAGATGGTTTTGCAATATATTCACTGTAATGTATATGTATAAACCTGACAGATGGCTCATGCAAGCTTTTTGATTTAACAGATACCCTTGGCTGAAGAGTATTTCATTACTATTTTGTTGTTCGTCTCGTTGGCTCTGAAGCTGTTGGAGGTGGAGGGGGGCCTCGGCGGTCCAGGTCATCTACATAGGACACAATGAGCTTGCGCCTCTCTTCCGGTACACAGTCAAGCACCAGGTACCGCTTGTCGTTCTGTAGTATCTTCTCTACATCTTTCAGATGTTGATCTGACTCCTGGATCAACTTTTTAGATCTGAAAGCAAGTGTAAGAATTACCACTTCAGTGGTCGAGGATGCTGAGAACACCCACAGCACACCCCAGGGAGCCCACCCTGCTCTGAGCTCTCAGAAGCTGCTCTCACCCTAAGAAGAGAGACCTTGGGACCCTCTCTGCTAGAATGATGCTGCATTAGGTCAGGACCAGGCACATCAACTGTACTCTGGACAGGACATAAAGGCTGTTACCTACAGTTATGCATCAAGGAAGACTCATGTCCGGCTGCAGTGGCCTTGTGCTACACTACGTGAACTATACACATGCTAATGCCTAGAGGGGACCAAAAAAAAATCATCAGTTTTAAATTCAGCATCTAAATGAGGCAAATAATTAGAATTTGGATGCAAGACTCAGTTATGGTGCAGGCTGACTGACCATCCTCATCACACCAGCTTAGAGCCCTATCAGCGACAGCAGCTCCACCTCAAACCAGGACTCCAGCACACAACACTGCTGACCATGGGGGAACCACGAGGCTCTTTGGGATCCAAAGATCTTCACTTTGTTTTCTACTTTAAGTGAACTTGTCCTTCTGATATGAAACTCGTTTTGGTCCATACCCAGCCTTACTATCCCCTCAACCTGCATGACAAAGCCAATGCTTTGTGGACCTACCCACCTGCAGGGCACACACTGTCCATGAAATCCTCCCCCAGAAATCAGGCACATTATTTATGGTTTGTTGGTTGTTTTGTTTTTAACTATTTCAATGAAGGCAGTATTTCTTTGCTGTCTGGTCCAAACTCCTGAAACAGAGCCCTCATTTCAGTAGGGATCCCCCCTGAGCCTAAAGCAAGGACTAGCACAAAGATGAAGGATGCCCCTTTCTACAAAATGAATTTAATGCCAACAGTTCCAGGTACTATTCCCAGAACACTACTCTGAAGTCAAAGAGACTTTCACCCTGTGTTAGTTTGATCTTCATTACTTGTTAGCCAGCAGGCAGCAATGTCAAAATAAAGCAAAAACGAGGTCTCCAGCTGCTGCAGACTTGTTTGGGTTTTTTTGGACAAGTTATGAAAGGTAGTAAGCGTGTAACAGATATCAGCTTATACTCAAAGGAAAAACAGGCAACAGGTTGTTGCTATTTGTATGGAGAAGCACAATAAAATGATCAGTGCTTTGTTGTCACTATGCCACACACCTGTAGGTTATAAATTTGGTCTCTTTCAGTAGCGTCCGGAAGTCAGCTTTGGCAGTGATGTATTTGTCTCTGATATATTCCTCAAACTCCCTTTGCTTTTTCTGGAAGAAAACAGAAATGCTTAGAACACTGCATGCAGATCAAGTACTTCATGTAACTTAATATACTGAACATAAGCAATAATTACATATTGATTATATTTTTCTTTATCTTTTACCTTTTTAAAAAAGTTTGTTAAATAACACTAACACCTCTGTTCACATCAAGCAGGATCCCCTTCAGCAGCCATCAACTCACTTTGTACCCTGCACTACAGTGACATGTAATAACAGTGATGCAATGCCCTTACCCTGTCACTGGAAGAAAATTTAATGCACCTTGGATCTTCTTTAATGATTTTTTTCACTTCTTTCCACGTTGATGTTAAAGTTATCTTTCAAAGAAAGCAAAAATAGGTAAGTTAAAAACCAGATTATAGGACTACAAAATGTCGATATTACTACATATGAAGCTTTTTAAGTATCTCCCAAATCCACACAAAGTTGTTGCTCTGTTTTTAAGTGTTATGTTTTGACTGTTTATACTACCACACTAGCATTTTTAATTACACAATTTCATAATTTACTTTTCTTCAGTATTTTGAGGTGACATTTTCAGATCGAAGTTCTCACAGACATAATTTACATTCCAACAGTTGGACCTGATGATATTAGAATTCTGTCTTTTTCAACATGTGATTTGATTCTATGTTATGAATGTGGCGTTAAAAACTGCCTACAGAACACTTGGAGTTGCATGCCTGTTATTTTATTCTATCCCACTAAAAACCTGTCTAATGTTCTTAAGCACGTTGGACTAAGGCATTAAAAAGAGAGGTAGAAATATTTAAGGTTGGGAGAAAGCTGACTGAGGTGACTGAAGCTGGCACATAACTAAAATGAGCAAGACTCAGTAACACCCCATGAAACACAGAAAAGATGATAGATTTCCACTGCATTGCACAAGATAAAAGTTGGGATTCAGCAGGACAAGATAAAGCAGGAGAACATCAAAAGAGATGAACTTGGTAAGATTATACACTGATATTAAGAGAAGCACACTGGATATCTGAAAAGAGCAAAATGTCATATAGTAAAAGTTATCAAATAACCCAGTGTTGAAGAAATGTAACATCCTGCAGGAGGTAAAAAGATCACTGGTTACAAGTTCAAATGTAAATGAACTGTATGTTAAACCAAAGAAACAGCCAGGACAAACAGGCAAGGAAACATAGCGCACAAATTCTGTTACAAAAAGATAGCAGTGAAGCAAAGGAGCCCTGAAAACAAAAAGAAACAAATCAGATTGTGATTTATCCTTTTCTGGTTTTTTGCTACACAATGGTCTGATGAAGATTTGAAGTCTGAATATATAGAGCTCTTACTGCTGAAGTTTCATCCAGAAGTTGCCTAAAGTGTTCCCTCTTCTTTTTGGTAAGTGCTTCAATGTGTTCATTAAAGAGCTTCTCTTTCTCTTCTCTTTCTAGCAAGGAGCCGGACTCCCATCGGTGATCCTTGCGTAGAGTCCTTCTGGTATCAGACCAAGACACATCTGAAGATCGCACCTGAGCCAAGACAACATTATTTATTAAACTATTTTGCTACAGTTCTGATATTTCTTATGTACTTTTCAGGGTTTATATTTCTCTTGTTTTGAGTTAATGTTCAAATTAAAGAGGAAAAGAAAAAGCCCAAACAACAAAAACCAAACAGCTTTTGTAGCAGCTTCCCCACAAAGTCTATATAAACTTAACTACAAATGTCAAAAAACTTTTCCACAGTGCAACCATTAGACAAAGCCTGCACTGCCAGGCTGAGAAAGCCTGTCCACATCTCACCATGTCAGACAGAAGTGCTTTGAAGTTCTGAATAGCTTCTTCCCGTTTGTGCTGCTCACGTTCTCTGTCGATCTCCTTGGTTTGCTCTGAGCGAGCTTTCTGCACTTCCCTCTCTCGTTCACGCAAGCTTGCCTCAATGCGAGCTTGTCTTTCCAGCTCCTTCTCTTTTTCAGAATCTAAATTCTGAAATGTAACAAACTTCTCAATAACAACAATACAAGACCTTTGATATTTTCCTTAGACAGCTAAGTAAATGAAAGGGTTATCAAACTAAAGGCACCTTAGAACAAAGTACTTTGAAGATTCAAGATTTATGGATTACAAAACTTTGCTTCAAGACCTACATAACAAGGAAAACCAGCAAAGGAACTGTGTATGAATCTTCCATATTCCAAAAAGCAGCTCAGCTGGGACACAAAACAAAGAAAAGAAAAAAAACAACACATGAACACTAATCATCCCAGCAGGAAACAATCCACGTAGGGTCTGTATTTCCTGAAGCTTAACAGCTATGCTTACAGCCAGTGGCTTTACAGGAGTCTCCATGTTTCTTGCTCTGCTGCATAAATTCTCCCCAGTACTGAGTGTGTATGCACATGCACAGGACCACCACCAGCAATAGCACTGCTAAGCTTTAAGCTGTAATTCTGGGCTGCTTATACAAATAATTCTGGTACAGAATTCTCTTTAGTATGGAACTAAAGCACATACTGTCTGTCTTGCAGTTCATTACTTCATACCTTAACTGTCAGGTGACCAGCAGAACATCCAAAGATATACTTCTGAATGTCCCATGCTTACCTTAGCTATTTTCTCTATGTACTGTTTGAAAAGGTCTTCCCTCTGTGAGGAGCTATCCACTGCTTTGTAACGGGGGTCAGTCTCGACTTTGTCCTTCACTTTGCTCCAGCGAGACTGACTGTCCAGGTGGTGATTAGCCAGTAGTTCAAAGAAGTCCATTTTGATCTGTTTTACAGACAAACAGAAAGACAATGCTTGAGAAAGACACTCTGATACACACCAGTTACGCTCTTACAAAAAAGGAGTCAACTTACCTCCAAGAGAGGGAAGCATATTAACATTACATACCATTACAATTCAGAGAAATCGCTACAACTCTGAATTTAGACATAACCACATCTAAAATTTGCTTCCCCTTGGGACACTTTTGCTAAAGCAGATGCATTAAGAAGATCTGCTACAACTAAGATTAATTGTATTCTTTAAAGAATCATTCACCAGTACAGTTTTATTACTGTGTTCTAATTTAAGCTTCTTTTTTATGCTTTTTTAAAAAAAATATATATGTATCTCAAAATAACAGATTACTGATTCTACATTAAAGTATTTTGCATATTAATGCTACAGAAGCTCTGCATTTTTAGATAGGGCTCTAGACAAGTATTTATGGATTCATCCTCCCAGTGTACAATGAACAGAGGGAAATACTTGGAACTGCTGACAGAGCAATGTCCAACCCATAAAGAATTACTCACATACAGTAATTAAGTAAATTACATTCAAGATGGGTATGAACATACATATATAAGTTTAAGGAAATGTTTTAGTCTACTTTTTCAAATGAAAATGGCTTGTCAGCACTCTGTCCATAACAGCCATGGCAAAGGGCTGGCAGAGGATCAATCACGTTAGTTTTTCATCTTGACACTACTAGCAATGCATTTTTCATCTGAACTCCCGGAACTGGCAGTTGCAAGGACAACTACTGTGCCCTTACTAACACCTCTTTTTTTTCCTGGGGTAGATGATTTTCCTGTTCCTGCTGCACTTTAGGTCCCAGGCTTTTTCTCCTTTTTATTTCCTTAGGAGTCTGGTTTGGCATTTAAGGGTCTGTTTCTCCGAGGCAAAGAGCCAACAAGGGGTTGGCTCACCTCGCTCGCTGGGTGCCAGAGGATGACTCCAGGGACTCCCCACACAAGGTGAAGCATGCTGCCTTCACAGCATACTAACCCCTGAGGGGCCACAAACCAAACTCCTTCTGGACGGCACACTAATTAAAACCCCACAAAGCTAGGTGAAGGCTGGCCTTTCATTTTTCACTACTTATCTCCCCTCCCCATCCCTTTAAAAAAAGAAAACCATCAAAAGCAGTTTAGTTGCAGAATGGTGAGGTTCATGAGGGACAGGTGAATGAGCTCTGGCTTGCCAGAGAACTGTCCCAGCTCAATTCCCTAAAAGTGTGTTTAGTTATAGAATGCAAGAACAAAATGAAGATCAGAACCAACACTCTGCAGCCCTGCCCACCAGTAATTTTAGATCTTTGCAATATTAACATATAAACATAAAAGGCTTTATAGGCTATTTTGCTTTACTATCTTAACAGAGGGATTAAGATAGTAGGCAGAGATTACAAAACAACTGGTTAGTACCAGTGGGAAGTTGCTCTACATCTACAGCACTGTCACTTTTTCTTAACAAAATCCTAAGCAAACCTTTTATTCATTGTAAAGTTAAGAATGTTGTCTCAAAACATCTTAAAACATGCATGCAGTATCAAAAATATGAAGCTTTCTAAGCCATGGCATTAGAAATATTCATTAAAAATCATTTCCTAGATATTGCTACAGAAGTCTATAAAGTAAGGGTGTTGTCAAGCTTCAAGAGAAGCACCCTGCACCTATGCAGACCTGTCCCCCAGTATAGGCACTGCACACCCACAACACTGCAGGAAGCACCGTGGCACCAGCTGCAACACAACCCAAACCTGCGAACACCACAGTCTGCAGGAAGGTGTTCCACAGGAGCTGCCCAGAGCCCCTCTTGCTCCTGCTCTGCTGCCCAGAGCTCCCAGCTGGGCTGAGAACTAGGAGGGCAGAGCCTGTTCCCTCCCCAGAAAAACAAGGGACACTTCAGAACTTTAATGCTCTTAAAGCATGTGTTTAACTTCAGACAGCTGTTGATGTCTGTATGGCAAATACTGCATCTGGGGTTTAAGTTTCAAAAGAAAAGTGAAAATGTCTCCAAAAATTGAGTCGAAAACACCTTGCCAAGGAGTAATATTAAGATCATAGTTCCACAGTGTAGTGAGTTTAGTGTCTACACAAAGTAACTAGCTTGACTGAGCAGAACATGCCCTAAAAAGTGTCAGGAGATGGTGACAGAGGACAGATGCCAGCTGCCCAGCCTCCAGCACAGTGGGCTGTGGGGCCTTAGTGGCTGAACATTTCTGTAAGCCTATGTGAGAAGGGATGTCAGGCTCTGCTGCTGGCACAGCTCTTCTAGAGAACATGGGCCAATGCTGTGACCTGGGACAGCACTTGAGCAGCTTTGTCAGCGTTACCAGCTCACAGTCCCCTCCCCAACACCCTCATACCCACTTACTTCCCCATGTCTGCCATGCAAGAAGTATTAGCATTGTATTTCCTCACTGAAATTAGCCACGTGGATAAAAACAGCCATCTGAAAAGTTGTCTGCTCCAGCACCATCCAACAAGCCATAACTCAATGAAGCAAAATCAAACCATTCTACGATTTAAAACCCTTACGTTAAAGATTTCTGCAGAGTTGATCTTCCTTAAATAAAGATTTTTGACTTTTAAAACAGACTGAGAAAGCTTCAGGTTAAATGCCTTAAATTTTCTTTTATGTTTTAAGCACTTTCAAAATCACAGGAAAATAAGGCTGAAAATATTTCAGGTGTATTTAGAAGTCTTTTTTTTTGGCAGTTAACACATTGCAGGTACAACTCTCATCACTTCACAAGGAAAAAGACTAAAAAAATGTAAAGTACCGGAACTGCGGGAGGCTAAAGTCACCACACAGAGATACCAATTCTTTCCTCACTAGGGAATCCCATAATATTTGCGTGTCAGTGATTGACAGCTGTCAGACTGAACTGATTGACAGGCCGCACAGCACATAACTGTAAAGTCTATCAACTTGTTATAAAACAGAATACATAAAATGGTTACAAAAGGCTTTTGGAGAAAAGAAATAAAACATTATTTCAAAAGCAAACAAACACAATCTGTCTTCTTTTAACTTCTCAATTTTAGAACAATCATGCAACAACAAAACATACTTTTTTTTCAAGTCTTCAACTGTACTACTTAAGCTGTAAGAATGCTTTAAAATTCCTTATTCATAACCAAGATGCAGTATGTAGAGGTCTAGTTTTGAACTGCATCAATTCCCCTCTGAAAGCACAATCATGTATTGAAAACTTCACCAATAAGTCACCATTTAACCCAATCAAGTGCAGAGTCAGATTAGGCCTGAGTATCTAGAGTTAAGAATATGCAAACTTACTGAATAACAAAATTGTCCCCAAATCTAAGCTGTTACTCAGCATTTTTCTTTTGTAATGGTTCTTGGTAGGTGAAATTTGCAATAACTTTATACTACAAGATAAATATTGCAGACTTTTGGCATTTCAAAAGTGATTAGGCTTCAGAGGCTCTCTCCACTCGCACACCACACAAGGACACTGAGGGAAGTGCCTGCACGCTTTGATGATAACACTTGATGCCACCTCCCCAGTAGCCGCTTCCCAGAGGTGAAAGCCTGCTCCCTGCTATTGACAGCACGGCCAGATGACATTTGGAATTCATTAATTTTTAATAGCTGACCTTTAATTCTAATAAACAGCACTTTACACATAAGATATATTTACTGAGAGATTAAGAAATCACTAAAGCACTAGCTTTTTGATGGAAAGAGAAGATATGGAAGCTGTCTGAAATTTAAATGGAATATCCTACAGAGAATTTCAAGTTCTTACTGCCTCCACTGAGAGATCAGAGAGGTAATGGCCAGTTCTAGGGTTTCCAGACAAAGAGGACAAGAATCCTTTTTCCTTCTAGTGCTTCAGGATAATAGAACTTTAAGAAAAACAAACAAAAAACCAGGCATTATTCCAGTTAAAAATGTTACTTAAGTGAAAAAAGTTAAGTAAACTCAGCTTCACAAATAAATGTAAATTAACTTCTATATTATCTAAAAGTCAGTATACCTGCAAACTCCAGACAGTTAGTTCAGAAAGACCAAAGGGCACCCGAGAAGAGTTTACACTGTAAGACCTCAGTGGAAAGAGAAGGACCACGTCTCAGAGAGGGCTCCCTGGTAACAAGCAATGGCTGTGCATCCCACCTCACTCAGACACACACCATTCACACCGCTGGAACTAGAAGAGTCACCTTACCTTCTCACCTCTGGTCTTCGAATCTTCTTTCTCCTTCTTTCTTGCCGCTGTGATAAACTCATTAAACAAGGCCTCTCGATCTTTCATCTTTTCAATTGCCTTGAATCTCGAGTCTTTAGCATGCTTGGCTGCAAACTCACTAAAAGTAGTTCTGCAACAAAATGGCAAGTGAACTCATTTGGCAGAGCTGTCTTTGCTGGGATGCAGGTTCAGCAGAGAAATATTTCTTCTGCTAGAATACATGCCAGAGCATAGTTTAAAAAGAAAAAAAAACAAAACCAAGAAAAGGCAACACCTTATGGTCTCACTCTAGAGGTGCTTGATCACTGAACTATATAGAAAGGAGTCAGGTGTAGGCACACACGTGAAAGGTATTGCAAGAGACTTGCAGGAGCTTTTTGTTTGTTTGGATACAGCTACCTGCAGAAAATGCAGGTGTAGAAAGAGATTACAGTGCAACCATAAAGAAGGAATGAAAAAAAACTCAGTTGTCAACAAAAATCATCTTTTTTGTGAGTGAGCAGTTCAGCCACCAGCCTGTCCAGGTATTCCACAGCTGTGACTGGAAACTACGTGCATTCACTTGCAGCCAAACCACGCTAAGAGTTCACCAAGAAAATCATCCTTTGGTTTTAGTCACAATAGAACACTGCCTGAACAATTTCTCCTCCTACAGTGAACATTGTACAGCCTAATCTTCAAACGCACGGAGCTGGAAATATTTTCAGCACTATGGGCAGGTGCAGCAATTCTGGGCTTTCAATCCATTATCCCCACAGCATTCCCTGACCGTTCTCTCACCTCCAGGGCCAGATTCCAAGCTGTGCAGTAGATATAGTACTGCCACTTACCTTGAAAAAAACCACTACTGTGCTTTTTCCAAGCTCTGATGCAAATCTGGCCCCAAGAATACGTGAGACACTTATAATCATACGAATGTTTTCATCACAGCATGGAAATAATTAGACTTGGAAAATCCAGCCTACTGTTGCTGTAGGGTAAATTGAAACAAGAAGAGAATTTGGTAGCTTATTCAAAAAGATCAGAAAGTGAATGTACAGCTATATTGAAGAACAAGAGCTGTTTAAGTGAAGTGGAACACAAACTCTTGAACATGTTGGACTGAGATAGATGATAAAAAACCAGTCTGGCACTCACAGAAGCACAGCAATATCTTTAGACAAACACTGAAACCAGAAGACAAAGGATACGATTAAACAAGACAGTCTCTGAGCTGGAACTCTCCCACCCCAACCCATAATCAGGTAAGAGTCAGTCCCAATCACTGGAGATATCTTGGAAGTTGAGGATACTAAAGCTAACATAGTAGTCCATGTTAGTCTCTGAAATATATACTACAATTATTACTGAGGAACTTTCTCTTAAAAGACTTCCATGCCTCCATTCTTCCCAGCCTACTACAAAATTGCTACCCTTATAAATGAGCAGAAAGTGTTTTAAAAAAAGAGTTATTAATCACTTCTGAGGCAATTTAATAACACTGTCTTACACTACATTTCCCAAGTGGGTCACTGAAAAGAGAAATAAGCTGAAGTAAAACAAATGAGTTGTTACTTCACTGTAAAAGAATTCATGCCAGACAAGCCAAGAGATGCTGAAAGAGAATGCTTTAGAGCTCATCTGGTGACACAAGCACATATTTTGTGAACTGCTGTGAGAAAGCTGTGAAACAAACCATTCTAGTAATAAAATCTTGAATGTTAGTGCATTCATTGTCATCACCTCGCTATTACCATTGCAAGTAGGTCAATGTGTGGGTATGTCATAACTTCTATATTAAAGCAACCAGAACATTCTACCATATTATTACTAACGTACCTTGTAGCCAGAAAAACTTCCCTTCATCCCCCTGCAAACTGAAGAAACCTCCCCAGTACTTCTCAGAGACTACTAATATTCTTAAGAGAGGGTTACTAAACAAGATGTGTGATGGATCATGAGGCCTCTCACTCTGGGCAGCAGGCTGGGGATTTCTTCAAAATGACTTAATATGTCAACCATTATAAATCCTAAGTTTTATTATTTCATAATTAACCTAATGGGTTAGGTGAATACAAGCAGGCAAAAAAAAAAGTTCAACAATATCTGATGATTTTTCCTCCTCCTTGACTGTTCTGAAAGAGGTTAATCTACCCAGTAACACCCACAGTACTTTGTTCTAATACGAGTTTATGCCTACAAACAAGAAAGAAGCTCCTACCTTGGATTAATCTTTGCTTCTTCCATCATTTTCTTGAAATCCTCCTTGGCCTGCATGATTTTGTTTTTCTTCTCCTTGCGCTCTTCTTCTGCTCGGGTTTTCACATACTGATCAAACACCTATAGAAACACCAGTCAGCGACAGAAAACATAAACCTGCAGCCACATAAGCTCTAGGCAAGAGGGAGGCAAAAATACCATTTCATTCCTCCTATTTCCTTTCCTCTCACCACAGAGTCAGCACAGATGAGGCAGAAAAGAAAGGTTAGGGACTCTCTGTACTTGAGTTTGTAAATCACTCTGATCAGCTGAACAGGGAGTGTACGACACAGGTACTGAATCTGAAGACATGGTCTGAGACCTGTGGAGAAGTTTCTTACACGTTCACATTACCTTGACATTTTTCTGGGTCATACATTTGAGGCAGAAAACACTTCCTGCATTCTTGAAATTCTCCATTGCCCTACATCCATCTGAAGAAAAGCTTCTGGAGCGAGAACTTGCTTAACAATAACAATGTACATTATTTTTACCCCAACCACTTTTTAAATAAACAGATTATTCATTTCAATAGTAGTTTGAAGAGATACTGATGATTCCCACCATCTGATTCAGGTTTGTGAGCTCTCTGTATACATACAACTTTCACTGTGTAACATATTAGATCTTCCAACCACAGCAGAAATAAAACTATCAACTTGCTTTTTTCTCACTGGCTTCTTCCATTTGCAGACAAACCTAATCATAACAATCCCTTGCAACACTGATTAGTCTGGAAGGTGAGCGGGAACAGAAGCAGCAGGCTGAGGATTAGGTAAAACCTGTAGTAGCTGTGTCTGGATGGGAAGCGAATTTAACTTCTTTTACCTGTTTTCTTTCTTTCGGGTTCAGAAGTAAGTAACGAGGATCAAAAACTATCTTGTGTAGCTCTTTCTCCCACGTTGAAAAAGCAGAGACCTTTAAAATTAAAGTAATATTTTAGCTAATGGTTAGACTTCCTCAAACAAAGAAGTTGTACAGTTTTGCCTGGAAACTATAGGGCACTTGATGAAGAGGAAAATAAACTCATCCTGAAGTTTTCATCACTAACTGATGATGGAGGCTACCACACTAACTGGCTCTGAAAAATTCTGAACCGTAACACACATAATTACTACTGCTGCGTGGTATTTAAAAAAATCCTAAGCCCATCAGAAGAAAGTCTTGAGATTCTCTGTTTAAATTCAGTTACTTAGAAAGCAAAATTTTGCTGTAATTGTAACATCCTTTGAAGTATGGAGTTTTGAACCAAATGCATCCATTAATCATAGGAAGGATGAGATTGTTCTCCTTACATAAGCACGGCGGGTTCTGAATTTGCCAAGAACCGAGACCTGTGCTTGAACCTCCCTCTCCCTCTCTCCCTTTCCCATACAGAGATTTCTCTGACCCCTCTTTCTAGAAGCATATCCTTGAACTGTTTCATCCGAGCCTCCAGTGGGACAATAGCTCTCTCTCGAGCAGCTTTAATTTCAGCTTCCATAGCAGCTTCCTTCTCTGAATCAATATCTTTGTTATCATCTTTCCTGAAAAAAAAAAACAACAAACAAACATACAGTATAACTTGGGAAGTAATACATCAAACCCTGTAGGTTAGAAACTGAACCACACCAGGACAGGATGGACACAATCAGTTCCATCAGAGGCACAGGCTTCCAAACCACAACACACATTCTTGAAAACCCAAATGCTTTTGTACTGAAAGAGCTCAAGAACCACAGTATTCTCAATAAGAAACAACTCCTAGAAGGCAGCACATTCTGGTAGTGTTCAGTGGTGCACCAGATCTTATGTTAACTGCTCCAATTTTCTCACCTCCTGTCCAGGACCACGAGGTCCTGTGAAAGGCAATGGCTAAGGGAGTTAGTTTGAACTGTGAATACCTTATAGTCATCACAACAGAAAAAAGCTGCAACGCAAGTGGTATATTCACCCATCAAAGCACCTCTGGAAAAAAGCATGCTGTTTGTTGATTTGTGCTTACTGAGAGCAAATGTACTTTGTCCCAAACAAACTTGAAGCCCTAATTGCAAACAACTTTAGGATTCTGCCCAAGAGCAGACAGTAACAAATAAAATGGTGAAACTACTTTTAAAACAGTGCATATAAGTAACTCAGACTGGCAAAACAGACCAAGAGACCCAAATAAAACTCTTAACCCTTTACAAAAGAGTGAAACCAGAGTAATGACTACTAAAACCTATGTGGCTGGACTTTTTGGCAAGAAAACATTGTGCATAGAAGTGAAATTAAATAAACAAGCAAAGCACCAAACTAGTTAAGATAAATTGCACTCAGAAATATTCCTTGGATTCACCAACTTATGCCACTTATTTTCATTTTGAATGATTTCCACAGGAGATGCTATTTCCTCCACACAGGAGTTTCAGCTATCTCAGAGAAACACTTCAGTTGCTGAAGTAAAGTAGCAGAAAGTTGAGGATTGTGTTCACCAACCCTATTAGTTACTGTCCTGCTCTGCTGAATACAACCATACACATACTGCTCAGATGAAAACATTTAGTTGTTTTATCTACACAGATCACTTAGTACTGAAAAAGCAAACTTACTTGCGCTTCTTAATTTTAATAGGCTCATCTTCATTTGCTTCCTCTGTAGATTCATGCTCTTCTCTAACTGTAACAGATTTCAGTAATATTTGAGATGTTATAAGAAGTTTGTAGCTAACAAATGAAGCCTTGTACAGAGAGGGCAATGTGTGCAGCAATAATGTATCCTGACACGGGAGATGTGGTTTTCAGTTACTTTCAGAATACGTGGTTTTTTAGTTACTTTCAGAATAACACTATTGGAATTTGGTGGCAGGACTAATGGACTTGTGGCCAACTTTGGTTTTAACATGACAAACACCAACCTCTTATTTCCAGGGGGAAAAGCTTCAGGCTGAAGAGTCTAATGCAGCGCACTTGGTTCTCCTGATTATCTACTTGCACTTTGCTCTCCTCCTACTACCAAGCCCATGTCATCCCAGGATCATCTACTAGAACTCATGCCAAAAAGGAGTCTTATCTCAGCAGCCTCTTGAATGTTCTCTGCTCTTGGTAGTTGTTTCCAAAACTGTATTCCTGTTAGTGTTCTCTAAGTTAAATCCTCTTCTGCAAAAGCCCATTCATACATTATGATTAATCTTTCCAGACCCTCCAATTCCTCTTGCTTATAAACCAAGCACAATTCCTTTCTTTAGTCAGTAAAAACTAGGGGGAGTAGGGGGGTGTGTTCCAGCCTGTTGGCATTTAAAAAAAGTAACCTTGTTACTGTCTACTTTCTCCAAAAAACTGCTTTTTACCAGAGGGCTCTATAAATCTGCATTCCCATCAGCCTTCTTAAATTCCAAAGCTATATACATTTTTCAATAGGTCTGTACAATTCTCTCACTTAAATGTTACTAGCTTTGGAAAGCAACACAAAAATAAGTGATCAGTTATATTCACGCTTCCTAGGAAGGCAGTAAGATTGCTCTTACTAAGTTTTTTTCCTTCTTCCATTCCTTTTTTGTGAGGAGGTTCTTGAATAATCTTGTCCACATCAGCTCTTCCAATTAGATCATCTGGTCGGTCCCACATGGAAAGTCGAGTGGTAGGGTTATAGAAGAACACACGCTCGTCACCAGTCCACACCACACACCTAGAGATCGAACAGCCAGGCAGGAAGATCTGCATTACCTCTGTTTTCATACCTGCTTCCACATTCAAAGACTGGAGCAAGTGTAATGGTCCCAGACAGACCCAGGTTATGCTTACTGCATGTAAATGTTTTTAGGCAACTGAATCAGATTTTGGTATAAAATGTACCTCATCTCTTCAGTCCCCCCAAAAATACCATAAAAGTGACCTAATGATCTTGCCAGGATTTAATAAATGATGGGATGTAAGAATCAGAGATAATCTGAAGGGAAACAGTTTTAAATAACAAACACTAATAAAAAAGCAGTAATGGCTAAGTTGAACAGTATCTCTTCCCATCAGTAAGATTTTACCATGGTCATCCAAACACAATTTACATCTATTACAGCAAGAATAACCTCATAATGACATTACACACACACTATACACATAGGCACCTGATAAGTTTCTATGCAAAGTGAAGAAAACCCCAATGAACTGTTTTGGCCAGCTGCTGCATCTACTCACTCCCCAGGCCATAGGGGCAAAAGAAGTCCAAGATTTTTTGGAGGTTTTTTGGCCAGTATTTCATATCAGATCAGAAGCAATCGGTGACAGATGAAGGGGGCAGGGATATGAGATCTATACTGGTAACACCTCACAGGAGTGCTGTTAGCGGGTGGCAGAAAGGCTACACACACACACACACCACTAAACACCATCAGCATGGCACAGCGTGAACAATGCTGGCTGTGGAATCCAATGTTACTTGAGACAGAAGCACACACAGAAAAGGATCTTCACAGGCTACTCCTTGTTCTAACTACCCAGCAACCTTACTGGTGGCTACAGGGATCCAGTCCCACAGCAGTGGGCCATAGGGAAAACCACCACCTACCAAGGGGTTCCTGGAATAGGGGTGGTTGCAACCGGCCTGGCCTTCTGAGCTGCTTTTTCTTCTTCAGTCATTTCTTCCTCTTTCGGCTCCTCGAGGAAAGCACAGGTTTCAGGATTCAGTCAATGACAGCTAGCTAATTATTTATAGACTAACTTATTTTAAACAAGCAAATACTATCTTGAAACAATGCTAACAAACAGCTGACAATTACACTTCAACCATGCTTACAATAACAGCTTTGGAGTATCAGCTGTAACTGCAATTCAGAAATCTCAATTCAGAAATTCTCCAAGTGTTTACTTAACCTTTGACTTCAGTGAAACCTTGTGTAAATGCCTTCCTAGATTTGCATGAATCCCTCAATCAAGGCCTGAACACAGGGGCAAGGGTGTAGCTTCTCACAAAGAAATTCTGATTTAATCTTAAAACTAATTTACTTGAAAATGAGACAAGGGGAACCAAACAGTCAAAAATCTGCAGTAACATTTGTAGCAGAAATAAGCAAACTGGCAACTATCTCCAAAGTAAACAGAGTAGAGTAGTAGTAAAACCCAGCAACCAAATTCTGTGCTTTGGCCTACTAAGCTACATTGAAGTTCACTGAAATCAGTACAAATTATTTTCATTCAAACACCTTCTCAACTATTTCAAAACCTATCCTTCCTCAGCATAACAAAATTCTTTACAACAAAGTTAATATCAGTTATAGCACATGGAGAACATTAAGCTTTCTTCAGAACTGTTCAAAATGAAGTACAAGTTTCATTTTTGCTGAACACCTTAAAAATCAGTGAGAGAACACCATGCCTAAATAATTAGCAATTTTTTTCCCCCAAGTTCTTACTCACTTCTTAACTCATATACTCAGTATTTTTTGTTCCAAAGTCCTTTTTTTTTTTCCTTACATCAAAGAAAAAAATAATTAAAACCCCCCAAGCTATGAGTCCAAAAAAGGAAGGCTTTCAAAATTGCCCCAGGAATTTAAGAACTCAGCTTAAAGCCATGTGTCCTCTCAATATGCCTGGTCTACAGACGCATTCACACCCGTAGGACATAGGATTCAAAATGCCAATACTGACTATTTGATTGCAAGGTCTTTTACCTCTTTTATAAGTTCTTTTATAGGTTCTTCTTTTGGCTCTTCTTCTTCTGTCTCCATTGGTAAAGGCTCCTCTGTAGGTTCTTTAATTGGCTCTTTAATCTTCTCTTCCATTTTTTCTGAATAAAGACAGAATCTTCCTTAGTATTATTAAGAAACCATTGAAGAAACAGATTTATTCTTACCAGTATTACTTTTCCAAGCACAACAACAAAACCCCCCCTTATTTTTAATGTACTTTTACCATTTTTGGCCCCTTTTGGGCTTTATAGTGTCTGCTTAGATGTGTACCTCCTGTACCAAGTCTTACGTGGGACTGGAAAATGAACTATGGTAAGGCAGCCTATTATGTTAAAAAAGTAACTGAAATGGACAAACAGAAATAGCTGAAACATCAATAAAAATATCAACCAACAGTGCACCACTCAAGACCACTTTCAGATTTGAAATGCTGTTGACAAAAAAAATAAATCAGAGAAAAACCCCAGAGAATTATCTGAGGATTGCTCTGCATCCATTAACAAATGTGTAATCTTTACTCAGCAAAACTGCTGATGTTTGCACCTCAGTAAAAAGACCACCTGTTATTTAAACCTGAACCATTAAAAAGATGGGTATTAAACTAGCTAATTGTGTGAGTGTTCTGAATTTTTCTAAGTGAAGATTTCTTGTATCTGAAAAAGTCAGCAGACAATAAGAGGAAGAACTACTGTTTGGATCTGAGGGGATTTGTATTCCTAAAAGACTTCATAAACTGAATAAGAGCCAAAGGATTTTTGCTCCTTATTTATAACACAAGAACAATTTCCCTCCAATAAAACACCGCACACGGATATAACGACATAACTCACGGAATATGACTGGAATATGACTTTGGGATGCAGAGGGAGGCAATTTATTTTCTCCTCATATTCCACATCTGTTTATGTAATTGTTCTGCTGAAGATCTGAAGTTTAGCATTTCAGTGATATCCATTCTTTCCTGGTTTACAGCCTTTAGAATAACTAAATTTTCCCCTCACTTTTTATCTTTCTGCAACTGGGATCTTCTCAGACACATGAGAACACAGAGTCCTTACTTTCTACTAGAGTGGAAACACACCTACCCAAGTGTCACAGGATTTGGAAGTACCTCTAGAACCAAATACTTAACAATACAGCGGGAAACAAAGAAACTAACTTTCAGACTTGAGACCAACCCAAATGGATCCTTATGATCAGGATTTTAAAACATTACTAGGAAAATAAGGGATTAGAAATAGTCTCTTCATATTTTCAAACACAACCATTAATGTCCTAAGCAATTCTGCCTAGAACGCAGCTGTATTAAGAAAAACAAAAGCACCTTTTTCTTTCAGTTCTTGGGGTTTTTCCCATGTTGACTCCAAAGTCCTGTTGTTATAATAGTAAGTCTTTCCATCTGCTGTTTTGTACTCTGTCCACTCAGAGACTGCTGTGGCTCCAGCCAGTGTAGCAGGTGAAGCAGCGATAGCAACCTGGGGGTGGATCATGGGGACAATGGGAGGGGCCATGCCTGGCAGGACACCTGCAGGAAAAGAAAAATAATATAAAGGAGAAAAGAAAAGGAAAAGAAAAAGAAAAAAGGAAAAAAGGAAAGAAAAGAGTAAGTGACAATGAAGTACCAAAGAACCAAAAGCTAGCACTTCACTGACATAATTTGTAAATAATCAACCTATGAAAAGAAATATAAAGATTGCTTTCAGAATTCAACTGGACAGCAATGCATTGCTACTAAACTTTCTTCCTCTGTTTTATAATCAGTAATGCTCATATTACTAGGGAAATTAGACAGGTTATTTCAAAGTAATGTGTAATTCTGCACAGCACAAGCTTGTTAGCTTTTAAACATTTGCTTTAACACTTCAAAATTAAGTGCTCTGCTTATTAAAGTCTTTATTAAATCTCTACAGCAAATAATTATTTAATTTGAAAAATCTCCTCCAGTCTTTAACCATGCTGTCATTTTAAAAGCTATTCCTATTGCTCCTGGAAAAAGATGACAGTGGCTTGAAGTTGAGCTGTATGACAGGGAGCAGAACTCTGATAGTTAACATTATTTCAGAGCCTTGGATAAAAAAAACTATGAGAAGGAAATAATTCCAGCTTGTCTGCCAGTTTTGTTCGATCCTACAGACTGACCGAAAAACAACCAACCAAAACATTTTGTTGACATTCTAAAGCCAAATGGCAATATCCAAAGATGAGAAAGCCAGAATGCTACACTGTCCTGTTATTTCTCTACTCATCCCAACAAAAGGGATATACTGAACAGACTTGGATGACATCCTAGAAAACCAAACTGGATAGGACTAGGACTGAGATCATAATTCTGAGGCTTTTACATTTATAGGAAAAAGTCTGTGTTTTTAACTAACAGAAAAGCACACATTACACATTGCCACAAAGTATTCTCACCAAGTGACTCTTCTTAAATCCACAGTTTGAAAAATGAAAACTGACACTCAGACACACATACAGGCACACCAACATGCGAGTACAGTCAGGTCACTACACATGTGGAAGTAGGGAAAACAAAAAATCCACACACGAGAAACCAGAAACTCAGAAGTATGGGCATGAGGAGATTCACAGTCATTACAGAAGTCAATGATTACAGAAAACTGTACTGGATTTCTTTTGGCATAAAATAAGCTAACACTAACAAGTTATTTGGGAAAGTTACTTCCTGGCCAAATGTGATATTTGCATTTATACTGGTCTTGAAAGTAAAGTGTATATATATATATATTTTCATTCAGTTGGGGAAGCAAATAAATAAAGAAAAGATAAACAACAACATTCACTACCATGCCAACTTACAGACAAAACGAACTAAGATGGTTTTGAAAATTACCGGTCTTGGTGGTAGCGACTGTCTTTACATACGGGCAGCTGACTATTTGCATCATTGCTACACCTGTAAAAGGGACAAGCAAGCATGTTGGAAAGCTGCCATTGGATGTCAGCTACCAGGGGCAGTCTGGGTGTTACTGTCTCCTGACACAATTTGGGGTGCCACAATCAGCTGGCACAGAGAAAGCCTCCCGGCAAGAGAATCTCAATTATTTTTTGCTCCAACATTTTATGCCAGATCAAATATAAAACTAATTTGAAGCTGCTGCAACAGTTTCTGCCTACATTAAACCAGCTGATTAGCAAATCATCAGGGTGCCATGAAGAAGAAAAATTGGTATTTCACTGAAGACTCAGAGGTTTAAGTTCATTCAAGGGGGAACGGGGCTCTCCTTGCAGGGCAGTACCATGGGAACATATCCTACTAAAGGTGCTGTTCTCCACTGACAGCCCTAGCTCAGATCCATCAGTGGCACATCAAAGCTAAACTAACAGTTCTTCGCTATTTTCAGTCTGCTGCTGCATTTAGAAAACAGTGGTAAAGAGTAGAAGGACAGATTGAGCTAGTCAGGCTAGCAAGGTGTGGCAGAGGAAAAGCCAAGTCCAACTCAGAGGGAAAGCTGAGGTTATGAGAGTCCTCAGGAGAAGGCTGGAGGTGGAAGAAACAGAAGCAATAAAGCTGCAAACAGAGGGACACAAAACTGCACTAGGTCAGTGGCAGCAAACACAGCTTTTATTATCATGAATGTCATGAGCTGAAAAATGCTCTAAAAGCAGCATGCCCAGCCCTCAAAAAGGTAGGTTCATGCACTGTTCTACTCTCCAACTCATTAAGAAATGACACAGAAAGGCCAAAGAGGAAGGCATCTCATCTTCTTCAGTTAGATGCAAGATTCAGTAGGAAATCAGGGGTAAGAGGAACGCATTTCAAAAATTCTTTATTTTAGGGAGTGGAAAGAAACTGTAGAAATTCCCTCTACATTGCTCCAGTCTGGACTCAGAAACTCAAATACTTCAGGAAACTTCCCCTTAAATTGTTTCAGTTCCATCATCTGAGTTTGGAAATCCTCCAGTGCAAAGTGAAATTAAACCCATGTGTTTTTAACCAAGTAATTTCTATTTCTCTTCATTAGAGATCTAGTATGGAAAGCATACAAAAATACTGCCAATTTCTTTTAAAAAGATTTGTGAGAAGACAGTTGTAATGTTCTTTAATAATAATTTTGGTGAAAATTCAAAAAATGAGTTGAGACAACAACATTGACTCAAACAGCACCGAACAAAGTGCTTGTCTAAATCTGGGGAGGTGGAGATGTAAGTGTTCATGTTATGTACTTGAAAATGAACCTGAAAATCCATTTTGTTATGGAAGTTAGAGCACGTCTTAGAACTGGGTTAGTGTCAATAATGCCATCTGTGGAACCACTGGAAGTAGAGATACTGCAGCGCAGGTAGGACTCAGCAAATACCCAAGCTGTTTCCTCTGCCAAGTTCATTCTCAAAACACACAACTAACTTTTAAGGTATGAATTAAGAGAAAGCAGACTTACTTTTCAAGATCTGAGATTGAGATATCACTAATCAACTCTTCCATTGTTCCATCTTGCTACAGTATAATACAGAGATTAACTTTGCAATCACTTGATAACAGCATTGTTCAGCTCTGTCTCTGTAACCTGAGAGCAGTCTGGCTGATACCAGATCTAGCGCCAAAAGCCCCAGATATCTACACATTAAAACCTCCTAAACCTTTTTGACTTCATCTTGCACTGCCATCAAATAATTGACTTTTTGTTTTAATCTTGTTCCTGTAAAATATTTTAAGGGTTTCCTTGTCTTTTACAGTGTTTATAAACCATTACAACCAACATGAGCTAAAATCAGCTGAAAGTAGACTGATTTTATTCTGCAGTCAGGTAAAATGACAAATTAGGCTCGTTAGTGGAAGCACACAGTCTACTGCTGGGTATCCTTCCACCCAAAAGGCTCATCTCACTGCAAGAGCAGGAGAAGGGGGAGGGGGAGTTTAAGAAGATTGATATTCTTGTTCTGTCTTTCCTTCTCTATTGCACTACTCACAAAACTTTGACTGAGAGCCTATGAAAAAACCCAACCCAAGCACACACCCCAGTGTACCTCTACTGCTTTGACCATCCCCATTTTACCTGACAGCTCACACGTGAATGCATGATTATAACCCTTGCAAGGTATGGAAGGACCCTCACAGTATGCTGATCCCTTGCTGGCAATGTCAGAAATTGCAGTTAAGAAGATTCACCTGCTCACATTTAAAGCTTAAACCTTTTTACTGTTCTTCCAGACCTCACAAATACAGATATCAGAATTCTCCCTTTATCCACCTTTTGTTCAGCCTTGATTATCACATTCAGAGTAGTATTTGTTTCCTGGTTTAAAACAGGGAGTACTACACTGTGATTTCCTTTTCAAGCAAACTACAGATTAAAGTAGCTTCACCCAGATTTTTAGAAGACTATCTATCTTAAAAGCAGAGGCAACTACATGTTGGTCCTCTCTTCTAGTCAGCAGAACTAACACCCACTTTAACTATTTTGATGCTTATATACTTTAGCAGTGTTCTAAAGGATTACCTCTCACCCAGCCAATTTGGTGGACAGTAAAGGTCTCCCTGCCTATGTACCAGATTGAGGTGTTGAAAGGACAGTGGGAAAGAAGTGACCTCAGTCAGCTTGTACAGAGTCAAAAACAGGAGGATGCTGCTCTGAGCTGCTGCTTTGTAACTCTTAATCAGGAACTAAATTGGATCCAATACAACTGCTGTCTCAAAACTTCCTTTCCAAAAGAGAATCCCCAGCTCTTTGTATGTATGTAGTGCTGCTGCACACTGAAAAACATTAACTACTTTTGTACTGGAACAAGAACTCAACTGTACCCATGCAGACTGAAACATGGTGTTTAACCAAGGAGTGGCTGTAGTGACCTCTCAGGAGCTCTGCCTCAGACACAAACAGCAATGGAGTTAAATTGTGCCAGCCTAACATTATCTAAGACTTAAAAATAGCAGCCCGCAAAGTATCTAAATCAACTTTAAAAGACATCAAAAATTATTTCCCCTGAAAGCAGCAGACTACCACCTAAGGTTTCTTCTCAGTGGTCTTTACATCTAATGCCTGAATGCCTTCACATCTTTGGGTCAAACCTCAACACTTTGTGCATGCATTCAGCACCACACCTGATAGCTGCAAACCCAGAGAACAGGAAGGACCTAACATCATCCAGAGGCAATGCATCTGAATGGTAATTCTTCCTGCTCATGAACATATTACTTTAAAATTTCTTTCAGCTATAATCCATATCCTAATAAGTGCTTAGGCACAAGACTTAAGGTCTAAATAAAGCAAGCAGAAAAATTATAGTAATATTACCATTAATAAAGTATAGTGCTACAATGGTCTCAGAGCCACACAGACTCTGTCCAAAGGATAACTTTTTCAATTGGTTTTAATAGGATGGCAGGATAAACATGTGGGTTTGGGTTGACAAAGCGTTTAGTGCAATTCTTATATTTTTTGATCATCTAAAAGAAAAAGGTTTACAAGTTTAAATGCAGCTGTTTTCTGACATGGATTATCAAAGAACTAGAAGTCAAAAAAATTCATGCTGTTAATTAAAAAGTCTGTCTGCTAACCCTGAATTCTTGCACAACTACTCTGAGTGGAGAGGATTCAGGCAAGTTCCATACACAGTGGACACATGAGTGCAAACAAATTGACAACATGGACATGTAGCAGACAAGACAATTACAGTTAGCCAATTTACCTGGAAGTGGAATAGGCATGCCAGGAAGGGGGACACGAAATGGAGGTACCATTACTGGTGGAAAAGCAGGAATTGCTGCAGTTGGCTGCGGTACTGCATGAGGAACTGCAGGAGGCAATGTCTGTGGGACTGGCTGGGGTACAGTCTGCACAGGTGTAGCAGAAGGAGCAGAGGTTGAAACACTGACTGATGGTGTGGCAACTGAAACACCCGAACTCGGGGTCTGGTCTTGTGTGGTAGGTGCTGATAAAAAAAAAACAACAAAGAACACCTTGTATCTTCAACACTACAATATATTCACTGCAAACATACTGGCTCTCTGTTTCCCAACAGATGTTACAGAAGCAGATATGCTCAGATACAATAACAGGAAGACACTCTTGGACCAAAAAAACCCAACTTTGCCTTCTCTGTAACATTAAATATTCACAAAGAAAGTAAGCTTCCAATGTTACTTTGTCCCATTCTTTACACCTAACAAGTCTCTGCAGCAGTAGCAAGGGTGTATCAAAGGACAAATACAGCCTAAAATGAAACTCTACTCTGTATCCCTGCTCAGAAAAATAGAAAGGGAATGTTTCAGAGCATTTCAAATGGAAAAAGTTTGTTCTTGTGTTAAACTCAGGTTCTGCTTTTTAACAAGAATGGAAAGTAGCATGAGCATGACAACAGTGTCTAAAACTATGCTTAGTAAGCTATGATCCAAGAATGAGAAAATGTCAGTTAAAAAAAATGTATAAATAAGCAAGGAAAACGAAAGTACTCTTGTTCAGAAGCTGCAAGAGCATTTTTGGTCTTCAGTGTCTCCCAGTGGGAAGATACACGGCTAGCACTCAATTCTGTAGTCCTTGCAGCATGACTGAAATTGGCACTGGACAGAGAATAAATAGTGTTACATATCAAAACACCATCAAACAGGAAATAGAGAGGGGCCTGATTAGAGTCACTGACCAGCCTTGCCAATTTACACAGTAAAACTTGTGGAAAAGAGCACGAATTGTTGTAAAAATGAGCTAATTAAATCAGAAAAAACAAAACCAACCAACTTATGACCTTACTATTTATGGGCACACTGTGCTTTTTGTTTTCCTCAGTATTTAATGACTATGAGAATCATGCCAAATAACATACCACTTTTACCATATTTAAATAAAGATTTTTGATCTGTTGTTAGGTGTTTCAAAAAGGTGAAAGCACAGTCTAAAGTTTAGGGAAACAGAGCAGACAGTCAGTATGTGATTTGTTTTAAGGCCCAAGTCATATCAGTGCCAGACAAGAACGAAGCACTGCCAGAAGTCCCATTTTTGTGTTTTGCAGGCCAAGTCTGATAGTTATAAAATTACTTTAAATTATATAATTTAATCACCTAGGCACAGACACCAACAGTAACAGTTCTTGAAAGCAAAGGCAAAGTTAGCAAGTAGAATAGGCAGAAGTGGGACAGATTCTCAGTATTTGGTATTAGGAAATTGTGCTTTAGAGAAGGTGCATAAAGTGCTGTTCCAAAAGCAGGATCAGGTCTCACAAGCCTGGCACTAGGACAGAAGCTACCAGTTGCCTCCTACCCGACTCTTGTCACTCTAAAACGGTTAGAGTAGATGACATTTCAACAACACAGCTAAATGCCGTACTAAGTTACCTTCCATACTAAATAAAAGCACTAAAATGCTTTAAGCAATACAAATTATCTGCTGCTTTAATGACCCGTCCTCCCTCCAGGGCTAACTAAGCACAATTTGAGGATTACCTAAATTTTACTTCCTTTCGTACACAGATGTCTAAAGCCTGGGTTAAATAGTGAGCTAAACTTGACTTGTCTCCCTGTTACAGGAAAAAGCTTAAGGAATTCCAGGGGATGCACCTATCCATCCAGCTGTACTCCAACAGGAGTGAGAACAGCTGGAGTTCAGCAGGTGCTCATCTTTTGCACACTCTTTGGCCTGACTCAGTGCCCACATGTCTGCCAGTGTAGCCACAGCGATCAGGACTACCCCACAAAAGGATTCCTGACCATCACAAACATTCTGCTTCCACAGCCCTGCACTAGGCAGTGACACTCCCCAGAGTGCTCCCTAACAAGCACCTTTTCTGTGTGCTCACTAGGTGACCTGACTTGCTGTTCACTGTTGACACACTCATCTGCAAATAGACCTACAGCACCTAATATACATCTCTGTACCTCTCTGCATTAGAGGCACTTTGTTAGCATACATATATGCCACTGTTTAAATCATAGTTTATATTACATGCAAATATTATGTATAAACATGCTCCACATGCACACTGCATAAATTCAGTTCCCTTTCCTCTTGAGGTTTCCTCGGCTGGAAACACTTTAAATCAAAGTCTCAGCCCACATAAACAGCAGTAAGGAATCTTCAGACTATTATTCAAAGGTCATGAGTGAACAATAAGGGCTCTAAGGACTTTCTTTCCCCTCTTTTGTGCAGCTCTAGCAAATGGGAACTTAGGAGGATTAGTCAGAAGAATAATGCTAACAAAAACAGTACTCCAGAAGCAGCTCTGTCCTGCAGCTAACCAATTCTCTGCAGCCCAGGAGCAGCACTCTAAGATCCAGCTTCTTACAGCTACTGATGCCGTTTTGGAAACAAAGAGGCAGTTGCCACAACTCTAATTCCTACCTCAGATTAACTGTTCTTATGAAATACTTTTAAACAATTTAGTTTTATCTATACTCAAAAGGAAATGGATGCATAATAGCTTTGAGATGATGTGATAACAGTGGAGGAAAAACATACAGAGACCTAAAGAAAAAGGGTTGCATGCTGATCTAGTATTACTCTCCTAAAGTAACTCTTTCAGATTAGGAATAAAAATGACCAAAGCAGGTTCACATGCAAGGTTCTTCTGGATTAAACGCTGCAAAGTCACATTCCACTTTATGTTGAAATAAATTCCTCCCCAATCCCAAGATTTTGCTGCAGTAATTCCCCACAGCAGCATTCCCACCATCTGCTCCCCACTGCAGGGCTGGAGGAACTCTTGCTACTCACTGGAAATTGTCTGTGAAACCGAAGTGGCTGTGGTTGTGGTGGAGGTTGTAGAGGACTGAGTGCTTGAGGAGGTGGATGGAGATGCTGCAGAAGCAGGACTACTGGTGGTGGGTGTGGAGGCACCTACTGCTTGGGCCTGTGCCTGAGCAGCCAGCATAGGTGTCAGCTCTGACTGCTGGATAACTTTGACCCCATCCGGCTTTGTCCACGCGGACTCACGTGTACGTGCGTTGTAGAAGTACACCTACGAACCCAGAACATCACCATCAAACAACTGCTCATCTGGAGGAGAAGCATTTATAAACAGTCAAGTTCCTCTGCTTTTAAAAATAATTAACAAGAGGATACACATGAGCCTTGGGTTCTACCAGAGTGCCAGGCTGTCTCACAGCAGCAAACACCCGTTACTTCGCTGTTTCTGGTAAGCATCTTACCTTGCCATCTGGGGTTTTGTTTTCTACCCATATCTCTTCAGCTGGAGGCATCGCTGGTGTTCCAGGGGCAGTGACAGGCGGCATTCCTGGAGGGAACATCATACCAGGAGGTGGTGGCATGCTACCCATGGGAGGAGGCATAAATGGTGGTCTCTAAAGGCATATAATAACAATAACAATGATGATAATACAGTTTTCAAGCAAAGTATTCCTTTACTAGTACAGCAACAGACAAAACAACTACAGCAATGTTAATTCTACCAGTCTCTAGAGCTTCTTTGACCATCTCACGCTACCAGCTCAGAGAAGGTACTTCCTGACAAGGTACCAGCTATGGCAGAACAGCTGCTATAAGCATTTTGCTTCTGAGATGCTAACATAAATGAAAAGCACCAGAAAAAAGTTTCAAAAAAAGAAGTGGGGTAAAAGAAAACTCTCCTCAAAAGGAGAAAATATCCCAGTGTAGGAAAGGGAAAAATGGAAGACCTGTTCCTGAAAAACTGCCACTCAGACATCCCTTATCACTCCAGTTCTAATTGAACTTGTGATTTGGAAGATTTCTTTTTCACAAATGTGACACCAAGACAGGTCCCTGGTAGGAACCTTCAAGCTCTGCTCCCCTCACCAACAGACCCAGGAGTGAAGTGCACAGACACAGCAAGCCTGGGGCTCTGTGGGGCTGGGAGGCGTGCAGGAGTCTGGTGTCACAGGAACTGGGTGGCTCGGTGTGACACACAGCACACATAGGCCCTGAGCTGAGCCCATGCACCCAGAATTGGGGTGGCACCCTTGGGGCAGTTTTTGGAGTGACAAATCCTCACTTTCCATCTTCACTTGGCTTCTTTTAGAAGTTTTGCCAAGATCAGAATCTCTGTTGCAAGAGTGATACTTTCAACTGGTTTTTAAATCCATGACTTTTGCTAAAGCCTACTATAAAGGCAGTCCAGAATATGTGGACAGAATTCAAAACAAAAAAAATCTGGTAAGGTAACTACAGCCTTTCCTTCCTTCCTTGGTTCTTCTCCACAGCTCCTCCATCTGGGCACAAGATGACCTTTCTCATCACTGCTCTACAACCTGTGAAAAGAACCCAGCATAGCTCCCTTTTTGCCTGCTGTTGCTCTTTTCCTCCAAAAAGAGGTTAGCCTGATCCAGGTTAGTCCTGAGAACAAGGAGGGAGTGCAGAGTGTCCAGCTCCACTCCAAGCACACTCTCTCCTCTATTTCTACTGCAGGACCTTTCACCACCATGTCTCCACTTGCACCAGTAGCAGAGCAAGAAGCTAAAGCTCCAATAGCTCTGCAAAGCAGAGCACAGTGCTGACAAGGCATGACACATTTAGCCATTCTTGGTGCATGGATTCCACATAAGGTAATGAGTTGCAGAAGATGTTTACTGCACGGCATGATGAAACAGCTGAGAGCTGCAGCACACTCAGAATGCAAATCAAACACATATCAAAGAGACACCAGCAGCTAAGCCAGGGCTTCAAATTAACTCTGGCTCATTCTGAAACTGCAAGAAGAAAGCAAGGTCCTGTTCTCCCCTCTCAGGCCACGTTCCACTGCACGCCCCAACACTCTTCATTGTCTCAGACCCTTCAAAACAGTGCATGGGCACACAAACATTGATACCAAGAGGGAAAATGGGATCACAAAGCACCAGGAGAGTAAGACAGAAAAATGCTTCCACAGCTCTGCTGCCAAAATCATAGGCAAAGCAGGGCCTAAAATGCCATGAAGTAACCCATGTCAGCATGTTCTCTCCATCCTGCCCACACCCCTGCATTTTAAAATACATCTCATAGCATGGAAATTTTCACTCTTCTATTACAAACAGTGTATTTGAACAAACACAAGAACAATAAACAACAGGTAAAGAGCATCCTCCCACTGCCAACAGTAACCTTATGTCAGCACAAGGGCCACCTGCAGCTGCTCCAGCCAAACACAGAGCCTGCTCTGAGGTTTTTCTCCAACTTGCAAATTTTCCTTTGTCAGCCTGTCGACAATTTCCAGTGCATCACTACCAATGCACCCTCCTGGACACAGCACTGCAGGACAACACACCTCACCACTGATGAGACACCTCCATCTCAGAGCTGCTACCTGTCCACTTCACCCACCCCTTAATGATCAACAGTAATAAACCACCGCAGTGACAAAGGTGTGGTTCCTGCTGGAACCCACACACAGCTCAGCTGCACCTTCTCCCTTTGGCCATCACTGCCTCACCAAGGGAATGCAGGCAGGTAACCCCAGAAGGCTGATGTGTCCTTCACGTACCTGCTTCAAGACGTCTGGAAACCCGAGCATAGCTGAATGCTGTGATCTGCACAGCCACAGGGCACCTGTCAGCTTCTAGCAAAAGCTCTGTAGATGAGTGTAAACTAACTGCATAATTGATTAATTTAGAATTGCCTCAAGGAGCTAAACAGAAGTTGCATGTACATACCACAGGTATGCATTGGCTTTAAAACACCATGCACAAGCCTGATGTTTTCATCATGCCTTGCTTTTTTTCTCATCCATTTTAATGTCTCCTCTTATTATTTCCACGTGAAAACAAAAGAAAAATCTCTAAATCCCAACTCAACCTACCAAAAGAATCTCCCATTCTTTACCTGCAAATGTGGAGGTCCCATTGGGGGAGGAATCCCTCCTGGAGGTGGCATTGGAGGCATATTTGGATCAAAGGGAGGACGTCCGAAAGGAGGGCGAGGTGGTGGAGGAGGACCTCGCATCATACCAAAAGGAGGAGGTGGTCTCATGAGAGGTGGTGGGCCCCTCATAACTGCATTTGGAGGGGGAGCTGGGCCACGAAACCTCAGTGCTTGCTGCTGAGCCATTCTGTGAATAAGGCCAAAGGGAAGCAAAGTTTATTTTTGGCTTAGCTGCAGGAAGATCAGTTCTTACAAAAAACAGGGAAAAACCCCAATAAAAAATCAAAAGGGTGTGGAAAAAATGCCAGATTTGAATAAAGTTAAGTGTGCTTAATTATTGAAGAAACTACTTCAATAGCTTCTTCCCCTTCACAAGTCAAGTTTATTACTCCTCAATTGTTAATTTTTCCTCATGGAAATGAATAACCTAGAGCTGGGCTTGGGGTAGGCAGGCACTCACTGCAGAACCATACCCAGATCTGCTAGTGCTCCACCAACATGACCTCAGCTCCAATTCCTGCAAGTCCATCCTAGACTTCTCAAGCAACAGCTGTCAATCGTGCCAAGGATTTAATTATTCTGTAGGATGAGTGTATATCTGGACTATTATCATCCATCACATTTGTGACCTATGGTAGGATCTGACCTTGTACTGTCGTGCTAAACCCTCTGTGCCACCCAACCCTTCACACAGGGAGCTTTGTAAGTGTATATATAGGAAAAAACGTTCACCTTTGGAACCAACAAACGCTCTTCTGCTGCTCTCAGGAAAACAATTTTGCCCACCATTTAGTGCCAGTGCAATACCAATGTTGGCATGATGACTCAAAATTGAAAAAAACAAAGGTTATGAGAAGGTGAGCGGCAACACACCCGCGGCTCAGCGCCGGGCCGCAGGTCAGCCTCTGCTCCTGCCCACCTGGACTGCGAGCGACGTGGGGAACGCCGGAGCAGTGTTCCCGGCGGGAGCGGCACGGGGGACCTCGTTGGGCGCCCCGACCGCTCCCAGCAGCCCAGCTCCGCGCCCGAGAGCGGAAGTTCCCTCGACGGGCAGCCCCGGCCCAGCGACAAGTGCTCGACCGCACCGCAGGGCCCATCCCGGCGCCGGCCGCACGCGGCGAGAGAAAATGGAGGCGGCGAGAGCAGCTCCCACCGGCCCTCCCGCCCCGGCCCGCCTCACCGGCCGCGCCCAAGCTGCGGCCCAGCCCCGGGCCCGCTCCCCCGCCGGGTGCAGGCCAGGCCCACGGCCGAGCTGCGGGAAGGCCGCAGCGGTCAGGTCAGGCCGCGGCCCCCAAATCCAAAAACCCGCCGCAGGCGGTACCTGAGCTCGCTGCCGTACCGCTCCGGCGCCGCCTCCCCCTCGGCGCCGCCAGGCCCCGCACCACCGGCACCGCCGCCACCACCACCGCCCCGCTCCGCCATCACCGCCTCGCAGCGCCGCCGAGTGCCGCCGCTGCCAACCCGGCCCGGCCTCGTCGCGCCGCTACCCATTGGCCGGTCCACATGCCTGTCAGCGCACACAGAGGCGGACGCGCCCTACGATTGGCCACCGCGCCCGCCGACTTTGAATGGGGGAAGCCAGGCGCGCTGAGATTGGCTGCGCCCTGGCTGCCCGCGCCGCTGACGCGATAATCACATGAAGCGTGACCCGGAGAAAGGACCGGAACTAACCTCACGTAAGACGGAATTTATAGACAAGCGGCACTACAACCAATCATCTGGCGGAACGCCGTGCACCAATCACATCTCGCAGGCGGCTGCGCGCTCCAACCAGAAAAGGCAAATCGGAAGCGTCCCGACTCTGTGACGTCACATAAAGCAGGGGTCCCAGCAGCAGCCAAAGGCGGGGCAGCCGCTCAGGAAACAAAGTTACCGTACAGCAGCCAATGAGCGAGCAAAGCGCGAGGAGCCGGCAGCCAATGGGGAGCTGGCGCGGGACCCTTACTAGCGCCCCGAGGGCGCCTGGGGGTCCGGTCTGCCGGGTGGGCCTGGCGCAGGCGGGGGCATCTGGAGTGACCGGGAGTCCGGGAGGGATCGAGGATCCTGGGGAAGTCCGGGAGGGATTGAGGATCCAGGGGATCCTGGGGGGGTTCCGGCGTGTCTGGGGGCCCAGAGAGGTCCCGGGGGGGATCGGGAGGGACCGAGGAGGCCCCAGAGGGGTCCA
The DNA here is from genome assembly GCA_013399015.1 of Galbula dea. Lineage (NCBI taxonomy): Eukaryota > Metazoa > Chordata > Aves > Piciformes > Galbulidae > Galbula > Galbula dea. Next base: position 425,475 of record VWZX01007460.1, read on the forward strand.
GGGTGGTGCGGGGGTCTGGGAGAGATCAGGGGTCGTGGGGTGTCTGAAGGGGGTTCCGGAGCAGGAGGTGTTCAGAGGTCTCGAAGGGATCTGGAGTGTCCTGGAAGTGCCTGTGGGGTCCTGTGAGTCTCGAGCGGGGTTCAAGAGTGGTCCGGGATGTTCCGGGGGTCCAAGAGAGATCGGCTGTCTCCGCAGTGAGAGTCTGGAGGTTTCTGCACTCCCTCTTCCCCAGCGCTGGCTCTGGGCCTCAGCAGAAAGCTGAGGGTCTGGGGCTGTGCCCAGGTGCCTCCGTCCCCGTTAACACTGGATCGACCACGGGATGCTGGAGCTGCCCCGAGTCACTGTCTGACACCGCTGCCGGCTAAAGGCCTAATGTCGGCAGGGCTGCGTTGGCAGCATCTCCGCGAAGAGGCAGTTACACCAGTAAAGCTCTTCTGTCACTTGGGGAAGCTCATTTCTCCTGCTGGAGGTTGATTGAGCGTGCAGAGCTGCTGCTGCGGCTCTCTGGCCGGGGCAGACACCGGGGACTGGGGGGTGCCGTTGGGCACCAGCCCCTGCCCCAGAGCTTCCCGGGTGATCCAAACCTCTGTGGGGTGCTGCAGGGGCTGGGCTGTGGCGAAAAGACCCCTGTGTGGGGCTTCTGGCCTAGGGCACTTCCCCCCAGCAGCTGGCCGAGAGGCTGAGACACTGGCTGTGGTAAACCAAGGCAGGGGACATGGGGTGGAACACGGCGTGGGGGCAAAGGGCTGCAGTGCCTACAGCCAGCTGGGATGGAGCAGGCATGTGGAACATATGGCTGTTCCTCCCTGCCACAGCAGAGTCCCCCAGGGTATCCCATGGACATGGAAACGAGTTAGTTCGTGATGCTCTGTGTTTACTGCAGGACTCGTGGAGATGCCAATGAGTTCCACTGCTGTGTGGAGATGGGTAACCCCATCAGGGAGGGAGAGGACCCCCAGGGAAGTGGTTATAGTGGGGTCAACAGCACTGGTGGGTTTGGTGGAGACATGGCCCGCAGGACTGGTCAGGGTGTCCAGCAGGCAGGTAACGAGCTTGAGGACTTGTTACGTTCAATTAATGTATGTGAGAAATTTTGCTGTCAGCAAAGGAATGACACTTCCAGTTCAGATACCCAGTCCTGTCTTTACTTCATGGCCCATGTAACTGAAACACTCCTGAGACCCCATCCAGCCCTGACCTGTCAGATGAGCACTGAGAAAACTCCAAATTTATGGGTAAAGCCTGCAATAACCTGCGGCAGATAGGGCTTAGCTGTGGCACTGACATTGTTTGAGATGTAATAAAATATTCTGTTGAAAAGCTTCCTGCAGCTGAATTACATGTTTCAAAAGAAAAAACCCACAACAGGGAAGCAGGTGTATTCCCCCCTGCAAGGCCACATTTCATGTGCTGGGGAAACAACTCCACCCCTCCTGCTGCAGGAGGATGTCAGGAGCCTCGCTGACCGACCCATCACATCTTTCCATCTTTGATTCTATGGTCCCACTTTTCCCATTCCTTTCTATAAAAAAAAAAAATAAATCTGTCTTTTCTTAAATAATAAAAATCATCAAATTACTAAGGGGCCTTTTGGTAGTGCTGTTCTAATGAGACTCTTGCATACTTTGATTTCGTTTTTCTTTATTCATGTGTTTTTCTTGAAGTCGCTGTTGCTGTGAGGATTTTGACAGCTCAGCGAGTGGCTGGGGCTCCCTGGGTGCCTGCTTGCCCCTCTCCATCCCCATGTATCCCCAGCTCCGTCTAGGAGGCCAGGAATCCTCCCCACTGCCTTGGCCCCTCTAAGGAGCAGCAGGAAGGAGCTGAGGACAACCTTCACCAGCTCTGCCCCAACGATGCAAACAGCCTCTCTGCACTCTGCGAGGGAAGGGGAGATGGGACCAGGATCCCCCACCCACATCCCCCGTATCCCCTGTGCCAGTGCCGTGAGTGATCAGTGCTTTCTGACGGCAGGAGATTAAAACAGGTTTTGGACTTGATAGCTGAGATCGTCCCCAAGCAGTAGGGCTGTCAGTCTGCCATGAGTGTCTTTCATCCCCCTTTTCATCTGCTTGTTTCAGGATTGCCTCAATAATTTATTAATTACAGGCTGGCAGATAGGAGCATCTGCAGGGCCTGTCCCTGTGTTCCCCACAGAGCCCTGTGCTGCGCTGACTGGTCCCCTCACAGGTCACCTCTATATCCTCTAAACTTTTCAGCCAGTAATTCTCGGACTGCAGCTCCTCAGGACCGGTTAGTGGTGAGCAGTTTTGACAAATCTGATGGCAGGTTGATTAGGATGTGCCTTTTGGAAATAGCACAATTTATTGTGCTTAACACACTTCCCCTAGATTTCATTAAAAATCTGAATTCTAATAAGATGATTTGCTATTTGCAGGGACACCCTCACTAATGAACAGCAGAGCAGGCTCCAGGAGTGCAAATATGATTGGGGACCCATGAGCTGCAGCTCCTGGACGTGGTCAGGTCGACACCAAGGCTGCCGCAGAGCAGGATCTCACCTGTCCCATCTCACTCATCTCCTCTGAATGGCTCAACTCTGCTCTCCAGGCTGGGATGGCACCACTGGCCAAGGCCCTGTGGGCACAGGGCTGCAGTGAGCACCTATTCAGGGGATAGGTCCCTGTGAGGCAACCCAGACCTAAACCAGCTGCAAGTGGTCCTGGACCTGCTGATGTGGCAGTACAAATGTAATGGTTTGGGGCCAGCTTGGCATCTAGGCAGTTTTCCAGGGAAGCCCATGACCAGAGTGCCTGCAGCAGCCAGGGTTCCCCTCTCCCTGGTCCACCCTAGGCTCCTTGCTCCAGGCTGGCCTGGGAGCTGCTGGCTCTACACCGCCGTGGAACAAGACAGAGCTGCTGCTACTACTTGAGGAAAAGCATTCTCTGTGGAGATTTTTCAAGTGTAAACCTTCTCAGATGTTTCAATCTCCCTAATGTTTAAAGGATGAACGTAGTCCAACTTCTCTTCCAGGCGTATGTGAAGGATGCTCGACATTTCACAGTGTGGATACTCACTCCCAAATCTGCCTAGACTCCTGAGTTCCCTCCGTCCAATGTGGGTGGCCTTTCCCTCCCTTTGTGTGACATGACCTGGTTTTCAGTACTTTGGTTTCCACTGGCAGTGAGTGTCATAGCCCTGGAGCCTTGGTGGGCTCCCATGAGGGGAGATGTCCTGCACCCAGCTGTGGAGCTACGATCAGCCTTTCAGTTCTGCAGGCTTGGAGATGCTGACACCTTGTCATTCTTTTTTCATATTTTTCAGATTTCAGGTTGAAGTGTGATGCTGAATTAAAAATTTTGCCCTGGGCTGTCTGCAGGGCCTCTGGGCTGCTGCAGTGCCAGCATCTGCCAGAGAGACCCCCAGGTCCTGTGTCGGAGGGCAGCAGCCCCCAGCTGGCACAAGGCAGCATTCCCAGCTCCCTGCTTGCCCTGACATTTCACCACCACCTGCTGAGGTGCTCACGGCCCTGGAGCAGGTCCATGGGAGGGGAAGATCTCCACAGGGAGCTGGCCCAGGGATCAGCCTGACTCCAGCCCAGCCTGACTGCTGGAAATTGGTTAGCAAAAGCATAGCACAGCTTTGGCTGAGGAGAATGTCACACGCTGGGTCTGAGCATCCCTTGAAGATGCTCATCCCCAAACCAGCAGCAAATGCAAAACCATGGGAGAGGCAGCAAGGCCCTGGGCAAACCAGACACTGGTTCCACATTCAGCGTTAGCAGTGCTGGTGGGTCTGGGAAGTGTGCAAGGCTGCAGAGATGGATGTAAGGTCCACGGAGGTGCCCAGTCAACCTGAGCAGAGGGTTTCACTCAAACTGGGGCTCGTTTGGAGGTTACAGATGCAGTAGTGCCAGCAAAGCTGAGCCCAGACTCCGTTTGTTGTCTGCAGCACCATCATCTCTTGAGCTCCTTGGGCAGGAGAGATCATGCCCAGCCCATGCCACCCCAACCTGTGAGTCCTTCTGAAAGTGTCGGAGACCTGTGACCACTACCAGCCACCACTGTGGGGCTGGAGAGATGGCCCAGGGAGAGAACGCTCAGTCCCTGTCCTAAAATTCTGAGTGTGCCCAGGGAAGCATCTGCCTGAAACCAGTCAGAGCTGACACTAATAGAAAAAGACCATTAAAAAGCTCTGTGATATTCTGTTCTCCTGCTTCTAGTCCCTCTTTCCCTTTGTTGCTGCTGGCATTTTATGAATTATTGATGTGTCTAGGTACTGCTGCTCTCCTATTTCCTTCACTGCAGCTCCTGCTGCCGCAGCCGCACCAGACCCACACTGTCCCAGGGACAGGCTGCCACCAGGCTATGCCTTAGGAGATAGCAGGAGGGGCTCAGGCCCCTCTGTGTCCCCACAGCACAGACCCCACTGTTGAGCAGCTTGGTCCCAGTGCTGGGGTGCAGACCTGGGCTCCTGGCTGGCATGGATCAGAGCTTGACGTGGACATGCAGATATGCTTCTCCACTCCTGCGAGGCTCTTCTCCTCCAGCTTCTAACAGTGACTTCTGCTCATCCCTGAAGTCCCTTCTCCAACCCATGCTTTTGGGGCTTCTCCTCAGGGCTGTCTCAGCTCCCTCCCTCAGAGCTCAAGGACACAGGGTGCACAGCCCATGTTGCAGGTGCAGGATTCAGGGTGCAGGGTGTAGAATGCATAGTGCAGGGTGCATGGTGCAGACGTGGTTTGGCAGAGAGCACAGACCAGGGGCTATTTGACCCCAGAAGTGCCCCCAGGAAACTCCACACCATCAGGGTTGGGACGACCATCAGGAATGGCCACAGGGTCAGTTGAGGAGACAGCCTGGTGGCAGCTCTGGGTCCCTTCCCAGTGGGAGATATGGGCTGGGGTGGCCGCGTGCCAGCCTGGCACAAATACGCGTGACAGGGTGTCTGGGAAAGGAGATCTTCCACGCAGCACTGAAAATGTGCCTCTTTCCCTGAGAGACCAGAGATGCCTCATAGCTGGGGTTAATATTTAATGAGGTGGTTTTAGGACAGAAGCTGTCTGCTGGGGGGCGAGCAGACGTGTTCTTCTGCTCTCACAACAGCACAGGAGGATCACAGTGACACCAGGACCATGTCCTTGGGCTTGATCCTGGGGCACAAGGCAGCACTATGGGAGCTGCAGTGGTCCAGAGATCGTGCCACCTGCAACAACCTAAAGCAGCCCCTGCCTGAGGGCTGAGGCACAGGTACTTGGAGGGCTGCAGCAGGGTGATGGAGTCTGTTTGGCTCCCAGTCCACTGTTCTGCTGCCCAGGACTGCACTGAACCGAAGCAAACCCAATCCTCAGGCTCCACCTCAGCGCTGCTGTGCTGTCCTGGGGAATGACATCAGTGCTAAATCCCAGGACACTGAGACTCATGGCCAGTTTGCTCAGGTTTCCTTGGTGGGGGCTAATGTGTTTTCTATGTTAACATGCCTACACGTGGCATCCAGCTGGCCTGCGATGTGGAGCCACTAATACAGCATGACTGGTTCATCGTGCCCCGTTTGCAGGGGAAGGGGCCTGCATGCATCGCCCTTGCTCTACTCCGCCAGACAGCTTTGGCCTGAACTGACCCCATATTTACAATATTTCAGGTTTCCTAGTTAAAAAAATGCTGCTAACATCTCTTCCCACCCCAATGTCTCTATCAAGGAAGGCACTTGCTCTATCCAAAATATTTCAGGTTCTTTTGCTGTCCTCCCACAAAAGCTACTGAAAGAAAGCACAAAATCTCCCTTCGAAAAGTCCAGCACCTAAAGAAATATTTTCAAAAAATCCGAAATATTTCCTTCTATCTTTAGACTAGAGTTATTTTGAGTTGTGAGGTGTTTCTACCCTGTTGGCAGCATCAGTGCTTGGTCAATCCAACCCGTGGTGCTCCTCTTCTATCTCCATTCCATTTGCAACTGCCTTTGAGGTTCCTCTTCCAGCAAAGGGATCCCAGACAGCCCATCCAGAATCACTGTCCTGTTGTTACCCCAAGGAGACCCACACCCTCATTCTTCTATTCCATGGGGACATGATGCTCAGAGGCCAGATGAGGAGGGACAGCAGCACATGGTGCAGAGATGGGACCTGGCCAGAAGCAGGTGCCGTGCTGTAGGTGGAAGGATCCCCCCTTGAAGGCAGCGAGGCTGTTTCAGCCACAGCTGGAGCAGGCTGGACATGTGTTGCAGAAGCAGCCCCTCGTGCTGCCTTTCCCTTTGCAGACCCCACATCCATGGCCATCAGCCATGAGGAACTGCAGAGTGTGAAACCAACTAAGCAGTAAACAGAAGTTCAGATGTTTTTTCAGATGCTTTTATGTGTTCTCACTACAGTACTTCAAGGAGGATCTCTGAGTTTTGTGCTTTTTTTTTTTTTTTTGTAGTCGCAAAACTACACTCAGGCCACCATGTGGTAATGGTTGTAGACTAATCTGCTTTGGCATTTGGGGAAAAACAGATGTATTCAGAAACAACTGAGATATCAAACTTTAACTATCATCTCTGACTCAGATCCTTGACAGGTTTTGTCCCTGCTCATGGAGCTGCTGAAGGAACACATGAGTGCTGGGCTCTGTTGGAGAATACTGGAGAGCTCAGGGTCCAGCCCAGCACCTGGGCTCAGGACCCCTCTGGCATGGGTCTGAGTGAGACCTGAGCTGGCCACCTTCCTCCTGGGCTTCAGCCTGCAGGGTCGTGCTTGCAGGGCCACAGCAGACGTGGGGATGTGTCTCAGACATGCCATGGTCCTCCCTCAGCAGCATCCCCAGTGCGCTCAGGAGCCAGTGGCAGGGTTTGCAGGAGACATACGCTAGACACACCAGCCTCAGGAGGAGGAAAATCAAAGGTTTCCCTGCAAATCCATCTACCCTCTCCATTTTGATCTCCAAACTTATGCAAGTTTAAAAAGCAAGTAAATGTTGACAGTGTGATTCACTTCCCCACCTGCTCCCCACTTCTTTCTCTTTTGGAAGGAGCAGCTCGGCTCACCTGCCTGGTGGGAGCATCTTCTTCACCTCTGCTTTATATTCTGCATTTAGAAGTTTCATTTTCACCAGCAGGTTGAAGCTGTCTACTATGTGTCAGTACTGTTCTACAATATCTGATCTAGATTTATGTAGCATTATTATACATTGTTAATTCTCCTTGGGTTTAAAAACAGCCAAAACATTTCATTTTCCTCTGTGTATTGTTTTGCTCTGCCATATAAAGCTGTTGAAAACATTGTAACAGGTATCTCCACATACAGTTGTTCTAAATTCACTTTACGAAACAAAGTCTAAACCACATCCTGATGGTGGAATAAATTTGTATCTAAAATTTCCAGGCAAACTACAAAGCACAATTGGTGTCTAATAAACACAAATTCACTTAATTGCTTTAAAACCCTCTGATAACAGTGAAGCTGTAGACTGGAATGAATTCCTCCTGCTTCGTGCTGGTGTAGAGCAGGATTTTCTCTCCAGTCACTGGGTGTCCATAGAGCTCCTGTCTCTCCCCTGAAAATTCCCACCTGAAGCCTATGGCTGCATACTGTTAGCATCCCTGGGCTGGTCCAACTGAACTGGTGGGTGTTGGGACTCCCCGTGTCCCAGTGCCATGGCAGCTCTTCATCCTGGAGTTCCACATGTCTCTGGCAGATGCCAACCCTCACTCTAGCCATGTGGACCAGCCCAAAGTGTGGGGCCATGGAGCAGAGGCTAAGCTCTTGGCAGAGATCAGTCCCAGCAGAAACTGCTTTCCTGAGAAGCATTTTTCATCCCAAACTGGACACGTCTCCCACAGAGGGCAAACCTCCCCCTTGCAAACTTGGGAGAGGTGAAAACTTGGAGGGGAGGAAGTGTGGAGGAGAAAGACACTAGAAGTGAGAGGTTTGCAGCTGAAAATCGCAGTTTTCTCTGGAAAATAAACATGTCTCCAGCTCCAGCTTGTGCTGCCTCCTTCAACCAGCTCCTGATGCCACCCTGACCATGTGGGAGCTGCTCTGCAGCCTGGTTTTCAGCCAGGAGATGGGAACCTCAGCAGGGCCCTGCAGCTCCCATGGGATGTGGGAGGGCCAAATGCTGCCCCGATGGACAGACACCCATCCACACACCCTCACTCCTGCACACCCCAGACCCACCAGTTCTGGATGTCCTTGCATGCTCCAACCCAAGGCCCTCTCCCCTCTGTCCCCCCGTCCTCCTTCCCTTCCTCACGTGCTTTTATACCTCTGGAGGCTCCTCCTTGCCCCAGCTCCAAGGATATCAAATGTGCTTCTATTGATCCCTCCCTGCATTTGTTTTTGCTATGCATTATTAATGGGATCATTTTGCCATCCTTCTCGCATGAAGGCAAATTTTGTGTAAAAATCAATTGTGTGAGCACTGCCAATGGCTTGTTTGGTTTTCTGCACTTCATGTCCTGTGCACAGTCCCCAGGAGACAGAGAGCAGGATATTCAGGAACAAGCACAGAATGGGGAAAAAAAAAAAAAACAAATCAATTGTGAGTGGTTCAGAACCCACAGAGAGAGCTTTGCTGCTGAACTCATGAGCTCTGCTGGGCATTTCCCTGCCTGCCTCCCAGCTCTGGGGTTTCACTTTCCCCTTTCCCAGGGCTGTCACCAAAAGGAAATTCCATTTCTTGGCAGGTTTGGTCAGTGTTTTGTATTTTACCTGTGGGAGGTGGATTTGAGTGCATGGGTGTGTTGAGGAATTGAATGTCCCAGAGTGGTTCCCACCGACCTGCTGGCTGGGACGGGAAGCACCAGCCCTCCAAGAAAACTGGGAGTCCTGGTCCTCCTGCATCTTGAGGAAGCAGGGAGGAGAGGTTGTGCATGGGTGGCAGCTCCTCACAAAACTGGTACCCCGAAAGGGTGAGGGGGACCATGGAACAGCCCCTGCCCAGCCTGACCACAGCCAGGGCTGGCACTGGCCTCCATCTGGGGATTTGGGTATGGCAGGCAGCCCCCGGCCCGAGGCAGGGCTGAAGGACCATGAGTGGAGGATGGATGGAGGCTAGGCAAGATGGAGGTTGGGTGGGATGGATGAGAGGCAGCATGGAGGCCAGGCAGGCTGCAGGTGAGGAGCTGCAATCCTGCTGAGCCTCTCCTCCTGGCGACACATCTCACTGGATTTGTTTGGCAGCTTGGCAGGATGCAGCTCCCCACAAACAGCACAAGGCATGCTGAAAAGCATGGTTTTAACAGTGCAAGGGATGCTGAAAAACTATTGGTACCTCATGTGTATAATGTGTTCATCTGTATCCCTGGGCACAGAGTCCCAGGATAAGAAATACAAACCTTCCAGTACAACTCTCTTTGAAGTCCAAGTTACAGCCAAAAGAGCCTGTCACAGCCTTGAATCTGTGGGGCAGTGGGAGCGAAGGCAGAGGATCCGGAGCTGATCACCCTTATGGCAGCAGAGAGACCAGGAGACAGAGGAAAATGAGGAACAAGAGGGCTGCAGCCCCGGGCCTGGTTCTGCTGCTGGTCAGGGATCTGCTGAGCACTGACTCCTCCTGCCTTCCCTCCACCACCCTTGGCATGGCCTTCTGGCTTCAGGGAACAAGAAAAAACCATAGGCTGCTCCTTTGTGCCTCCTCAGCAATAAATACTGGTTCTGAACTATTCTCACTAAAGTGGAAGGAGCTTAATCCCCATCTCCAGGAAGATTTGATGAGTTTCCTGCATCACAGTGCATTTATTTGGCACCTGATCTCCAGGAACCAAACCCAGGGAAGGGTTAAGGCACCAGCAATGGTGAAACCAGCAGGTGTTACCTCCAAAGTAAAATCCCAAACGAAGTGGTCAGGTTTTGTATGTGGTATCTGGGCAGAGCAAGGCACAAACCTGCACATATGGAGTGAAAATAGACCCAGAATTTGTGCAGAATGAAATCTGGGCACAGAGTCACAGCAGTTCTGAACTCATGCAAAGAAACCAGGAATAAAGGAGGGTGAGCAAGAAGGACCAGGAACTTCAGGTCTCCCTGCTCAACACAACTGAGGGAGAGAAGGAGCAAGGAAGAAATAATTTCTGGAACAGTAACTGCAGGTTTGGGAAAGTTCCTTTAGGACTTGGTTTACATCTTTAAGCCATTCTCTGTGTATATGCAAAAGGGACAGGTACAGAATTGTATCAAAATCAGAGCAGACTGATGCAAAACCAGAACAGCCACACGAAGTGAGACGGCAGTGACCCTTTCGCCATCACAAGAACAAGCCTGATCCGATTTCCCTCTCAGCAGAGAACAGGCAAGAAGATTCGTCCAGCCCCAGCTGTGAGGTTGTCTCGCACTGTGAGCAGATGCATGGACTGGACAGGCTCAGAGTTAGTCTTAAGGGAGGCTCAGGAGAGGTTTAACACAAACCAAACAGGACGATGACCCTGTTTCAGGACAACTCTAGGAGGGTTAAGTTATTTCTGTTCTATGCTGGAAAACCGTTGTAAAACGGCGTGAGCTTGCGGTGCCAGACCCACCGGGTCCGGGGCTGCATCCTTTCTCCCCGTGCGAGGGATCTTCCTCGTCCTCAGCGCCGGGACGAGGAATCGAGGGAGCGGCGAGAGCCGGGGTCTGCGCTCCGGGAGACTGAGCGAGTAGCACTGCACCGGCAGCAGTCCGAGCATCCCCGGACTGAGCCCCGCTCCCGTCCTGTCCAGCCGCAGCTGGGTCGCAGCCGCTAGCTGGGAGCCCCGACGACCGTCGGTGCCGGTGCCGTGCGGAGGAGCGCGGAGCAGGGGGCGATGGGACGCTGCCAGCCACCCACTGGGACGAGGGAAGGGATAAACTGGCCCCTTACCTGCGTTATTTCTGCACCCCCCGCCCGGTGGCACCGGGAGCCGTGCGGGGAGAGCTCTGCCGAGATCCGGGGGAGGATGCCCGGAGCTGCCTCCGACCCCTTTTATACGCTGCGGCAGGCGATTAATGTTGCATCATCCTTATTTTAAACTGTCAGAACCCGCAATATAATGCAATGGCATAAAGACATCTATTATTAAAGGACGTTCGATTGGGGAGAAATCATTTGGACTGATGGGGAAGCGCGCAGCCAGGAGCGCTGAGGCTTCCCGATGGCTGGATTCGGAGGGTCCTTCCCTGGGGGGAGGAGGGTGAGAGCTGGTTCTGGGCTGAGACTCTTGTCCCTCACTGAGATGCTAACGCGAAACCTTCCGCGGGGGCTCGCATTGCCAGCAATATGTTTTTAATCGTTAAGGTCCTTCTGAGGATGGTAAATAAAAGTTATTACAACTTCCTAACAGCATTAGCGATCAACCCGCGATAGTTTTTTGTGAAGGATGTTTCGGTTCCCACCAGACGGACACGGGGCGGGGCTGGGACCGGGCTGGGACCGGGCATGGAGGGAAGCGCGGAGCCCGGCGGGGCCAACCCTTGTCCCGATTCCCGGGGGGTGGTCCCGCCTAAAGACGTTCGTTGGTGATGCCCTCGCAAATATCTCCCTCAACGGAGAGAAAAGACTCGTCTCCTCGGGTTGAAAAATAAAGCTTTATTCCGGAGTAGGGGAGAGGGAGCCGGGGGGGAAACGGGGCATCTCGGAGCGCTCGGTGGCGGGACGACGCCGGAGGACCGGCGGCAGGGAGCAGGGCACGGCGGCTCTGCCCGGGGAGCGCTCCCGGAGCGGCTCCTCCGTCACACCGCGGAACGGAGCCCAGCAAGGCTCCCCGGTATCGGCCCAGATGGGAGGAAGTGCTTGGGGACGCCCCATCCCGCTCCAGGAGCTCGGCGCCGCGCCGCGGGGTTGTTGACGGTGCTGCCGGTATTCCCGTTGGTACCGATGGTATCGGTGTTGCCGGTACCGGTGTTGCAAGCGGTCCCGGTGTTCCCAGTGCGGCGGCACCGTCAGTGCACCGCCGAGTACTTCATGCGCTTCTGCTTCTGCCGCTGATTGCAGAACCAGACGCGCACCACGTTCTTCTTGAGGTCCAGCTTCTCGGCGATGGCTGCGATCTTCTCGGCGGAGGGTCGCGGCTGGAGGGCGAAGTAAGCCTCCAGCGAGCGCTTCTCGGGTGCGGCGATCGAGGTCCGCTTGCGCTTACGCTCGGCCGCGGCGGGCAGCGGCCCGGTGCCGGTGCTGTTAGCGCGGTCTCGGTGGGCGGCCTCGGCGCCCTCCAGCCAGGCCTGGAGCACGGGGCGCAGCGCGGACATGTTGTTGTGCGACAGCGTCAGAGACTCGAAGCGGCAGATGGTGCTCTGGCTGAGCGAACCCACCCCTGGCAGCTTCAGTGCGGCCAGCGCCGCCCCCACGTCCGCCTGGGTC